>CP139506.1:47431069-47461672 GCA_021014915.2 Artemisia tridentata subsp. tridentata | reverse complement strand
AAAAAGACGAGTTTTTTTTATTGTCTTTTGTGCATAAAAGTCTGTCTTTAACATCAAATCATCCTCTATTGTATCCAAAGGCACACGGGACGTGTTCGTGTTGATCTTGTTCAGCTTCAGCACATCATCGTTTTAGATGTAGACAGGGCCGTCTCAACGTTTTTGAAGACCTAAAGCGAAACATAAAAATGCGGCCCTTTCTAATAGAGCGGAAAAAATTAAAAGTCACGTTTAAACCCTCCTCTTTTATCCGGGCTTGGGACCGGCAATAATAAACTAACACGTTTATCTTTGGCAGAGTTAAAAACTTTTTTTTTTTTTTTTTTTTTTTTTTTTTTTTTTAATTTCAAATATTGGGAAAAAATACTTAGATAAAATTGACTTTTCTAACTTTTTGCGAAGCAAATTGTTTAATAAAACTATCATAATCAACGTTTTTTAACAAATCTTTTTCAAATTGATAAAGTAGCTAAACCGTTCAATCTTTCTTGTGACATTGAAGATCTTAAGTAATTTTTTATCAACTTTAATTAGAGGCCCTTGTGACATTGAAGATCTTAAGCAAAAATAAGAGATGCATTCTTGTGACATTGAAGATCTTAAGTAATTTACAAAATTCTAACTTTCAAGTCTGGTCCATTAAACCCAAAGGCCAAAACATACAATTTTTTTCAAAAAATTAGAGGCCCTTAAAAATGGGCCCTAGGCTTGGGCTTGGTTCGCCTGGCCCATGGGCCGGCCCATCATCGTTTTGGATGTAGATTATGTGACAAAAATGGTCATAACATAAAACATGCATGAAAGACAATACGAATTAATCATAGGGTAGACGTTGTATATAATGTAGTGTTAGAAAAAAAAAAAAAAAAAAAAAAAAAAAAAAAAAAATTGGGCAAAACCGCTAAATTTCAACAAACAATGGTGACCACCACCAATGATAAAAGCTCCTTTTGGCTCGAAATAACCGTGCTTGTCTCAAAACTTAAAAGGTTTACAATATCATCACATGCCCGAAATAAAATACACACATTTAACCACTAAGAAGTGATCCAATGGTAAAACACTTGTGATTATCTATCGCCAATATGTGAAAAGTCTCAAGCTCAATTTCTTGTAAGTGCAAACAAATTTGAGGTGGCGACTTAAACCTCTCCGAAAAACTCAATTCCTCCCTTTGAGTGGGCTTGGCCCGCGCCTTGACAAGGCTGTTGCCCCTCCTTCCACCCGTAGAGAGAGAAGTGCAAATAAATTTGAAGCGCCGACGTACATAAACCTCACCTGATCACTTTGTTCTTTCGTAACAAGCCCTTTGTAAGTTTGTATGAAAGAATGTCTTAGAAACTAGTGAAGTTGTTAATGTGTGTTACTTAAATTTGCGTCTCAAACACACTTATTTTTTAGCATAATTCTAGAGGTGCCAATTTGTGCCCAAAATCAAAAAAATAGGTTAATTTGAGCGAGTTTGTAAAAGATTTTGGCACATTTAGCCCTCTTCTTTTTTTTAAATGGGCATATATAGCTCATTTAAAAGTTAAATGGACACAAACGGACACATATTTTATCTCAATTGGTGAACATTACAATTGTTTTTAAAGAAAAACTTATAGATATAATATACTAGGTTATTAACCCGTGAAATTCACGGGATTAAATGGAGAACCGTAGAATAGTAATTTTTAATATGTTATGGAAAGAAATACATTTATAGAATAGAACGATTTTTTATATTATGTGAATAGATGATACGTTAGTTAGACGTCTGAATAGATGAAGCCTAAGAAAGTTCAAAGGCAACTTAATTTAAACAATAACTTTTTTATTATTAGTATTTTTTTTATTTTTTTCTATATTTTTGAACCTTTTATTTTGAACTTGTGGCTGCATTTTTTTTAGTTTTCTTTTACTTTTTGAAAATCAATGTCATTGTCAATTTTTTTTATATTAAAATATAAATTTTCAAATTGTTAAATAAATAATACTACTTTTAAAATATGAAAAACTGACTTTTCAAATAAGAGTCTTTGAAATAGTATAATCATATTCATTAGGAGCCATATAATAAGATACTAACGCAAGGTAACTTATTAAAAAAATATATCATAATATAAGTGAAAAATACTATATCCCACATGATTCATTGGATATTTGGTTAAAGTTAGGTATTAAAAAAAAATGATACCTTCATGCTTCATTTCACAAAAGAAAGCCAACATTTATTTAAAATTGAGATTTTATCACAAACCCTTTTTGTCGAAAGTAATTTTATAATCATAACTTTAGTTGACAAAATTTGAGAAGTATAATAATGGTGGAACCACTTAAGGTGGGTTTGACGCGAATCATTTAAAAGCATTTAGCAGCGATGAATTTTGAGTGTTATAAGCTTTTTTTCGGAATGCTCCTTTTTCAAAGCTCCATCAACATTTAGGAGCATTGAGAATTAAAGAGTTGTTTTACATATTATCATTACAACTACAACTATGTTACCAAAGAGGTTACGTATGACATGTGAGATGGTTTGTGGCCTTCACACCGACGTGCGACATTTGAATACTTATCGATCTTTTGAATACTTTCTATACTTATTTGAATACTTAGCCTTTTTAGTACAGACCACATGTGGTGTACTAAAAAGGCTAAGTAGCCTTGTATGTAAACCGATCAAATTCAAAGCATGTTATGATAATGAAGACACTGAAATACTGACATCAACATACATCTTTTCTCTGAATGTAGAAATAGCCATACAAAAAAAGCATGTAATACATTTGGAAGGTTTTCTTATGTTTAAAAAAGGACTAAGTCTAAAGATACGCAACATACTTTCTCAAAAGTACCGAAATACGTAACATACTTTTAAAATTACCATTGTACGCAATTTACTTTCAAATTTGATGCAATGTACGTAACATGACCTGGAACCAACAGGTTACCAGGTTGAAAACTTTGAAATTGACAGGAATGGTCCCTGTGGCTTGCGTTGGACTTCACGGTCATCCCTTGACTTTTTTATCACTTAGAAAAGTTACAGTAATGGTCCTTATGGTCCTGTGGCTTCCATTTTTGTCATTTTTTTACGTTTTTGTCCGTTTTTTTTTGCGTTTTTTACGTTTTCGTCCGTTATTCTTACGTTTTTTTCGTTTTCATATGTTTTTGTCCGTTTTTCCTACGTTTTTGCCGTTTTTATCCGTTTTTCTTACGTTTTTTTCGTTTTTGTCCGTTTTTCTTACGTTTTTTCGGTTTTTGTCCGTTTTTCTTACGTTTTTTTCGTTTTTGTCCGTTTTTTGTCGTTTTTTTGTCCGTTTTCTTACGTTTTTGTCCTTTTTTTTACGTTTTTCTCGTTTTTGTCCGTTTTTGTCGTTTTTGTCCGTTTTTCCTACGTTTTTGTCGTTTTTCTTCCGTTTTTGTCCGTTTTTATCCGTTTTTGTCGTTTTTATCCGTTTTTCATACGTTTTTGTCCGTTTTTTCCGTTTTTATCCGTTTTTGTCCGTTTTTCCTACGTTTTTGTCCGTTTTTCTTACATTTTTTCCGTTTTTGTCCGTTTTTCTTACGTTTTTTTTCCGTTTTTTATCCATTTTTGTCCGTTTTTCTTACGTTTTTGTCCATTTTTTACGTTTTCGTCCGTTTTTGTTACGTAAGAAAAACGAATAAAAACGGACAAAAACGGAAAAAACATAAGAAAAACGGACAAAAACGTAGGAAAAACTGACAAAAACGAAAAAAACGTAAGAAAAATGGACAAAAACGTAAGAAAAACGGACAAAACGCATAAAAACGGACAAAAATGAAAAAAAACCTAAGAAAAACGAACAAAAACGTAAGAAAAACAGACAAAAACGAGAAAAACGTAAGAAAAAAATCGGACAAAAAATTCGTACAAAAACGTAAGGAAAATAAAAAAAAACGGACAAAAACTAAAAAAACGTAAGAAAAACGGACAAAAACGTAAGAAAAACGGACAAAAACGAAAAAAACGTAAGAAAAACTGACAAAAACGTAGGAAAAACGGACAAAAAAGGATAAAAACGGACAAAAACAAAAAAAACGTAAGAAAAACGGACAAAAACGTAAGAAAAACGGACAAAAACGCATAAAAACGGACAAAAACGAAAAAAACCTAAGAAAAACGGACAAAAACGAAAAAAAACGGACAAAAACGGACAAAAACGTAAGAAAAACGGACAAAAACATATGAAAACGAAAAAAACGTAAGAATAACGGACGAAAACGTAAAAAACGCAAGAAAAACGGACAAAAACGTTAAAAAAGGATGATGATGTATAAAAACAAATGAAAACATAAAAAAACGGACGAAAACGTATAAAAACGGACGAAAACGGATAAAAACGAATGAAAATGTATAAAAATGAACGAAAATGTATAAAAACGGACGAAAACGTAAAAAAATGGACAAAAATGGAAGCCACAGGGACCATAAGGACCATTACTGTAACTTTTCTAAGTGATAAAAAAGTCAAGGGATGACCGGTGAAAGTCAACGTAAGCCACAGGGACCATTCCTGTCAATTTTCAAAGTTTTCAACCTGGTAACCTGTTGGTTCCGGGTCATGTTACGTACATTGAACCAAATTTGAAAGTAAATTGCGTACAATGATAATTTTAAAAGTATGTTACGTATTTCGGTACTTTTGAGAAAGTATGTTGCGTATCTTTAGACTTAATCCTTTAAAAAATCCCATAAAACAAAAGCTGCAATGAATGATTGTCGCGAACTCCGCAAACTTGTTTAAACTTTCTGCGTTGCGGCAACGACGCTGCAATATGTATAAAACAAAAATGCAGAGTAACTAACATTTTCGAAATCGTATCCAAAAACCAAATTCAGGAACACCAGCCTACCATGTGTAGATATATTGTCACGACTATTGCCAGTATCATAAGCAACAGGAGGGTTTTCGAACGTAGAAGATTTGCTCCCGTGCGAACTATTACAACCAGTTGTTGTTCTTTTATTGATACCTGTAATAAGAACCATCTTCGGCGTATCAGTATCGGCTAAAGCATCAAATACATGTTAATTCTAAAAGAAGTGCAACGTATTTATGAGACAACTTGCCTGTGGCTGCCGAACATAAAAGGATGCGTGTACGAGTGCGCTACCACGTAGAAGATTTGCTCCCGTGCGAACTATTACAACCAGTTGTTGCTAGTATCTGGTTACTGAATTCTTCATCTATATTTTTCCCAATAAAGATAACACGTTCACGATACTGCACCAAAATTGGTTATAAATATTAGCAACTAAATAAAATATGCTATATGAATGGTTTTAAAATTGTCATTAGTCAATATAAGTTGTTATTCTAGTGGGATTATATGCTGTAGGAGTATTTAAATGTATTTGTGTATTAGGCTAGCTGCTTAGGCACATTGGTTTTTCTTTTGTGTTGTGAAATTATTTGCCATTGCGTGATATATCCAATCTATATACACGACCTATTATCCAATATATTAAAAGATGGGAAATGGATGAACAGTACTGCTACAGTACTTTTTTTTTTTTTTTTTTTTTTTTTTTTTCAAAAAATTCGCAAAAAAATATCCTGGGCCAGAACTTGCAGCAAACAATCCAAATCCAAACACAACCGAACAAGACGACCCCTTTCCAGAAAGATACACTATCCAGAAATTTCATATATAAAAGATGGGAAATGGATGAACAGTACTGCTACAGTACTGCTACAGTACTTTTTTTTTTTTTTTTTTTTTTTTTTCAAAAAATTCGCAAAAAAATATCCTGGGCCAGAACTTGCAGCAAACAATCCAAATCCAAACACAACCGAACAAGACGACCCCTTTCCAGAAAGATACACTATCCAGAAATTTCATATATATTTATATAACACAGGTCTTGCATCAGCATATATCTTGGCTCGGATAGCATCTTCAGATGCTTCTCCACTGTCTCCAAATACTATCCAGCACATTGAAAAAATTCAAGAAACTTCCATCACCATCTTTGTGTGTTCTCAGCTAGCACATCAAAAAGAAACAAAACAATAGAATCTTTAAACAATTGAAACTGGCAACATGAAATATAATGTTCCAACGCAAACCCAAATTCAACACAACAACACTAACCCTAAATACTCTCATCTCGCCGTGACTCGCCATGAGTCACGGTTCGGCTATATGCCGACTACCGGAACAGAAACAACCCAAACGAACCTCAAATCAATATCAATCTCACCAAAATATAATACCACATCAAAAGAATTAACACAAGAACAATAAAACATCAAAAATAATCAAACCTTTTTTTTTTTTTTTTTTTTCTCCGAATATTTTCAGAAAACTTTATTTGAAAAAAAAATAATAATAAATTTAGGAAGCATTCAAAAATAGTATTTCCAACATATAGCACAGATTTATTCACATATGGACCCATAAACTAAGAATCAAAAACGAATTACACATAAAGTTCATAGGCCCCAAATGTTTAACCAACCTTTTTACTGAGTCATGGTTATATACGATTTAACCGGAGTCAACACGAGTTGACTCGGTGAGTTACCTGACTCGGACTGAGTCATGGTTTGTACGGTGTTAAAAGCTTAGATCCACACGTTTTATGTTTGATTCGAATAGTTTTTATTATGTTTAAATGACAATAAAAGTTATACGAAACTAGGGTTTCGTTTAAATTAAAAATAAGAGAAGACTGAGGCGCGTGACGTACCTTATAAGAGAGAGGAGAAGTATAAGAAGCTTTGTGAAAGAACGGCGTGGATAGCGGTGGTGGTGGTGGCGTTTGGCGGTGCTAGGCTCTTCGGATGGAGGTGAAACTTTCCAGAAAGGAGGAGGGTTCGTTGATCTATCGATTAGTGTGAAAATCTGATTTTGCCGGAAAATTTTCTGGCGGCAGAGTTGCCGGAAAAGATGGTTCGCCGGAGAAGAAAGGGAGAGACAGTGAGAGAATTTGGGGTGAGTGTGTGTTTTTAAATAAAATTAATAAAAATTCAGCCCTTAAATACTAAACTTTCTGAAAGGGACTAAACTTGGGCAAAACCAAACGTGAGGGGGGCGAGGGTAAACTTTCTGAGCGGGGTGTGTATTGCCAATTGGGTTAAATTTTGCTAAAATTACTGTGGGACCCATTAGGTGTATCAAATGGATTCGAAAAATTATGAAACTTGCGTCATTGTTTCAGAAATAATATTTATGATAAAAACGAGTATAAATATGCATATCTTTTCAAAAATCAATTTATTTGGCAAATTCGATTCGTTTTGCGTTTTCTAGGTAGTGACAAACGAGTCGCGACCGAATGACTAGGGGCGCGTGAAAAAGTTTACCGAGAAGAAAATAAAGTGAGAACGGCGTGTGGTGAGTGTTACCGTCGAGAAAATGAAGGGTGAAAGGGCGGTAGCTCGCAATGTTGGTGGCAGCAAGCGTGGGTGGCGCGTGGTGGAGTTACAAGGCGCGTCGAGAGTTAATAATCTCCAGAAAGGCTTAGAATAGTCCGATGTATTGATTGGGATAATAAAAATCCTAATCCATTTATTCATTCTCTGCTTAATCTCATCTCTTGAACCTTCTCCTATTTCTAATAAGTCCTCCCTCAAAGCTATTACTATTGGGATTAACTTTCTGGATGCTTACATGCGTAAAAGTCTGAGAACAACCATCTTTACAAATTTTTTGCTACATGATAGTCATTTGTAAATGTTTTCCGCAGCAACGAACATCCGTCGGGAACTAACGATGCAAAAAATGCCTGCAAAAAAATAATGGCAATTCACCCCGCTGCAACGCGCGGGCTGCCCAGCTCGTTGGATAAAAAAATTAGATCCATTGATCCATTTGATTGAACCATTTAGGCAGATCGATACATGATCGATATGGACATGATCCAACTGTTTAGATTAGTAGGGTCTTGAGTCAGATAATGAGCCATTAGCTAATGGATCAGATGAAGATCCGTTTAGTTGGACCATAAGTCATTTATGTGTTGTGTTGAAACCAATTCTATGAAATTCGCTTCCTAGTAGCGTTTGACGATAAAAAAAACCAAATTTTATCTGGGGCGCATACCTTTTGATCTCGACTTAAGAAGCTCATGGTTTCACATTAACTTGCAAAACAAATACACCGAAATACATTAGCAGGGCAAATGAATCGGAACTTACAACTATATTACACTTAAGGGCTTTTAAAATATTTACCAAGTGTTGCATACGTACCTGGTCACGCATGTTTTCTAGTTCATAAGGACGCCACGTTGGCAGTAAAAGGGTGAAAGTAGTTTCTTATGCTTTGCACGATACTGCCTGCAAATGGAATCAAGATTCAGCAGGTCCAACTACAACAAAAATATGCTACTCTATTGCTGTTATTTTATATTCTAGCAATATGCAAACAATAATGATGAAAAGAAAAGTTACCATGAACCGAATACTTTCAACACTTTCATCGAACACTTGCCGGGCAATAACTGTAACATAAACAAACCCACTTCGGTATCCACTCCAGCAAGAAGATATATGTAAGCGGTCATTTATCAGTTTACTCATACTCTTAAGTGATCATATAACCTTTTTTCCTTCGTCTTTGTAAAAAAATACATACGCCAAGTAAAAAATCTTGGTGTATGTATTTTTACATGCATCATTTATCTGTTTCGCCCGCCAACATACTGAAAACCAACAACACAACACATAAATGATACAGATAAACCTAGAATCCAACTAATCTAAACAGGAAAACTATAACCCCAAATTTTCCGCATACAGGTTTGACCATTACAAATAAGATCCGAAACTATCTAACACATACTCATAAATAAAATACAATTAAACCCAAAACCATAAACCTTTTACATAGTGTACATAATCCGATCATCAATTTGTTACAGATCAAATACATAAATTCATCACAAATCAATTAGAAAAACAATTTAATGAGTAACATAAATTACCAGAAACCACATTCATACCTTTTTATATCATCCCTGCAAAAAAAAGGGTAACGATTTCCGAATAACTATTGGGTGACTAAGATTACTTAATATAGATTCATCACGATATTTAGCACAAATATTATATGTTAATATTATTTAGATGGAAAACTGAAAGAAATTACCTCAAGAGGTATGTTAATATTATATGTTAATCGTTTAACCAAGTTATGGTTTTTCTGATGATGATTGAGAGGTGCGTTTTTGTGAGTAAGGGTGCGTTGGTGGCTCTGCAATTTGGTTGGTGAATTATGACGGGGAATGGATTGGTTGAGGGGAAAGGATGGGTATTGGGGTTGGCCGAAAATAAAGTGGCTTCCCACATAAGCTTCTCCACATTCTTTAATTAGTGTTGATTTAAAATTTATTAAGTAAAATGACAAAAGTAGACACTCTATAATTTTAGTATTCCTTTTTTAGAAGGGTATTTATGGTCTTTTTCAACTGCTGTATATTAGAATATAATATATTTAATTTTTTAAATATAAATGACTTGTTACGTTTGAAGAATTTATTTCATCGTTTTGGGTCTTTTCTAAAGCGATTCTTATAACATGCGCCCATTTGGCCCGTACCCGTTTAGCCCGTGCCCGCCCGGCCCGTTTTGCCACCTCTGATAATTCATAGGTTCAGTTAACATAAAGACTACTAAAAAGTTACACCACATTTGTTTTTATTTTTTCAGTTATATATACATCACCTATAATATTTGAGAAGTCAAGAAATAGCACAAGTAGTTAAATAAAAAGTTTTGATCATATCACAAGATGTTCTTGCAAAATACAGTGAGTGACATATTAAGAATTGAATTTCCTAGCTTGCCTTCAACCATAATTACATTATTTTACATTTATAAGACAGATAAAAAAAAGTTGCCACTTGAGTCCAGTGATCATCATTTTTGCTGCGGCACCTTTCCACACAGTCGCTTAGCTGGCCTCGACACACGTATCCACGCCTTCCACGTCACCACTATGTCCACGCGGCTCCTACTTCTTTTTCCTCTTTGCATCTTCTGTCGCCCGTGGTGACGCTGGTGGCCGCCCTCTCTTCCCCTTCACAACTTCCGCCACCGTAATCTTAACATTTTCTGCCATCATAATTTTGGCTGGCCGCCCCCTCTTGCTCTTTACAGCTTTGGCTGGCTGTCCCCTCTTCCTCTTCATAACTTTGGCTGGCGACGACAACCTAGTCTGAAAGAAAGGATCACCATCATCGACACCATCAACAAGTTCAACATCTTTATCCACATCCTTATCATCCATACCATTATCAACTTCCACATCATCATCATCAACTTGTGTCGGCCGAGCTTTGGTGATTTTTGCTAGACACAGTTTATCTTCACTTGTAATAAATTTAAATACACATTTATCGCCTACCGATATGTTAGTATTTCGCGTGAAATCCATCCACCCCTTCCCCAGAAAGTAACGTTTCGACTGGTGATGGTAACTTCTTTCAAATCGCACAGATATTTCCTTCTCATATCCATCAAGACTTTTTAACATTATGGTTTTTTTGGCATCTATTCCAGCCGACCGCACAAAGTCTACCGGCATGCGCTAATACAAGAAAAAAAAATTAGATTAAATTAAAGGTGTTCCACATTTGTTATTAAAGCTGCTTATTCGCTTATTTTACATGCAATATGCACCTAAATATAATCAAATTGCTACCTAATTAGTTCTACACTATATAAAATCTTTAAAATTTCCAATTCCAAACAACCCTAAAGCAAACTACTTTAATCAATGTAGTTATGTTAGGGCCACTTTAGGGTTGTTTTCTTTAGTTGTTAAAGCTGCTTTTTTTGTTGATGTTCTTTAGAGGAACCAATTTTAAAACCAAGTAGCATCAAAAACTGCTTATATGCTAATAAAAACACTTTCAGCAATTCTAAGTTCAAAATAATTTATGATTATATATCTATCTTAAGTAAATAAGCATGCAATAAACTCTTTTGAGTGGAATCCATAACACACTCTAAAGTAAAACTAAATTTAGAATAAGTGAGATTGAATAATGCTGATTATAGATCTTACCAGCGAACGATGGTTGAAGTTGTGTGGAATAATAGTCACCACAAAGAAAGGATCATCGTCTTCAACAAGTTCAGCAGCTTCATCTTCATCATCATCCTTATCAGCTATGCCATCAACATCTTCTACATCATCAGCATCAACTTTCGTCTCTGTATCAACGGCGGCTGGAGGCAACGATCTTGCTTGAGTTTTTCTCTTAGTCACTTTGACTAGACACATTTTATCTTCACTTCTAATGTACTTAAATTCGCATTCATCACCTTCTGATATATTATTACTTCGCATGAAAGCTGGCCACCCTATTGAAAAGTGGTACCGTATCACGAGGCATTGGTACGACTGTATGGCCAATTGCCTCTCATTTCCATCAAGACTTTTTATTATTATGTTTTCCTTGGTATCTATTTTGGCCAATGCTACAAAATCTGATGGAAGCACCTAAATATATCAATATGCAACAAAATAAAAATGAATTAGAGGTGTTCCGTGTAAGCTACTTAATTTAGGGTGATTTAGTCTCGACAGCTTCTTATTTATTTGATGATTTTTATAAAAATTGATTTTAAAACCAAGTAAAATTCAAAACTGTTTCATTGCTTTTAAATAAAATCAGCAATTAAGTAAGCATATATAACCATTTTTAGTTATTTTGCTGATAAAGAGTCACACAAAACACTTTTTAGCAAGTCTGAGTGTACAATATCTATCTAGCTGTTTTAAATAAACATGGAATAAACCATTTTAAGTGAAATAAAAAACACACGCTTTGTAGGCTAAATCTTACCAGCATAAATTTGTGGTTAATAGTCGCCACAAAAAAAGGATCTTCATCGTCAGCATCTTCATTCTCATCTTCATCATCATCATCATCATCATCATCATCAGTGGCTGGAGGGAGGGGACAGCTTGTTGGAGTTTTTTTCTTGTTGATTTTTGCTAGACATAATTTATCATCACTTGTGATGAACTTAAATACACATTTATCACCTTCCAATATAGCATTCTTTCGCTTGAATTCCGGCCACTTCCTAGCATTAGCCACGTAGTACCGTTTCGACTCACCTTTTTTATCATATCGCACAGTCATTTCCTTCTCATATCCATCAAGACCCAATATGGTTAACCTTTTTTTGGTATCTATTCCAGCCGACCGCACGAAGTCTGCCGGCATGTACTAGTACATGCCAAAAAATAAAAATAAAGGTGTTTCACATTTGTCATTGAAGCCGCTTATTGCTTAATATAATCAAATTACTACCTAATTATTTCTCCACTATATATATACTCTTTAAAATGTATAAATATATCAATATGCAACAAAATAAAAATGAATTAGAGGTGTTCCGTGTTTGTAGTTATTACTTATTCGCTTACTTATAAGAAATAGGCAAGCTTGTACCGTCTTATTTTAATAGTACTATATAGGCAGTATAAAATAAGCTAGATCAAAAAGCAAACTGTTCATTTTGGGTGTTCTTAAGTTCTTACAGCATCATATTATTGACGCTTTTAAAGAAATCGATTTTAGAACTAAGTAAAATTTAAAACTGTTTTTTTGCTTTTAAATAAAATCAACAGTTTAAGAAAGCAGATATAACCAGTTTTAGTTATGTTGCTGATAGAGAATCACATAAAACACATTTTAGTAATTTTGAATGTAAAATATATATCTACCTTTTAAAAAAAAATGCAATAAACCGTTTTAAGTGAAATCCAATACACACTAATTGTAGGCTAAATCTTACCAGCCTAGATTTGTGGATAATAGTCGCCACAAAAAAAGGATCCCCATCATCACCATCATCAACACATTCAACTTCCGTCACTGGAGGTTCGATGGCTGGAGGGAGGGGCCTTGCTGGAGTTTTTTTCTTGGTGATTTTTGCTAGACATATTTTATCTTCACTTCTGATGAACTTAAATACACATATATCACCTTCTGATAAATCAGTATCTCGCAGGAATTCCTTCCACCCCGAAGCCACAGAGTAACTTGACGACCTGAACTGATTAACACGTTGCACAGCCATTTCCTTCTCATATCCGTTAAGATTTTTAAAGACAATGGTTTTTTTCTTATCTATTCCGGCCAACGTTATAAAATCTGACAAGAACCGCTAAGAATAACAGCATACAAAAAGAAAAAAAGTTGAATTAGAGGATAGTCTTTGTTTTGAGAGTATATAGTTGTCTTTTAGATTCTTTTGAAAGAAATAATGAGATCGTAAATCTTACCAGCATTGTCTTGTTCGTTGTAGTAATAGTCACCACAAAGGAAGGATCCTCATCATCAACATCAACTTTCTTTGCCTGAGCTTTAATGATTTTTGCAAGACACATTTTATCTTCACTTGTAATGTACTTAAATACACATTTACAACCTTGCGGTATATTATTACATCGCATGAAGGCGTGCCACCCAATAGACAAGCGGTACTGTGTCGAGAGCTTTCGTGTGTCCTTCCGTACACCCAGTTGACACTCATTTCCGTCAAGGCTTATCATTATTATGTTTTCTTTGGTATCTATTCCGGCCAACCTCACAAAATCGGCCGGCAGGTACTAATATTATCAATATGCAAAAAAACAAAAACAAAAATGAATTCGTGGTGCTCCGTGTTTATCATTATTGCTTACACGCTAATTTTATAAGATAAAGGCAAGTTGGTTCCTTCTTATTTTATTACTATATAGACACTTGGGAAGAAATCCAAATCCCGAACACTTTCCTAATGTTAATTAACTATTCAATTAGGTTGGTGTTACCCAAGGCCTTTGGTCTAGTGGTATGTGAGTTGCCCACCAACCCAGAGGATGTGGGTTCAAGCCTCGTTGGAGGCATTTGTGAGATAGATGGCACAAAGGTGTGAAAATATTGCCGCTCAAAAAAATAAAAAAATAAAAAATCGGCTGGTGTTCCTTAGTTTTTTTAACCTGTTTATTTGTATGATGATTTTTTCTTCAAATCGATTTTGAAAGTAAGTATTACTCAAAACCGTTTAATTGCTTTTAAAACAAAATCAACAAGCAGAATGAACCAGTTTATTTTTGCTAATAAAGAATCCAATAAAAACACATTTTAAGTAATTAAAAGTGTTTGATATCTAGCTGTTGTAAAGAAGCATGCAATAAACCCTTTTACAGTGCAATAAAAAACACTATTTGTAGGCTAAAATCTTACCAGCCTTCTATTGTGGCTTGTAGTAATAGTTGTCACAAAGAAAGGATCCTCTTCATCTACAAGTTCAACATCTTCATCCTCATCCTCATCCTCATCCTCATCATTACCATCCTCCGTGTCCTTAACATCCATACCATTATCATCCTCCACATCATCAGCATCAACTTCCGTCACTGGAGCTTCGGCGACTGGCGGGAGGGGCCTTGCTGGAGTTTTTCTCTTGGTGATCTTTGCTATACATATTTTATCTTCACTTGTGATGAATTTAAATACACATTTATCACCTTGCGATATATCATTACTTTGCTGGAATTCCTTCCACCCTGTAGCCACGTAGTAACTCGTCGACTTTCTCCTTTTATCGGAACGCACGGGCATTTCCTTCTCATATCCGTCGTCATTTTTTAAAGTTATGGTTTCTCTGGTATCTATTCTGGCCAGTGCTACAAAATCTGGCGAGAACCGCTAATAATGCCAACAAACAAACAAACAAAGTTGAATTAAAGGTGTGTTTCGTGTTCGTTATCGAAACTGTTTATATAGTTATTTTATAAAGAATATGCACCTAAATATAATCAAGTTGGTAACTAGTTATCTTTATACTTCCTACTATATAGTCAAATCTCAAACACTCAATAGGGACTTTTGCTTACGTTCTCGAAGCGACTAATTTTATTCACGTTTTTTGAGGGTTGTGACTTCAAATAAAGTATCATATAAATTTTGGATACAACAACATAAATTGCAAAATCTGTTGTATTGCTACAAAATCTGGCGACAACCGCTAATAATACGAACAAATAAACATAGAAAGTTGAATTAGAGGTGTGTTTGGTATTCGTTATTACAACTATTTATTAGCTATTTATTAGAAATAGTTACCTACTAACCTATATATAATCTAACAACTACCTACTTATTTTTATGCTATATTATAATAAACAGACAATCCCGAACACCCACTAAGGCAAACACTTCCAAGCAAAGTAGTTAACTAGGGGCGTTTTTCAAGATTTTAAAGTAGCTTATATCTTTGATATTTTTTACAGGAAGTAACTTTTTACAAAGTAGAATTATTTTTAAAACTGTCCTAATGCTTTTTGAATTCAACAATATAAACACTATATAGCCAATTACAAACACCTCAAACGACTTTATGCAAAGTAGCTAAGTTAGGGCTGTTTTCTTTAGTTTTTAAAACCGCTTCTTTGTTGCTGTTAAAAAAAAGTGTATATCTCTGATGTTTTTAGAGGAATCGATTTCTAAACAAAGTATTATTTATAACTGTTACGAGTTCTATATTGCTAATAAACACATGTAACCAGTTTTACCTATTTGGCTACACTAAAGAGTCAAATCTCATAGTAATTTTGCACACCATGCAATCAATCAACCCTTTCAAAAGCAACTGTTTATAGGCAAAAAATTTTAAAAAAAAAAAAAAATAAATAAATAAATAATAATAATAATAATAATAATAATAATAATAATAATAATAATAATAATAATAATAATAATAATAATATATGCTTACCAACTTATATTGGTTCGCTTTTGAGATAGTCAGTATGAAGGAAGGATCTCCATCATAACCATCATGATCATAATCATAATTATCTTCCTCATTGTCATTATCATCATCTTCATCAGCAAGTTTAGCATCTTCCCCCTTGCCCTCATCATCCACATCCTCATCGTCCATATCATCATTATCAACTTCTGCAGGAAGCTGTGTTGCCCGAGTTATTTTCTTGGTGATTTTTGCTAGACACATTTTATCTTCACTTTTAATGTACTTAAATACACATTCATCACCATCCGATATATTATTACTTCGCTTGAAAGCCCTCCACCCCACTGAAAAGCAGTACCGTGTCGACCATCTTAATTTGTACGAATGTAAGGCCATTTGCGTCTCAATTCCGTCAAGACTTTTTATTATTACGTTTTTCTTGGTACCTATTCTAGCCAACGCCACAAAATCTGTCGGCAGCAGCTAATATCAACATGCAAAAAAGACAAATTTGAATTAGAGGTGTACCTTGTTTATTGTCACAGCTTACAGTGGCGGAACCAGGAATTTGAAACTAGAGGGTCGAGAACAAAATGTAGTGAGTTCTTTCATTAAATCCTTCCATTCATCTTCCCGGCAATGTTTTAAAAACCGGATTTTCCACCGCGACCGGTCGGACCGGTTCAACCGGCCGGTTAAACCGTTTGACCAGTCAACACTCATGAAAAGGAAACATGTCACTTACCAAATTTTCGTATGGGTTGCTCTACTATTTTCTTGTTTATTTAAGTCACTGAACTACTAAAATGAATTATTGGGATCACTTACCAAATTTTCTGGTTATAATATAATGGTGTGGTCTTTTAATTATCTACGTGGCAAGACTTCCAACACAAAACTGGAGAAACAAATACATTATCTTTTTTGTTTCCTTGCTTCCCGTCATTATTTCTTCATCTTCTCTATTCAAATAACCACCTGCGGGGCTTTTCCTCAGCTGGGTGGCCGCCGCCACCAGTGTCGATATAACCACAGCCTACTCCACTATTGCTATCATTGCGCGTACAACTCAACTGGGTATAATCGAGAGGGTCCAACTCAAAAAAATAATTCCGTCGAGTATACCGGTCTTCTAGAAATTTAGCCGGCCGGAGGGTCAACGGACCTTCCGGACCCCCCCCTGGTTCCGCCGATGACAGCTTATATAGTTATTTTGTTAGAAATAGGCTTAGTTAGAACTACTTTTTTTAATACTAATAAGACAATCTAGACTAGCCAAATTCCAAACACCCCCTAAGCTAATGGTTATTTTAAAGTTGCTTAGAAAACAATTTCAAAAGAAAGTATGATTCAAAATTGTTTTATAGTCAACAGTTTAAATAAGCAGATGTAACCAGGATTACTTATTTTTGTAACAGAGAATAAGATAAAAACACTTATTAGTAACTTTAAGAGTGCAATATTTACCTGTTTGAAAGAAATAATGAGATCGTAAATCTTACCAGCATTTTCTTGTGCGTCGTAGTAATAGTCACCACAAAGAAAGGATCCGCGTCATCAACAAGTTTGACATTTTCGTCCTCATCGGTATCATTGTCATCCTCCACATCCATGCCATCATCAACTTCCGTCGCCGACGCTTTGGTGACTTTTACTAGACACATTTTATCTTCACTTGTAATGTACTTAAATACGCATTCATCACCTTGTGATATATTATTATTTTGCTTGAAAGCCACCCAACCCAATGACAAGTTGTATTGTGCCAATTTGAATCGTTTGTCCGGCCGTACAGCCATTTGACTCTCATTTCCATCAAGACTTTTCATTATTATGTTTTCCTTGGTATCTATTCTGGCCAACGCTACAAAATCTGGTGGTAGCCGCTAATATCAACATGCAAAAAGAGAAAAACAATTAATTAGAGGTGTTACTTGTTACTGAAGTATCTTATAATTTCTCGTTAATAAATTGCAATGAAAACTTAGTAATTTATAGTTAAATACTGTCACTAGAGGTGGCAAAACGGGCGGGCCGGGCGGGCACGGGCACGGGCTTGAATGGGCACGGGCTTAAACGGGCACGGGCTAAACGGGCACATGTTATACAAATCACTTTATAGAAGACCGAAAATGACGAAATAAATTCCTTAAACGTAATACCCCATTTATATTTAAAAAATTAAATATATTATATATATAAGTTTTTCTTCAAAAAACGATTATAATGTTCTCTACTTGAGAGAAAATATGTGCCCGTTGTGCCCATTTAACTTTTCAATGGGCTAATTAGCCCATTTCAAAAAAAAGATGGGGCTAAATGTGCCCAAATCTTTTACAAAGTAGTCAAAATTAGCCCATTTTTTTCATTTTGGGCACAAATTGCCACCTCTTTATACCGAGTATATATTACAACCAAACTTAACATTTGGTATAACAATATAATTTATGATAGAGGATAGTCTTTGTTTTGAGAGTACATAGTTGTCTTTAAGTACAATCCAAAACACACTACTATTTGCAGGCTAGAATTTTAGAGAAAACAATTAAAACCGTAAATCTTACCAGCATACGCCTGTGGGTTATACTAATAGTCACCACAAAGGAAGGATCCATATCATCAACATCAACTTCCGTCGCCAGAGCTTTAATGATTTTTGCTAGACACATTTTATCTTCACTTGTAATGTACTTAAATACACATTTATCACCTTGTGATATATTATTACTGTGCATGAAGGCCTTCCACCCCTCTGTCAAGTGATAACGTGTCGAGGCCGGCTGTCGCTTGTGTTGGCTCCTTAATTTATTTAGAATCAAAGTATAGTTATTATTATGTAATTAAGTTAAAGACATATGTTTGTAATACTTTAGTATTATGATTGGGTCGAATTTAGGTCACTGTCATGGGTCAAAGTAGGCTACCCATGCAGTTAGTTATTATGGTTAAAAGTTAGTTACTTGGCGGTTAATATTGTTGACAGTTACATCCCAAAAGACACAATGGTTGATGTAACTATAACTGCCAATTAGTGTCGTTTAGAATAATATAAATAGGACATATGCAGTGTATTTGTAACATAACATTTTCACCATCTATCTATCAAACTTACTGCAGAAACATTGTTCTTATTATTGCTTTATTTGCATACTTTCTCACACACAAATTCAGAAAATGAAACACATTCTCAAACAAAGATTGGTTGGTCAAAAACCTGTGAAACAGCTTGCCCTTCCATACGGCCATTTGACTCTCACTTCCGTCAAGGCTTATCATTATTATGTTTTCCTTGGTATCTATTCCGGACAACCCCACAAAATCGGTCGGCAGGTACTGAAAATATCAATATGCCAAAAAGAAAAAAGAATTAGTGGTGCTATGTGTTTTTCATTATTACTTGCACGCTAATTTTATAGATATAGGCAAGTTGGTACCTTCTTATTTTATTACTATAAAGACACTTTAGAATAAGCCAGATCCAAATCCCAAACACCCTTCTAAAGCAAACTATAAGTGTCAAGTTTTGACTTTTTAAAGTCAATCTTTTTCAAATTTGACCTTAACTATTTTTCTTTGTGTTTTATCATACTTAATGAAAAATATATGAATGGACTGGCTTTTAAATGTATTTTCATTGGTATAATTTTTATTAAGTATTATATAACACAAACAAAAATATTTAAGGTCAAAGTTGAAAAATAAAGACTTCAAAAAGTCAAATCTGGACATTTATTAAGGGACATAGGGAGAATTCAATCAGGGGTGTTTGGTTTTTAAAGCTGCCTGTTTGTTTAATGTTTTTTCTTTATATCGACTTTGAAACTAAGTATTAGTCAAAACAGTTTAATTGCTTTTAAAAATACAATCACAGTCTAAGTAAACAGAATGAACCAGATTATTTTTTCAGATAAAGAAGCAAATAAAAACATATTTTAAGTAATTAAAAGTGTTTGATATCTAGTTGTTGTAAAGAAGCATGCAATAAACCCTTTTAAGTGCAATAAAAAACACTCTTTGTAGGCTAAAATCTTACCAGCCTAGATATGTGGAATGTAGTAATAGTTACCACAAAGAAAGGATCTACATCATCAACAGGTTCAACATCTTCATTCTCATTCTCATCCTTATCATCATTATCATTAACTTCAGTCTCCAGAGCTTCGGCGGCTGGCGGTGGCTTGGTGATGTTTGCTAGACAGAGTTTATCTTCACTTGTGATAAATTTGAACACACATTTATCTCCTTCCGATATGTTACTAGCTCGCACGAAATCCTTCCACCCCTTCAACAGAAAGTACCGTTTCGTGTGGTAGCCGTATTGGGTATCAAATTGCACGGGCATTGCCATCTCATATCCATCAAGACTTCTTAACGTTAAGGTTTTTTTAGTATCTATTCCAGCCGACCGCACAAACTCTTCCGGCATTCGCTATTACATGCAAAAAAATAAAATTAAATTGAAGGTGTTTCACGTTTGTTATTAAAGCTGCTTATTGGTTATTTTGCACGCAATATGCACCTAAGTTTAATCAAATTGCTACCTACTTATTTCTACACTATATAAACTCCTTAAAATCTCTAATCCTAAACATCCCTATAGCAAACTATTTTAATCAAGGGTTTTCCTATAGTTGTTAATCTTAAAGCTGCTTATTTGTTGATCTTCTTTAGAGGAACCAAATTTAAAACCAAATATCTTTAAAAACTGCTTATTTGCTAATGAATAAATTTCAGCAAGTTTAAGTTCATAATAATTTGTGTTTATTTACCTATCTTAAATTGAATAAGCATGCAATAAAAAAATTTAAGTGCAGTCCATAACACACACTATAGTAAAGCTAAGATCAGAATAGGTGAACTTGAATAACGTTGACTATAAATCTTACCAGCACATGGTTGTGGGTTGGAGTTATAGTCACCACAAAGAAAGGATCATCTTCATCAACAAATTCAACATCTTCATCCTCATCCTTATCACTGTCATCTTCCACGTCCATATCATCCATACCATCATCATCTTCCACATCATCAGCATCAACTTCCGTCACTGGAGCTTCGGCGGCTGGCGGGAGGCTGGAGCTTCGCGGGCTGGCAGGAGTTTTTTTCTTGGTGATTTTTGCTAGACATATCTTATCTTCACTTGTGATGAACTTAAATACACATTCATCACCTTCTGATATACCATTACTTCGCTGGAATTCCTTCCACCCTGCGGCGACGTAGTAACTCGTCGACTTGCTCTTTTTATCAGATTGCACACTCATTTCCTTCTCAGATCCGTCATAATTTTCCAAGGTTATGGTTTCTCTGGTATCTATTCTGGCCAATGCTACAAATTTCGGCGGGAACCGCTAATAGTACCAACAAGCAAACAAACAAAGTTGAATAAGATGTGTGTATCGTGTTCGTTATTGAAGTTGTTTATATAGTTATTTTATAAGAAATATGCACCCAAATATATTCAAGTTGGTAACTATCTTTATATTCGTATTATATATAAACACTTACTATAGTCAAATATCAAACACTCAATATGGCAAACTATTTAAGCAAAGTAGTCAAATTAGGGGCGTTTTCTTAAGTTCTCATAGCGACTAATTATATTAACATTTTTGGAGGGCAGCGACTTCAAACAAAGTATCATATAGATCTGTTGTATTGCTTTTGAATACAATAATTTAAATAGAAAAAGTGGCCACTTTTAGCAGTTTTCAGTGTAAACTACATTACTACAATGTGACCACTTTGAGCAAATGTGATCACTTCTAGCTCTATAGTTCAATAACATATGCTTATTTAGTCTAACTTATTTACCTGTGAGAGAGTAAATCAGCAAGCAATTAACCATTTTTAGTGCAATCCAAAACACACTTTAAATTTAAAATTAACTAAGATTAAGGAGGTGTTTGTGTTAGCTTATTTACCGAGTTTATAAGCTTATGCAAATTCGGAAAACTCATAAGCCCACTTTTTTTGGCTAATGAGCTTATCAAGTTAAGCTTAAAAAGCTTATCTAAGGCCACAAGTTCAACTTGATAAGTTGATAAGCCCAATAAGCTAAGACAAACACCTCCTAAAGAATGTGATGGTAAATCTTACCAACTTAGATTTGTTGCTTCTTGAGCTAGTCAATATGAAGAAAGGATCTCCATCGTCACCGTCAACATCCACATCATCATCCTCATCACCATCATAAACAAACTCGATATCATCCTCATCTTCCACATCATCATCATCCACATCATACAACACATCATCATCTTCTTCCATGCCATCATCCCCATCACCATCATCAACAAACTCAACATCATCCTCATCTTCCACATGATGATGATCATCACCATCCACATCATCCACGTCATACACCACATCTTCTTCTTCTTCCACCTCGTCATCCACATCATCATCAATACACCCATAATCCACAACCTTAAAACTAGGAACCTTAATCTTAGGAACCAAAATCTTTTCACAACCATTAACACTATAAACATGCATTAAGAAAACACTAGAACCAACATATCTAAACAACAAAAACTCCCCAAATAATAAACCAACATCCTTAACTACATTACACCAACCATCAACAAAACAATAACTTTGATCATCAATTTTCTTCATTTTTAATTTCCATAAATACCCTCCATTTTCACTTTTGATTAATGGGTCTTTCAAGATTTTGTTACCCAAGTGCTTTGTCACAAATTTAGGTGGCAATGGCTGCAAAAAAAAGATAGAAAAAAATATTTATAAATAAACACATGCAAACACATTGAGTGTGTGAGAGTTAGTGAAGTACCAGATGAGGTAAAGATGGGTTCCTCAAGATATGGAAGAAAGATGGTAGCCGTTGATCAGCCATTTTCCGGTAACTTTTTTTGTTTGTGAGTCTGGTAGACTGAGTTATAAATATATGTGCCGGACGTAATACGGAGTATTAAATGTAGTTCTCTATATTTTATGCGTTCCAATATACTCTAGGAACGATACTTTTTGTTTTTTTTGAACTACTCCCTTTCTCTCAAAAATATTTTTGCATATTTTCATTTTGCATGTCTCAAAATAATTATAGTAAAAACTACTCCTTTAGTCTCAATTTTATTGTCCCTCTTTCCTTTTCTGGTTGTCCCAAAATTATTGTCCCATACCAAAAATAGAAAGTGGAATTTGGTAAAGTTTACTATATTACTTTTGGTTGAAATTAATATTACAAAATTTAAAAAAGTGTTAATTAATTGGTTAAGGGTAAACTTGTCATTTGGCAAAAAAATAAGAGGAGAGAAAGCAGTATTAATTATGTTTTTCTTAAACTGTGTGTTTTTTGTCGGAGGCAATTATTTTGAGACGGAAGGAGTAAAAAATATAGTAAAGGAATATTCTTTTTGAGAAGTTGAAAACTAAAATGGCCCCACTTTTATTAAACTATTTGATTCTTGTCTTCTGATAATTATTTTGAGACAAAGGAAGTACTAAATACACAAAAGTTCTATAAACATTGATATTTGTGCTAATTTCATTTCCTCGTATTTGGGATAGAGACATAGTTAAGTCGGGACTCTTAAATGTAGTGATAGGCTTAGGCAGTAAATAAAATCTTAACTTACACATTATACTCATTTTTTTTTTCTTTTTTTTTTTGAACGGCGACTTTCATTTTTTGAATTGGAGTTGCACCCGTCACATCGGCAGGCCCTCATCCACCACGTACCCAGACTATGTTGTCTGAACCGGGTCCACGCTGGCGTAGTGGTGACTCTTAACGGCGTCCGCCAGAAAACCGTACCGCCTCCACACGAGTTTCCTCGCTGGAGTAACGACCGGATGAAAACCGGGGCCGGCTTGGATTCGAACCTGCGCAACATTGGCTCACATGTTCTCCTCTTCATTGCCTAATACCAACAGAGATTTGTGGCCCTCATGTGAGAGCTTCCCGGCAGGTCACCCAAACCGGTACTACTTCTCTCCTTCTCATCTTTTACTCGTTTTGGTCATTTTCTTCTCACATTTTATTAAAATACTCACTTTATACAAATACTATAACTCAATAAATACCTCACAAATACTAACAAACCAAATAAAAACTATTAAAACACGAAAAGTGACTGTGTCACCATTCAACTTGTATTTTTGTGTTGTGTGACGCGTGAGAGTAGTATTGGTTTTGGTGTCATGCATGAGGTATGCCTCACTTAGTGAGACTCACACTCACTTCCTCTAGTCTTAGCTGCTTGATACACTAATTATATTCACAACTGTTTCTTTTAGTCTATTATTTTACAATATCTATTAATTATATTCGCAACTTTTTTTCTACATTTTATTTTTCCACTTTTGATTTGTTTTCTAGCTTTTTGACTTTGTAAATTTTTGTTTCAAACTTATCTCTCATAACAGGAAATAACGCAATATTCTTTTTGTGCTACTAAATAATGAAATATGGATTTTTTATTTCACTCTAGTTTATAAGAAGCTTTAAAAAATTGCAGTACTACATTTGTTCACGCACATCTTTACTATATAAATAGTCGTATTCCAGGACTATGCTATGCAAGACTTTTTTTAAAAGTTCGTAAAACCGTAAAGGGGTGAATATGTCCTTTTTAACTTTTTTTAAATTTAAGTATATAAAGGGGGTGTTTGATAGTAGCTGAATGAAATGAGTCAATGACTCACACTTGACTTCTAATCGGTGAGAGCCAATGTTGTTTGTTAGGGGAAAAAGTGAAACAGATCAATTTACTACTAAATGAGACATGAAATAATGTGTAGCTTTGCCATTCATAAGCCTTTTTATTCATCATAGATACACACGTGACATATTGACACCACATAATTTGTGTTTCTCTTTTTATTTTATATTAATTTTTTATTATGATGTTATGCAATAAATATGGTCTTCATATTATACTAATATTTTGTTATATTTGATCTCAAAGTGACTCAAACTAAAATGATTGTGTTTAGTGATTTTTTGTTAGAGGTGAACAACAAGGACATACCACCTCCTCTTTAATGAAATTCAGCAGCAGCTTATAGGACAACAATTGACTGCAGCTCCTCACACTAGCACTTCAAAATACACCATCTATCATAACACAAAACAAACTATTCATTTGGGCCTCACACACTCCCAATTTTATTTTCTTTTTCGTTTCTCCAAATAAACTAAAATTCATTCATTAAAATAAAATTACAATACGAAATATTAAAAACATACGAAACATAAAAATAACGATACAAAAAAAGATTATACGAAAAAAAAAAAAAAAAAAAAAAAAAAAAAAAAAAAAAACATACAAAACTTAAGAAATACATTTTATTGCTCGGTCATTTAGACGGATATTTTTGCGTTATTTCTTCTTATTCCGTCCGGATGTAAGCGGCTTGATTCAAAAAAGTCGAGTATTGTTGTGAGATAGAGTTGAGAAGCGAAGTAAAATACCCGTCGTTTGGACCTTGAGAAATTTTTTTTTTTTTTTTTTTTTTTTTTTTTTTTTTTTTTTTTGTCTAGATATTGATAGTAATGTTTTTTGGTAGAGCATTGTGTGAAAACAGTTGTTAAAATGGTGTGTAAAGTGGGATTAATTAAAAAATGTAACGGATCAATTTCTAAAAAGTGCAATGGCTAAATTTTACAAACCGTAGGATTTTACCGAAAGTTCTCTATCGTTATTAACTTCGTTTGGCCAACGAATATCACACTGCGAGCATAGCCGATGTGGCGGCGAGAAGTGGCGAGCAAGCCACGTAGGAACGGAGTTTTGTTTTAAATTTTGGATTTTGATTTAAATGTGGTTTAGAATTTGAATTTGAATTTGATAGATGAGAGAGAAAATAATATTTACAAATATATTGTATATTAAAATATGAATAAAAAATTATGAATGGAGAAAGAAAAAAAATTAATGTGACGAAAAATTCTATTGCTTTATATTATAGATAATAATAAGAAAGAGACAAAGGGCATGTTTGGCACATGAAATTATAGAGAGATTATGCTTATTTTTTCAAAAAATAAGCTAATTAAAAAATAATATTTGTTTGACAGACAAAACTTATAAGAGATATAAAAAAATAATCTTCCATAATCTCTGAAAATCAAATGTTACTTCAAGTAGTTTATAAAAATAATCTCTTTTTATAATATTAATCTCCAGCACCATCTCCCGTTTCAGTGACAGTTACTTTTGCAAAACATAACCAAAAGGTGTGTTTGGGAGGGCTAATATGGGCTTATAGGGCTTTAATTTCAAAAATAAGCCTCAGCCCAAAAATAAGTTTGGTTTGGCGTAGAAGCTTATAGGGAAGCTTTTGAAATTATAAGTCCTAGCCCAAAAATAAGACTCAGCCCCGAAAATGACGCTAAAATTTTTAGACGGGGCTTTTAATATGTTTAATTACTTAATTACCCACAAAATATCTAATATATACATATGTTAATTTAATTATATGTCCTTTTTAGTAATTTTACAATAATAAGCTCCAACTTAAACTAATTTGCCAAACAAGTTTATGAAAATAAAAATTCTAGTTTCGGCTTATAATATAAACCTCAGCCCCAGCTCTAACCCTAGCCCCAGCCCTAGCCCCAGCCCCAGCCCCAGCCCCAGCCCCAGCCCATTTTGCCAAACATACCCAAAGAAAGATAGGGAAAAAAAACAAAAGTTGGAAACCAGGTAAACCCCTCGACTTTGCAACATCCCGTATTATATATATAATCTAACCCAACTACTATAAAAGCAACCAAACACATGATTTTAATTTTTTTATCCAAACCCCAATGTAAACCCACAATCGAAACGACCCTTTAAATGTAGTGATAGGCTTAGCTGCTTGATACACTAATTATATTCAAAGCTGTTTCTTTTTGTCTATTATTTAAAGTATCTATTAATTACTCCCTCGTCTCAAAATTATTGTCAGAAGACAAGAATCAAATAGTTTAATAAAAGTGGGATCACTTTAGTTTTCAACCACTAAAACATAATATTCCCCTACTATATTCTATTGTTTTAACTTAAAAAGGAAAATGGACAATTATTTTGAGACATCCATAAAAGGAAATATACACTATAATTTTGAGACGGAGGGAGTATATTCACAACATTTTTCTGCGTTTTATTTTAACCAATCACCTAAGTGAACTAAACATACTCGTTTTACAAGAATTGACTAATTTCCACCAATTTTCAAAAGTGAATCATATCCAGCGCGCTTATAGAGGCTCATTTAAATGAGATTTGTATATGTATCCCTCCAAAGATGCAAAACTGTATATATATCAAAAGCATGCATAATAAAGATGCAAAATTGCATATATATCCAAAGAATGCAAAATTGCATATATATCCAAAGCATGCATATATCCCTCATTTAAATGGCATTTGTATATGTATCCCTCCTAATTGCGATATTTCAGAACAGCAAAACATAAGTCTTAATTTGTTAAAACAATGTCCTTAGAAAAATCTCTTAATCCAATTAACACGACCTTTTGAAATGACGACAATGGATAACATCAATGCAAGTGCCTTCAAAAATATTACTGATGATCACCTGAAAATGATACTCGAAAATGTCAACATAATGTTGGTGAGGTCGCAGGTTTCAAGTGTAAACTGCGTTTGATGTGCATTTAAAACTTGTAGGAAAATAGTGTAGAAATAAAACATAGCAGCAAAAGTGTGTAGTTGTATTCGAATCACATCAAACTCATAATCATGTATTCAAAATAGTCCTACAACGACTCACTATTGGGATGTATCAAAATAAATTGCCTTCCAACAACTAAACATTGGGATGTGTCCTCCAACAACTCATAATTAGTATGTATCCAAACATTTGGCCTTCCAACAAGTCGACATGCTGTTAAGATGAATGTTCAAGTCAAGTCACACAAATTTAATCCACACAATAAGGCACATATGTGACAAACGGTAATTTTTTAACAAATATTTTAATAATAAATGTTAATTTATTATTACATAACTGTTTAATTAAGCATTCATGAGCTTGCATAACTATTTCAGGAAGCAAAACCGCACACTGTAGCTTACAGTAACACATTTCATTGGTTGTTTTATCAGAATAATGTGAGCCTTTCGTTTTCTGACTGATACTAATTAATTTCGTATTAAAACGAGAACTATCTCGCACACAACACCACACACGTACCGACACAAATCTAGTAACGGCATAAGTCCAATAAATGTTATTCCGGAATCCATAGTTTTGTTTTTATACGACTTTTATAAAAACGTCCTCGAAAATAGTATCTTTCGTGCTCACGATAACCTGAAAACACCAAATTTCACCGGAGTTCAGCGGGACACAGGGTACACTTAATACCCACAAAACTTATAAAACTTAAGTTAAATACTACCCTTTATATTTATTTCCTTTCTTTTGTAAATCGAACCCCACAAATACTGATAAAACGTTATCAAAAGAAATAAATACACGTAATCTCTTTGACTTTCTCGCTCTATTAACCACGAATCTTGCTCTCTCTCTCCCTGAATACCCATCGTCATCTCCTTCCCTTAGGCCGGATGGCAAGTATTCGTTGACTTTGGGGTTAGACAAAAGAATTCATACTTAGGCTGCTTGGCAAGGATAGGTTTTTTTCACCATACACATCAGTGTCACGTCAGCTTTCTCTCTCCTCTGACTCCCCTTCACCTCACTTCACCATTACTTGTCAAGGCAAACACATCTTCACCTTTCATTAAAATACCCGCTTTATACAAATATACCCCCACTAAATACCCCACACACACTCACACTCAAAATAAAAAATAATAAAACCTAAGCCTTTACGAATGGTGATCAGATCACCAAATTTTGTCTTGGTATATGTGTTTGCTGCGTGAAGTATGGTGGAGGGCAAGGGAGATGATGCGTGATTTTGGCATAGTGGTGAAGGAACCACTCTCCTTGCCATGCAGTCTTAGAAGAAAATCAGATCTGTATCAAGCCAAGCAGGAGACGAAAGCTATAAAACAAAAATCCGATCCGTCACTATCCCCCCTTGAATCCAAAACTAAGTCTGAACTCTTTTGTCTAACCCCAAAGTCAATGAATACAAGGGATGAAGAAGCGAAGGGGTGATGGACATCTTAGCTCATTTTGGTTATGCCCCATTCTACCAGGTCCTAAAGGAGAGTCAAAGCCGCCTATACTAATCCTTTTTAAATGAGATCGACTTCCAGTAAATCCACACATACTCAACTTTAACAAAACAATTTCAAAGTCTGGTTAAAGGGTTCAAACGTTTTTCGGAGGAGTGTGGATTTGCTTGGAATCGGAACTGGGTTTTTGATTGTTGGTCGTCTCTTTCAATCGACTCATAAAGTATTGTAAGGATTTTATTCATTCGAAACCTACAAGTTTGTTTTGTTGATTTTTAAGAAATTTATGTCTTTCTTTTTATTATTCGGTTGAGATATGTTAATGATACTTGGTTACACCGATCGAATAAAAATTTTAGAACTGTGAATGTTATGTTGTTGTAAGCTTAAATTGTTGTTGTTATCAATGTGTGGAATGATCTAAAAGAAAACTTACGTTACAAAAATTTCGTATTGGCTTAGATTGGATTGTGCTTATTAGTCTCGGCTTATTCTCTTGCTAATTGTGTTTTTTTTCGACTGAGATGAAACCCACATCGACGGGGGTTCATTTACTTGCTTGTTGTGCCATACTGTCACAAACCCGTAAGGGTGTGATTGGTATCAAGCCTCCACTCGAGTCGGGTTGTACCCGATGGTCGAGGAGCAAAGTTGGGTTGTGTTTGCTTTTGTTGTGAGTCGACCACTGCCCCGCAGTGGGTATTTATTTTGTTGGTCATGTTCATTTCTTGTCTCACTCTAATTGCAAACTCAAAGGAGTAAATATGTCTTGGGTTGGTCTTGGTTTTATATCAAAGTTAGGTTGTGTTGTGAAGCAGGGGGTCGACAACCCTCAACCCAACCGTGGGTAACTTTTGGTTCTCATTCGTTTCTTTTCACTCATATTGCTATTCCAAGTAGTCTAGTAAGCTAATGTGTTTTGTGTTTGATTTTTCTTGCTGCACTTGTTCTTTCATTTGCACTCAAATGGTAGCCACAACATTGTATAATAAAATGTGTATTGGTCTTATTGCTCGCTAATGTCAAAATCTACTCAAACAACTAATAACTCAAGTAAACTAGTAAGAATTATATGTTGTTTTGGTTTAGGACTAAAGTTTGTTTTATTTTTTAGTATGATAGGCTGAGCTCAACCCAGCTCCAAACGAAGCCCAACTGCCCAAGCAGTGGGAGCTTTTAATGTTTGGAATTGTTTTACACGCCTTGTCGAGTGTGGCTATAGATCGAGACCCACAGTGGGCGTTTTTGTTTTTGTGTTTGTGTTTATGTCACCAAATACTTAGACATAATAACTTGATTTCTTTAAAAACAAACTAAAGGTTTACTAAATCTACTCAATGGGTTAACTCAAATTTAGTTTTGGTCTTGTGTTTTGTTGTTTCGAGGCTGTGTTTGGGCCAAGCTCAACAGGCCGATTCATGTGGTCGTTCTCTGCTGCATTGGTATTTTCACTCCCCCCTCTCCCCAAATGTGGCGCAACAACTAAACAAGTGAAAAATTTTCGCAAAAAGTACACAATGAAACTGACACCCTGCTACTCTTTTGCAAGCTGACAAAAATCTATATATATCTAGACTCGGAGACTATTTTTAAATGAAACTAGACTAAATTACCTTTAAAACGACAGGTAGCATGACCCCTGACGACATACGGTTTAAAAGATATGATTTTTTTAAGTTTGCCAAAAATCTGACTGACACCCTCCATCCGATCGGATCGCCAGCCATCCGATCGGATGGATCTTCCACTACAGATTT
>CP139506.1:47095102-47431046 GCA_021014915.2 Artemisia tridentata subsp. tridentata | reverse complement strand
AATGTCAGTGTTACACCCATATCCCGATAAGGTACTAGTTATGTAAATAATATGTATTGTATATTATAAGTCTTGTGATTTTAGTTAGCTAAATAGATAAATGTGAGGGCAATATAGAAAGAATAGAACTAGAAGGGCTAAGATTGCCATTTGGGCAAAGCTCATTAATTATATAACTATGCCTAGATAATTTTAGAAATGTCCAGGACTTTCTTTTGGTATCTCTTTGTGAAGATCGGTTATAAGAGGAAAAGAGGAGGGAAGATCAAGATTCTAATTAAGCTTAAATCTTCCATTGTGAAGTGATCAAAGAAGCCTTGAAAACCTTTAATTGTTGTCCTTTCATCAAGTAAGTGATTTCCCCAAATTATGAAATTAGGGTTCTTGAAGTGAAAATTTAGTATGATAAGTTAAGGTTGATAATTTGTGAATTGTTAGTTATTTAGCTTAATTTGAGATGATTGTGATATAGGAATCAAGTTGAAAGTTGGAAGTCATTGCTAGTGAAGTTGTAGATTGAAAATCAAGGTAAGTACATTGGTTATAACATGTCTTTGTTAGCTTTATCATATCTTGGTATGATAATGGTTTATGTGTTAGCTTTATCATGTTTGTTACATGATAATGGTGAAGGATAGGGTATAGGGTGCGTTAGCTAGTATGGATCCATCACTAGGTGTAGCTTAGTTAGTCGTTGGGCTAACTATGGGATGAGGTTCAACCTTATGGGTTGATCGTGTTTAGGTCGACTATGTCGATGCGAGGTAAGTGCCCCTATATCGCTAGCTTAACTAGTGGTTAGACTAGTTATGGTTATATATGATGTTTAGCTTGTTATGCCATGTACTTACTAAGCGTTTCGCTTACGTGTTTAGTTGTGATGTTTTTCTTGATAGGTATCGAAGGATCGAGCAAAGGTAAGGATAAGGTGTAAGTGATTATGTAGTAGAAGACCGTACTCTTTTGGACCAAGCATATTGAAGTTGGAAGCCCCAAGTGTTCTTTTGTGTCGTGGGTACACTTCTTTTTATATGGTCATTTTGTTAGTTCACGGTCTTGTGTTTATATGGTGTCTAAGTTAGAACTTGTATGGTTTAAGTACTCATTAAAGGGTGTTTGGTAAAAGCATGTTTCTACCCATTTTGAGATGTTAATGGGTCATGTATGCTTGGAACGCTTTTGATATGTTAAGTTAATGGTTATGGTCAAGTTATTTGTGAATTGGTTGTAGTATAAATGGTTTTGTAGTGTAATGGGTCATTTGAGTATTTGTGCATAACCCGTCCAATTTTGAGATACTAATTCGGTTGGTCAAACGGGTGATGTTTTTGCATGAAATTAATCTTACGGACATACTAAAGGATTCTGGAAAGTTTCGTCAAGTTTCGAGTCCGGGAGGTCGGGTTTCCAGCCGAGGATTTTGGTTATGCATATTTTGATCAGTAGGTCTGTCCAGGAATTCTGTGGTGCAGGGTAGATACGGCGCATCTCCTTTGAGATACGGCGTAACAGGTGATGCGGCGCATCTCCTTTTAGGATATGGCGCATCGTAGCTATTTTCTTGAAATTGTCTGTCTCTATGGGTCGATGCGGCGTATCTAATCCAATAGATGCGGCGTATCCGAGTTTAGGATAATACGGCGTATCACTTCAGATTGATACGGCGTATTGTCTCTCAGTTTAGATGCGGCGTATCCCTGAAATGATACGGCGTATCCTGGTCTCAGAAGGGTTGTCCGGTTGTGTTAGAAAATTGAGTGAAATGTTTTGAAGGGTTTTATTTATATGTTCTTGCAAGCATGTTTAGAAGGTCAAATGTCATATGTTCTGGTCATTAAATAAAGAAATTGTATGAGTCCGTTTCAGTCATTTGTTTCCGCGTATAAAGTCAAAATTTTTGGTATAAGTGGTCACGGGGCGTTACAACTTGGTATCAGAGCTTCGGTCTAAGAGATTTAGGATTTCCCCTTAGGATTTCCTAGACTTAGGCCTTGTGTAGACGCGTTTAGTATCGGTGTTTGTTATTTGTGTATTGTTTGGGTGATTTCGGGAACACATATGTTAAGTATTTTTATGACTACGCCTGGCCACCGTAGTGATAAAAATATGACACATATGTGAGATTGAAATCATGTAGGCTATACATGAATGATAAACTCTAGGGTGTTAGTATAAGGATAGATAAGTCATTCATGCATTGATTATGTATATGATTTTGTTTAATAGTGTGAATTGTTAAATTTCAGTTTAGTAGAAAAGATGGCGGCTATTCGAAATAAGGAGGTGTTAAGGACGACCTCCTCCCGCCATGATGATGATGATTCAAATGATGAGGGAAATTCTAGTAGTGTCAAGACAATACCACTACCGGAAAATCTTGACCCTAAAAGTTTTACGAAAGATGAGTTGAAGGAATTGGACGTTTTGGTGACTAATAGAGTAGGAAGGGCTATCAAAAATGTTATGCCCTATTATGTCAACAAAACAACCGAGAATTTGCGAAAGATAATTCAAGAAGAGATTGAGAAACTTAAGAAGAGTGGGGAATTAGTGAATGACTCGAATGCTAGACCCGGTGTAGGGAAGGAGAAATCCACTTATTGAGACTTTACTGCTTGTGCTCCACCCACATTTACGGGGACTCTTGATCCGTTAAAGAGTTCTAGATGGATTACTGGTATAGAAGGGGCATTCCGTACGAGTCGTTGTGTAGAAGAGGATAAGGTGAACTTTGCTACTAATTATCTTCGTGAACGGGCTAAAGTATGGTGGGAAGGCAAGGCAAACGAGAAAGGTAGTGCTTGGAGAGAATCGTGCACGTGGGATCAATTTAAGGAAGTGTTCATGAAAGAGTATGCTCCCGCGGAGGAAATTGATAAAATAAGGGAAGCTTTCCATTCTCTTGTGCAAACTGATGAATCGGTGAATGAGTTGTGGGGAAAGTTTTGCGACATGGTACAATATTGCCCGGAGTATCTTAATAACGAGAGGCTTAAAGTTGACAAATTTCAAAGGATGCTCAAGGATGAAATTCGTACAATAGTGTCACCTTTCAAGTGCGCCGACATGGAGGATCTTCTAAGCAGGGCACGTACTCGTGAAGCAGATTTGGATAGAATGAAAGGCAAAGAGAAGAAGGACTTGAAAAGGAAGCAAGATCATCCATCAACATTTAGTAAGCGAGGCAGGTTCGATTTCGCAAGAAAGGACAACGCGGGAAAGTTACCTCCTAAGTGTAATAGGTGCGGTAAGAACCATATGGGAGAATGTAAATCCGGGATGAAGGGATGTTATAAATGTGGGGATACTAGCCATATTAGCAAGGATTGCACTAAGCCTTTGGTAATATGTTATGGGTGCAACGAAGAAGGACATAAGATAAGTGAGTGTCCTAAGGTCAATCCTAAGCAAGCAAAGCCGTTTAAACCGATTAAAGGAGAAAAGGTTGAGGTTCCGCGGCCTACAGCTCGTGTTTATCAGATGAGTGCCGAAGAAGCAAAGTCGAGTTCAGATGTTGTCGCAGGTATAATTCTCGTTAATTCTAAACCCGCTCGTGTTTTGTATGACTCTGGTGCAAGCGTGTCCTTTGTATTTTATAACTTTAGTAAAGAATTGTCCACCCCGTTAGATAAGCTTCCAATACCTATAGAAGTTGAAATCGCCGATAGTAAAGTTGTGGTAGTGTCAAATGTGTATCGTGACATAGAAATTGAGATCGATGAGAATGTTTTTAGGATCGATTTAATCCCTATAATGCTTGGAGAGTTTGATATTATTGTTGGCATGGATTGGCTCAGCAACCACAATGCCGCCATTTTATGCAAACAAAAGATAGTTAGAGTGGTGAATCCTAGTGGTCGAGAAATGATGATTTACGGTGATAAAAGGAAAGGCGAGTTAAAATTATGTTCCGTAATGAAGGCTAGGAGATACTTATCACGTGGTTGTCTCTCTTTTATGGCACACGTGGTAGATACGAGTTTTGAGAAGAGAAGTATCGACGATGTTCCGATTGTCAATGAATTCCGTGATGTATTTCCGGAAGATTTGCCGGGTATTCCGCCCGACAGACAAGTTGAGTTCCGTATTGATCTTGTTCCGGGTGCTACTCCTATTGCTAAAACTCCTTATCATCTTGCTCCATCCGAAATGAAGGAGTTAATGAGTCAACTCCAAGAGTTACTTGACAAGGGTTTTATTCGCCCTAGTAGCTCACCGTAGGGAGCTCCGATTCTGTTCGTTAAAAAGAAAGACGGTAGTATGCGGATGTGCATTGATTACTGTGAATTGAATAAAGTCACGGTGAAAAATGTATACCCGTTACCAAGAATTGATGATTTGTTTGATCAACTTCAAGGTGCGAGGTGGTTTTCAAAGATTGATCTTCGTTCGGGCTATCATCAGTTGAAGGTTCGAGAAGAAGATATTCCTAAGACGGCTTTTAGGACCCGTTATGGACATTATGAGTTTACGGTTATGCCATTTGGTCTTACAAACGCGCCTGCGGTTTTCATGGATCTCATGAACCGTGTATGTAGACCGATGTTGGATAAATTCGTTATAGTGTTCATCGATGATATCCTTATCTATTCTAAGAGCAAGGAAGAACATGAACTACATCTTCGAGAAATTCTTGAAACGTTGAGAAAAGAAAGATTGTATGCTAAATTCTCGAAATGTGAATTTTGGTTGCAAGAATTCCAGTTCCTTGGTCATGTTATTAATCCCGATGGTATTAAAGTTGACCCGTCAAAGGTTGAGGCCGTGATGAATTGGCAAGCGCCGAAGAATGTGGGTGAAATTCGAAGTTTTCTAAGACTCGCGGGTTATTATAGACGGTTTATTCAAGACTTCTCCAAAATTTCATCTTCGCTAACCGAACTCATGTAAAACCCCAAAATTTATATGATCCGAAAAGACTAAAATACCCTCCGAATTTGAACTTTTAAGAATTTATGAAATTATATAAGTAATCTCGTGTGAACTTAACCTAAGTATCTAACACGCCAATAATTGAATATATGAACGTGATACGAATATTTAAGACTTATGTTATACACAAAATATTAATCCTTCACCTAATATGCTAGGTGAAATTTTGTGAACTTATGCACCTATGATATTCCTAATTTTTGGCCCAAGAGAATTAGAACAAAAGAGTTAACTAAAGTTTGTTAAGCCCATTATGAAGATCCAAAATAAACCCATACACTCCTTATCTTGGCCCATCAAAACAAACCGGTATTTATTTTTTCTTATAGGACCGAACATCACAACAAAAATAAGAAACCCTAACCCTCCAAAAAAAAAAAAGTGTCGGCCTTTTTTTTTCTGCTGCTCCTTGTCGACTTTCTGCTGCAGCCAAAGGAAGGATTTGTGTGTTCTTGTTCTTGTGTATCCAAGGTAATCTTGTTCTTGTCCCCATTGATCCATTCGAATTGTTCTTAAACCCTAAATCGACCAATTGTTTTTTTTTTCTTGATCTTGCTGCTGTTCGAACTAAAGAAGAAGGAGAGGAAGGATTGATTTCGTGTGGTATTCTTGATCTTGTGGTATCCTTGTTCTTCGTGTGATCTTCGAGGGTATTGTATCACTTGCCTTGTTAAATCCTTGTTCATGTTCTTGCCATGTTCTAATCAATATATGGTCACATAAAATGATACATGAAATCATAATCATAAAACCCTAAATCTAATATATGTAAATCGACACAGGTGTGTGTGATGGTTTTAAATTGTTTTGAATATGTATGACCTGTTATTAATTGACCTAAATATGATATGAACTCATATATAATCGTTATATGTCTAGAACTAATGATTGGAATAACGAAAACCTAAGAGAATACATGATTCTGTGAATAACTGCTACTGACCTGGAATTTTGTCCGACTTTAACCGGCTGTAACTAATTGATGTGAACGTATATTTTGGTGTTTTAAGAGTCTAAAACTAATTTCAATGAAATGGCTACCTGGGAAAATTTAGTTTGTAATTTTTGGAGGCCCGGAAGGTTACCTTTTGATTTTTGGAAAATTATGTGTCTGATCGGATTTGTGAGTCTGGAAAATCAGTCCGGGTTTTTGAATTTTAATTTCCAAACCATGTTGAATTAGGAGGTTTCCTTTGAACTGGGAAATATTCAGGATGTATATTACTTTCTGGAATTTTTGTAGATTTTTATGAATTTTTCTTAAAAGGTTTTTAATTAATAACATTTCGTATAGTAAAATTAATCAGAAATCTGGACGAGTTGGTTTAAGTGAATTTTAATCCATAGCTATTCTACTTAATAAAATCTGGAAAAATTAGATAAAATACGTAAGACATTTGAGTATCTCTGGGAATTTTTGGGAATTTTATTACTGAGTTCTTATATGGTTTACAATTTATAGAATACCTAACAATTTCGTATATAAAACTGTGAGAAATTATAAAAGGTTAAAAAGGAAATTTAAAAGGTGTTTTGTGTTTATTTTATAAACTAAAGGGTTTAAATTGTTATTTGCTAAAACTAAAGGACTCAACTTGTGTGAACCTGTAACTTTAGAATATTTACATTATTTACCCTAATCTTATCTTAATGACATTATGAACCCTAAACTTGTGATAATTGCACAATGAACCCTAAAATTATAAAAACTACATTATGAACCTTGAACTTATGTAAAGGGCATTATGAACCTTAACCTACTAACGTGGTCATCTTTAATACTTTAAGTTGATAAACGGGAATGATAATAACTAAAGTTACTGAATATGTAAAGTTACCTAAGATGGAGAGAAACTAAAATGAAACCTCATGATTTAGAAACTATGAAATCATAAAGCTATGAAACTTATAAGTACACTTATAATTCGTGTAGATTCGCTGAGGCGGGAGTAATCCGGTGTCCTGTGATCTGTCTTTGGTTTGTTTTGCTATCAAATAAGGTACAGATATTCTGCTCTTCTTGTAAGGAGCCTTCGTTTCTCTTGATTCCTGATTTTGATTTCGTTTAGGATTCCCTAAGCCACTGCTATGTTCCCTTGTTCTGTGAACCTTGCTTTTGTTTCCGTGTATTGTGAACCCTTGATAAGATTCCCTTGACTTGAACCTTTACTTGAAACCTTGCCTCGAACCCTGTTACGTTTCCTTGATACTTGACATGACCTGTTCATCACCTGGTAACCTGAATATTTAGGACCCTGGGATACTTAAAGGTCCATAGGATTTTATAACTACTTTTCTAAATTACATATGAAGAGGTTTTGAGAAATTCTTTTAAAAGACTTTTATTATGAAAACTGTTTTAAAGGACACTTTTATAAAGACCATTTAAAATGATTACTTTTAGCAAATGGATATGAACCTTCTGGTATTTTGACCTTTCTGACATTGACCTCCTGATAGTGAATCCCTGTATTGATCTCCTGTCCTGAATCCCTGATATGAAACTTGACCTGAGCAACTTGATACTTGATTTTGAGTACCTGATACTTGACACCTGATACTTAATACATGAGACTTGACACCTGAGACTTGATACTTGACCTTGACCCACAGTTTGAGACTACGAGCCATCCACTAGGCATGAGGGTTTCATGTCCATGTCATTGATGCACCGGTGGCATGACTCTAGGGCAGGGGAGTGATGTCCTGTCCCGTCCCTGACCTGATTTGATTTGTTACGTAGAGGAAGACCCTGTGGCCTGCGGGGGCGTATGGATGCATCCTAGACCTGACCTGATTGATTTGTATTACTTGTATTATTTGGTGACTGACGAGTGTGTGCGATACACGTCTTTCACAATCCTGGGAGCTAGCTACTCCAACCCCTGGAGGTATCCCCTCACCCTGTACCTGGTATGCTGAGGTCACCCCTCCATACACCCTGATATGTGATTTGATTTGATATGTACTGTTTCTGGGCTCGTAGAGGATTTCTGTTTCCCTGAATCCTTGTAACCTTATGACCTGACACTTGACCCGACATTTGACCTGACTTGATTTGACTTGGGTTGTGGTGGATTACTGGTTATGTTACCCTATGAATTGATACTGGACTTGACTTGATTCGACTTGGGCTGGTGGTGGGTTACGGTTTACTTTACACCTACCTGTTGTAACCATTTTCTTGATAACCTTGTCCTATTTTCTTTCCTACTCCTGTTACATCTTGAAATGTTTCACTTACTTCATTATCCCATATTTCTGCTTTGTTATCGTTATATCTGTTCACTGAGCTCTCGTAGCTCAGCCGTGTTTCTTTTTCCCGCGGCAGGTTTTAGTTGGAGGCTGGGTATGAGTGGAGAGCACCATTGGATTAGAAGACCTTAATAGCTATTGAAGATGACTAGAAGATCCTTTATTTAGACTTAGAGACTTTGTATTGTAACCTTGTAGTTTCATATTTCCTTTGTAACCATTGAATTTTATTGTATTATTAATGTCAAATGCTTGTGTTTGTTCTGATATGCCACCGTTGTTGTGACACCTTTGCCCTTGTCGGGTGGGGGTGTTACAATTATGGTATCAGAGACCAGGCTGCGACTTGTAATACATTTACCCTTGACCTGTGAAGTTTGGACCATTAGGTTTCCACTGTAGGCGCTCATAAGATAACCTGTAAGAATTTGCCTTAGGACTTCCCTATAGGAACTTAAGTTCTGACCAGTGAGGAATGGGTAGATTATAAGCCTTTTGTTTAAGTATCATTGCTTCCGCATCACTCTGATTCGTGCCTTGCTTTTGGTTAAAGCCTCTTGAGATCCCTCTTGGAAATTGAAAGCTTATGCCTTGCACCACCTAAGTTTTGAAACCTAAATAAATCTTGAAGCCATTGAAAAATTTCATAGTAATTGCCTGACACTATTTGATCCTTACCTTCAGATTCCGACTCTGACCTCTGATCTTTTGTTAATCATTTCGATGCCTCTTGGGCATTTTGAGAATCTCCATGGCGAGTAGTTTGGTTTTCCCTCTTGATTATGACCTTTGATTTTTTTGACCTCCGAGACTATAGAAGTACTAGATGGATTAATGATAGGTTGTTTTGCTTACGACTCGAGATAAAGTATGATCATCATGAAGGCATATTTATGTGGTGCTAGTATTATGACGTCTAGCCAACGTGATAATACTTACACCATATAACGTGCCCTCATTGTGGCCATAGGATATCTTGGGAAGTACCTAAGAAGTTTAGAATTTGATCTCCATTGGATTATCCGTGACTAGTGAGACTTTAGGTGCATCCTACTTATGCGTATACTCTGCCTTTGTTCATTAGATATCTGGATGAGTTTGGACTCTCTTTTTGCATTCTGTTGACCTCAGTTATAAATCTTGAACTCTTTGTAGAGCCCTCCACTGTTGATACAGTTAAGTTAATTTGAAATCTTGTTCGTATTCCATATGAGCTTTCCTGAAGATTAGCCTATCATCCATTTTACGCTGCGTGGACCTTTTGATCAGAATCAACCCAATTTGTCTCCTTCTGAAAAATTTGAACCCACCTTATTTGATTGAGTTGTGGGAATTAAGTCGTTCGCATTCCCGTTTCCGGTCCGTTATGTTTTTCGTTTCATTTCGCTTCAATTTTCGAGGACGAAAATTCCCTTTTAAGGGGGAAGAGTTGTAAAACCCCAAAATTTATATGATCCGAAAAGACTAAAATACCCTCCGAATTTGAACTTTTAAGAATTTATGAAATTATATAAGTAATCTCGTGTGAACTTAACCTAAGTATCTAACACGCCAATAATTGAATATATGAACGTGATACGAATATTTAAGACTTATGTTATACACAAAATATTAATCCTTCACCTAATATGCTAGGTGAAATTTTGTGAACTTATGCACCTATGATATTCCTAATTTTTGGCCCAAGAGAATTAGAACAAAAGAGTTAACTAAAGTTTGTTAAGCCCATTATGAAGATCCAAAATAAACCCATACACTCCTTATCTTGGCCCATCAAAACAAACCGGTATTTATTTTTTCTTATAGGACCGAACATCACAACAAAAATAAGAAACCCTAACCCTCCAAAAAAAAAAAGTGTCGGCCTTTTTTTTTCTGCTGCTCCTTGTCGACTTTCTGCTGCAGCCAAAGGAAGGATTTGTGTGTTCTTGTTCTTGTGTATCCAAGGTAATCTTGTTCTTGTCCCCATTGATCCATTCGAATTGTTCTTAAACCCTAAATCGACCAATTGTTTTTTTTTTCTTGATCTTGCTGCTGTTCGAACTAAAGAAGAAGGAGAGGAAGGATTGATTTCGTGTGGTATTCTTGATCTTGTGGTATCCTTGTTCTTCGTGTGATCTTCGAGGGTATTGTATCACTTGCCTTGTTAAATCCTTGTTCATGTTCTTGCCATGTTCTAATCAATATATGGTCACATAAAATGATACATGAAATCATAATCATAAAACCCTAAATCTAATATATGTAAATCGACACAGGTGTGTGTGATGGTTTTAAATTGTTTTGAATATGTATGACCTGTTATTAATTGACCTAAATATGATATGAACTCATATATAATCGTTATATGTCTAGAACTAATGATTGGAATAACGAAAACCTAAGAGAATACATGATTCTGTGAATAACTGCTACTGACCTGGAATTTTGTCCGACTTTAACCGGCTGTAACTAATTGATGTGAATGTATATTTTGGTGTTTTAAGAGTCTAAAACTAATTTCAATGAAATGGCTACCTGGGAAAATTTAGTTTGTAATTTTTGGAGGCCTGGAAGGTTACCTTTTGATTTTTGGAAAATTATGTGTCTGATCGGATTTGTGAGTCTGGAAAATCAGTCCGGGTTTTTGAATTTTAATTTCCAAACCATGTTGAATTAGGAGGTTTCCTTTGAACTGGGAAATATTCAGGATGTATATTACTTTCTGGAATTTTTGTAGATTTTTATGAATTTTTCTTAAAAGGTTTTTAATTAATAACATTTCGTATAGTAAAATTAATCAGAAATCTGGACGAGTTGGTTTAAGTGAATTTTAATCCATAGCTATTCTACTTAATAAAATCTGGAAAAATTAGATAAAATACGTAAGACATTTGAGTATCTCTGGGAATTTTTGGGAATTTTATTACTGAGTTCTTATATGGTTTACAATTTATAGAATACCTAACAATTTCGTATATAAAACTGTGAGAAATTATAAAAGGTTAAAAAGGAAATTTAAAAGGTGTTTTGTGTTTATTTTATAAACTAAAGGGTTTAAATTGTTATTTGCTAAAACTAAAGGACTCAACTTGTGTGAACCTGTAACTTTAGAATATTTACATTATTTACCCTAATCTTATCTTAATGACATTATGAACCCTAAACTTGTGATAATTGCACAATGAACCCTAAAATTATAAAAACTACATTATGAACCTTGAACTTATGTAAAGGGCATTATGAACCTTAACCTACTAACGTGGTCATCTTTAATACTTTAAGTTGATAAACGGGAATGATAATAACTAAAGTTACTGAATATGTAAAGTTACCTAAGATGGAGAGAAACTAAAATGAAACCTCATGATTTAGAAACTATGAAATCATAAAGCTATGAAACTTATAAGTACACTTATAATTCGTGTAGATTCGCTGAGGCGGGAGTAATCCGGTGTCCTGTGATCTGTCTTTGGTTTGTTTTGCTATCAAATAAGGTACAGATATTCTGCTCTTCTTGTAAGGAGCCTTCGTTTCTCTTGATTCCTGATTTTGATTTCGTTTAGGATTCCCTAAGCCACTGCTATGTTCCCTTGTTCTGTGAACCTTGCTTTTGTTTCCGTGTATTGTGAACCCTTGATAAGATTCCCTTGACTTGAACCTTTACTTGAAACCTTGCCTCGAACCCTGTTACGTTTCCTTGATACTTGACATGACCTGTTCATCACCTGGTAACCTGAATATTTAGGACCCTGGGATACTTAAAGGTCCATAGGATTTTATAACTACTTTTCTAAATTACATATGAAGAGGTTTTGAGAAATTCTTTTAAAAGACTTTTATTATGAAAACTGTTTTAAAGGACACTTTTATAAAGACCATTTAAAATGATTACTTTTAGCAAATGGATATGAACCTTCTGGTATTTTGACCTTTCTGACATTGACCTCCTGATAGTGAATCCCTGTATTGATCTCCTGTCCTGAATCCCTGATATGAAACTTGACCTGAGCAACTTGATACTTGATTCTGAGTACCTGATACTTGACACCTGATACTTAATACCTGAGACTTGACACCTGAGACTTGATACTTGACCTTGACCCACAGTTTGAGACTACGAGCCATCCACTAGGCATGAGGGTTTCATGTCCATGTCATTGATGCACCGGTGGCATGACTCTAGGGCAGGGGAGTGATGTCCTGTCCCGTCCCTGACCTGATTTGATTTGTTACGTAGAGGAAGACCCTGTGGCCTGCGGGGGCATATGGATGCATCCTAGACCTGACCTGATTGATTTGTATTACTTGTATTATTTGGTGACTGACGAGTGTGTGCGATACACGTCTTTCACAATCCTGGGAGCTAGCTACTCCAACCTGATAACGCTTAAATCTAACATGTTTTTAGGTACGTTATTGCTAGTTTTGTGCATTATATTTGGTTATATTTGCATGTATTTGTTGCTAAATGATGAAAAAGTGTGTATGCAAGTAAATATAGCCAAGTACAGGAAAAGTGGAGGAAAACATGAAGAAATGAAGAGATTATGCACGTAAGGAGAATTACGAGAAAGCAACCACATGATACTTCAAAGAATTGATTAGACCAAGACTTCTATGCTTAATATATCAAGAAAAGATCAAGTTCTATGAAGGAAATCAATGGTACAACAAAGGATCGAGCACGTAACGAGAAATGAATAAAAGAAAATAAAAGTGCATGGCAGGATCATCCATCCGATCGGATGCTGCCCGCATCTGATTCGGATGGAGTGAAGTTGGAAACACCGAGAGCTCCAACCGATCGGTAGGAGCCAAATACCGATCGGTTGGCCAACACTGAAGTTACAAAGTTGCATTAAATGGTGAATTTAAGCCCCATAATCATTGAGGCTTATCATTTCTCAGCTGTTAAATCATATGGGACGTTTTTACTTGGATAAGAAGGGTTTCCTCACTTATTTAAGGAACCCTTGGTTAATTTACAAAGAGAGTTCTTTTGGGGAAGTGACATAACCTAAGAAAGCTACACCACTATTATTATTATTGCCCAAAAAGCTTGTAGTTGCTGTAAAAACGTCCAGGAGATCTTGAGTTCGAGTCTCAAGAGTTGCGTCCGTGTGTGGAGTTGTTTACTTGTGATAATAGGCGATTGGAGGAGTGTGGAATGCTATAGTTCTACAATTCTAGTTCTTGTAATTCCTTGATAGGTATCTCTTGTTGAGTTGTCATGAACTACTTTTACTTTTACTATATGATGAATGAATGTTTGGTTAATTATTTGTGTTTGGTTATGATTGTTATGGAGTAATTTAGTTATACTTGTGTGTGGATGATGTGACAATTGTTGGAGTAATCTTATCATAGTGATGCATGAAAACATCTCTTGTTTTATGAGTTTGTTGAGATAAAATCTAATCTTGCTTAATTGGTTGGTAAAAACATTTTCAAAGATTCACAAGGCCGAAAGGAGTTTTCTTTATGTTTTTATTCCAAAAAGTTAGTGCACGAATTAGTATGGATTGTGGTGTGTGACAAGCAACACCTTAACTCATTAAAACGGATTTGGAAACGATTTCATCACGAAAAAGGCCGAAAGGATTCGTAGGAATTTTTGAGATAAGACATGCTTTCAAACAACAAAAAGGACTTAATAGAATTATCGTAATAGTTAATAATAGCCGAAAGGAGTTAACTAGGAGATTGAATTCTTAGATATGATTTCTCATGACAAAAACCATAGATTGTGAATCATTCATTTTAAGTTGTGCATCATTACAAGTAACACCCAACTTGATTGGTTACTCTAAACAATTGTCATGGAAACTACACACAAGTATATTAGTTTTTGATTGATTGAACCTTGCTTGTTTTTAGAATTTGCTTCAAATTGGATTGACACTCCATTTTGCTAAAACTTATTTACTAAACCTCAACCCCAATTCCCTTGGGACGATCTCGACTTACCCACCTTTACTACCACGGACGAGTATACTTGCTCGTATGTGTGATTAGAGAATTGGATAAATCGTGTTTATAAATTTTAAAACTTGAACACAACGACACGCACATCAAGTTTTTGGCGCCGCTGCCGGGGAATTGTTAAGATTTTCTTGGTAGTTGGGCTTAGTAGTCTTAAGTTTTTTTTTAAAGAAGGTTAAAAAGAAAAGTAAAAAAAAATTTTGGTTCGGACCAACCGAATCGGATGGATTTCCATCCGATCGGTTGGTGGTCTCGGTAATATTTTTTTTTTGTTTAGTAATTTTTTGTTATTTTTCAGTTTTTATGATTCATTAATGTTATGTTTAATTAGTAGAGTAATTAGATTAATTAATTTAGGGTATTAGAAAGTTTTATTATGTTTAATGATTAGTTAATGTAGTTAATTTATTTATTTTAATGTTTGGTAGTTTTAAAGTTTTTATTAAATGAGTTATAATTAGTCTTTATGTTCATTAGTTCATTAGTTAAAAGTTAATTAGATAATTTGATGCTTGATAAGTAATTAGGATTATATTAATTAGTTTTAATTATTAGTTATTTCTTCTTTTTAGTTTTATATATATAATTAAAAAAAAAAAAGCACAAAAACAAGTTAAAAAAAAGGTGTTGTCATTAGTTTAGTATTATTATTATCATATAAATTTTTTTTTTTTTTTTTCGATCGAACCGATCGGAGGCCGCCCGCATCCGATTCGGTTGGTGAGATTTTATCTTTTGCAGTTTTCCCATCCGATCGGATGGAAGGTGATACCGATCGGATGGTTGCCTCGGTAAAAATTTTTATGATTTTTTATTCTTAGTTGTTTTGATGTTTTGATGATTTGAAGTTGTTTGTTAGCTTATTTTTGTTTGATATTTTGATATGGTTCGATTATAACTAACCCTCACGCTAATAGTTTGGAATTTTTGTTTTGTGGTTATGTTATGATAGTGCTTAAGTAGAATGGAAAGTTTAAGCAATGTTTCGGAATATTTGAGGCATTTGGAAGAGATGTTGAGAGATTCAGGAGATTCTTTGGTGAAGTTGGAAAGCATTTTGGATGAAGCTAAGATTGGTTTAGAAAGGAAAGAAGAAGTTGGCGAAAGCAGTGTTTGTTTACCTAAGGAGAAAAGAGTGGTTGTGTTTACGCAAGCACCACCTAAAGAGTTTGATGTACCATTTATGAGGTATGCTACACCATGTGGTGTGGAAGGAGTTAAGGCTTGGGATGCTCAACTTAATATGGAGTATGGTGAGAATTACATTACGAAAGAAATGCTTAGTAAGCTTGGCTTTGTTAGGCTTGATTATGAGGATTATGGTAGGAAGATAGTGAGAGATGTGAAAGTTAATATTCATGGTCATGTTTTCAAGATTGATTTTGTTGTGTTGGAATATGGAAATGTGGATGAACCGGAAGTTATGTTTGGTAGAAATTTCATGGTGAAAACTAAATGTAGGGTTGATTTTGCTATGGGAGAGATGAGAATTGATGTTGATGATGATATGGTAGAGAAGAAGGAAGGAAGAGGAGAGATTGTTAAAATGGGAAAGGCTAATCGCAAGAAAACACCACTTAACAAACTTACCCAACCCTCCACCCCTAAAAATGAGAGTAGTTCATCTAGTTCATCGCCCAAATCACCTCAAGAAGTTAAACCATTGACTCAAGAACAAAAAGAAGCTGTTTTGGAGAACTTGGAAATGAAATTTAAGGAGCTTATGGAAGAGAAGCCGGTTATAGAAGTGTTGAACAATTACATGGTTTATCGTAAGAAGTTAGATGCGGTTATGATGGCAACAGCTAGGCTAGAGGATAAGAATTTTGATGAGTTTGCAAGGGAAAGGATAGTTGAAAATGGGTTTCCTAAGAAAGAGAGCGATCCGGGGAATTTTGTGTTACCAATTAAGGTGAATGGAACCGATGCAATGTATGCATTGGCCGATACAGGAGCAAGTGTGAATGTGATGCCATACCCGTTGTACAAAAGATTAGGACTTGGTAATCCTCAACCAAATCAATATAATCTTACTATGGCTGACAATTCAAGAGCAAAAGCAATGGGAGAAGTGAAGAATGTTAGAGTGCAAGTAGGATATCAAGCTTTCTTAGCCGATTTTCTTGTGCTTAATATCCCGGAAGATAAGGAGTTACCTTTGTTGTTAGGAAGAACGTTTTTGAGAACTTGCGGAGCTATTGTAGATATGGGTAGAGGTACTATGACTATTAGTGATGGGATCTTGAAGCATACCTATTATCCTAAACCTAGAGGCAAGATTATTAAGGAAGTGCATGAAGAAGAAGAAGAAGAAGACCATTTAGGTTGTTTTGAAGTTGGTAGAGATGAAGAGGGAAGACCTAAATATGGGCCGATTGTCCCTAGTTACTTTGGTATTGAAGATGAGTTGGAAAGAGCATTAGCTATGGAGGTTTTCTATAATCCATTCAAGAATGTTTTTGTGTTCCATAAATTGACAGATTTTCTTGGATCCTTACCGGTTCAATTGAAGAATATGGAATGGGGACCCGAAGGAGTTAGTGTTTACAAGAAAGAAGAAGGTGATGGAGAGTGGCATGTGAAGTTTGATATAGTTTGTCTGGATGGAAGAAATTTTGCAAGGAAGTTTAAAACACAAGTGACTAACCGAAAGTTATCCGGCAAATTTCAAAGTGAAGACATCTTGAAGCATGAATACTTTGAAGGATGAAGGTTGAAGAGCAAAAGTTGAAGAATAAAGCACAAGGCTTGTGCTAATGTTTGTTTGTTTATTTTTAATGCATTTTTAATAGTAGTTTAATGTTTTGCATTTAAGTTTGATTTAAGTTTAAGACCTTTTGGTTATCTTATGGTTTTATTAAGTTTTTAATCTATGGAGTTAAGTTTTGTTTTAGAAGTTGTAGAGATAGTTTGGATAACAAGTTGGGAGAATAAGTGTGTTGGTGGTATTTTTACTTAAAGTGAAGTCTTTTTTAGGGAGTAAAGTACTTTCTATTTGTTCTTGCAAAAGTCAAAGTATTGAAGAAAGAAAGAAAAAGTGAAGTTTTGCAAAAATTCAATCCGAATCGGTTGGATGAAATATTGATCGGATGGAGTGAAGTATATATACCCAAGATTTCAACAATCATAAAAACACACACACACTCATTCCACCACACTTGGGGTTCATTAATTCGACCATTAGGAAAGTTTTAAGAGTTGCAGGAGAGTTGAAGGATCATCAATGGCACCAAAACAAGTAAGTAACATCATTAATTTGTGTCAATTAGGTTTTAATTCGAATTGATTGGATTAGGTCAAAATTTAGGCGTTTTTGATATAGTTCGAATTAAGGCATGATTTTTCTGGAATAGATGGGTAAATGATTGAGGAGATCATTGCAAAAAGAATGAGATGGATTGATTAAGTTTTGAGGAAGAATGAATTAATTGATTTTTTGAATCATAAGGGTCAAAACTTTGAATCGATTCTGGGTAGAAATTAATGATTTCCAGATGTTGTTTAGATGTTAATTAGTGTTCCTAGGATGATGCATTGTGGATTAGAACATCAATAAGGTTTGATTTTGGATATGTTCATAGGTTCTAAGATTGATCAGGCGAGTATGTTATGGATATGATTTAGAGATAAGTGGGATGTGTAGAGACCATAGTGATTGATGAAATGCAGGATAAGGAAGAGTGGAACTAGATAGGATTGATTTGGAGTCGAAAATTTTTGTTTTTGATACAGTGAGTACAACCGAATCGGTTGCGAGTTGCTACCGATCGGCTGGATAAGGTCACAACTCCATCCGACCGGATGGAGAGAGATACCGATCGGATGGAGCCCTCGGTAAAACTTTTTGAAGATTTGCAAATCGAATCTTTTGGACTTCTAAATCATCTAACTTTGTTTCTTATACTCTTATACTAACAAATAATCATGGTTGCTACAGAGATTTCTTGCAGGAGGATCGAGTTCATCGCGTGAAGTTAGTAATCCAATTGTGCAAAAGTTTGTGAATAGGAATATCAAAGAGAAGGTTAAGTATACTGTGATTCCAGAGCGTAACGAGAATTTGAAGTTTAGTGGCTTAAGCAGCGAAGAGAGGCACGCTTTTCGTGAGCGTCTATCAAAGTTACAAGGGAGGAAAATCGCCAAACCAAGGTTAGTTGATTGGAGTTTATTTCATGAGTATGAATGTGAGATGGAGTTAAGGAATTTGATGAGAATGACATATGTATACGAAGGAGATGGTGATAGTTTTGAGGATTATTCGTGGGAGGATGCGTTTAGCATTCACGAGAATGTTAACCGTGAATGGTGTTTGGAGTTTTTCTCCACATTTTACTTTGAGAGGAAGGTTGTGGATCTTATAAATGACAAATGCATTTGGTTTAGGCTCTGTGGTAGAGAGCACGAATTTACTTTGCCGGAGTTTGCCGTGGTTCTTGGCTTGTACGAGCCAGATGAGATCAAGGATCGTTTGTTTGCATCTCATTTTGTGAGATTAGTAAGGAGGCATAATGATTATGCCGGGTTGGCTGAGTATTGGAATAGTGTTGGTGACCCAAGTTGTACAAGAAGGAATTCATCAAAGCTAAGGAATCCGTTGTTGAGAATTTTACAAAAATTGATAGCTTGGAGTGTTTTGCATAGGACAGGGAGCAGAGACAAGTGCAATCAGCCGGATCTTTGGGTTATGAAGTTGTTAGAGGAGAAGAATGGGAATGCGGCTTGGACAATAGCCGAGTATCTTTCAAGGAGAGCACCAGGAATCAAAGACAATAGTGAAATCTGTGGTGGTCACTATGTGACCAAGTTGGCGAAAAGATTGGGCTATTATGTGGATATAGAGTTAGCAAAGTGCTCAGAGATGTTGAATTGTGAGACGTGGGATGCGAGGAGTTTTAATACGGCCTTAAATAGGAAGACACGAGAGTTGGGAGCTTGGATTGAGCCACAAATGGTTGCACCTCATGGAGCACCACAACAGCCTTACCAACAACAACCATATCAACCACCACCTCCTGTTGGGAATATTCATGCCCCGGGTAGTTTTTACTCGGGATGGGGAGATTGGAACCGTGAGCTAAATGAGATTGAAAAAAGGGACGTGTGGAGAGATTCAATGATGATGAGGCAAAATTGCAACTATGATTATTCAATGCCGATGCTTCAACATGTAGCTCAACAAGGCGATTATGAGGTACCTCCTTACAACCCACCAAATGTTCCACCCTACCCATTGGAGTATGACCCGTATCCTGGCCAATACCCTTACCCATATCCTGGGTACGCACCATTTCCTGAACCAGTGCCGGTGTATGGCAGAGTCCCTAATGTTGGGAGTTCGAGTTTTGATGTGGGCGGTTCTTCAAGGGGTGCTGGAGAGAAAAGACAAAGGTACACAATTTTTGAGGGTGATGAGAATTATGAAGATGAAGAGAGTGAAGATGAGAGGATTGATCCGGACATGGATTATGAGTGATCAATGATGGTTTATGATTATGGTTTCAAAACAATAATGGTTGAACTATTTCTATTTTCTATTTTCTACTACTTTAAACTTTAACTCTTGTAGGATTTATTTGTTTTAACTTTGATTTGTTTGGATTTTTATTTTTATTATTATGTTTGTTTGGTTTATTGTTTTTGGTATTTTGTTTGTTTGTTTCGAGCATAGTTTGCAGTATTTGCAGGGGAAGAATTGACGGAAGCTTAGTGTTGATCAATTTTTTTTGAAGTTGGAAGAACTCATGAGATTACTTGTGATCAACTAGGCTTATGCTAATTTTTTTCCGGGTAGTTTTTTTTTCTATTTTTCTTTCCATTTCCTTTACTTTGAAGTTCGTTTTATTACATTGAGGACAATGCAAAACTTAAGTGTGGGGGAGGGAAGTAAATAGGAAAGATTTTTTTTTTAATTTTGGATTTTTGGATTTCAAGGACTAGAATGTGTGAATTTATTCGCCTTTGATTTTTCTAGTTGATAGACAAATTGATTCAATGGTAAATAATAAGGTTATTTTGAAATTTTTTTGGAATGTAGTCAAGTTTTGAGAGTTTTTGGTAACTATTGCTAAGTACATTTTACCACCACTTTAAATTGTGAGGATTCATGCCTTATATTTCGTATGAGTGTGCCGGTGATTATGTCGATTCTAGAACTTGTACTTGTTATGCATTACGGTTAAAATTACTTTCAAGTAATAAAATATATTCAAATGATAAGAGGCAAATTAGGATTTCCACCAAATGGCCTTCCGTTTACAATACATTTTTGCTAACCACATCGGTTAGTTGTCCTTAGTAAATTGGAAACCGTTTGTTAGCATTTATCTTTAATGCTAGATACCCTTAGTTACACCCTTTTGAGCCTATCTTTTCTTTTGATTTAACCCAGAAAAATTATTGCACCATACACCTTAGACTTTCCCGAATCAAGTCCAAATGAAATTCGAAACTATTTATTTTTGATGATTGCATGATTGACCACACCTTGTATGTGTATATGTTGTTTCAATGAAGAAGGAGGTCGCTACTCTTATTTATATTTTTTGTAGCGTGTGTTCATCCAAAGTGTGGGGGTATGTACAAAAAAAAAAAAAAAAAAAAAAAAAAAAAAAAAAAAAAAACCAATGAGCTATGTATGTGTGAAAATAAGATATTCAAAGAGTTATTATAGAAGATGGAGTTTACATGAAATGCGGAATAATGATCGAAGAAGTTTGGTGAGTAATCATTTGTGACGTAAAGAGTTAGGATTGAATTTGGGCTTGATTCTTGTTTGTTTTTTTTTTATAGAACCAAACCAAATTCCCATGTCTTATCCCTTTCCCTTACCAATTACTTTATTCGAGCATTCGGATTTAGTGATGGCTTTGTTTAGATAGTTGAAAAGCGTTGTTAGCGATCTGGTGAGTAAATTCTGGTGACCATCCGAGTTTTTGGATAGTTGAAAAGCGTTGTTAGCGATCTGGTGAGTAAATTGGTGACCATCCGTTATGCAAGTAACGTCGTTAGCGAACCAAGGCACGCTCTAGTGACCATCCGTTGCTTGACTATACAAGGATTCGTTGTTAGCGAATTATGATGTACTTGTATGAAATATCTATACATTAGCTAGGTAATCAAAACCCTTTTGAAGCCTAAACCCAAATTAAAGACCTCTTTGATGTTTTATTTTGTTGTTTTGATACAAGTACAAGCTTATGGTAAGAGACATGAATCGCGTCTGAGCAATTGAGTGATCTACAATCAAATCTATTATCAAGAGTTGTGTGAATCTAAAATTTCCTTTGTGAGGTACTTGGTGATGTTATCAAAGCTCAATTTAATTTGCATACATTGCAAGGATTTTTTCATGAACATAATGAAAATACCATTGAGTTCAGTTTTTCTAAAAATTAGACTTGCTCGAGGGCGAGCAAAACTCAAGTGTGGGGGATTTGATAACGCTTAAATCTAACAAGTTTTTAGGTACGTTATTGCTAGTTTTTTGCATTATATTTGGTTATATTTGCATGTATTTGTTGCTAAATGATGAAAAAGTGTGTATGCAAGTAAATATAGCCAAGTACAGGAAAAGTGGAGGAAAACACGAAGAAATGAAGAGATTATGCACATAAGGAGAATTACGAGAAAGCAACCACATGATACTTCAAAGAATTGATTAGACCAAGACTTCTATGCTTAATATATCAAGAAAAGATCAAGTTCTATGAAGGAAATCAATGGTACAGCGAAGGATCGAGCACGTAACGAGAAATGAATAAAAGAAAATAAAAGTGCATGGCAGGATCATCCATCTGATCGGATGCTGCCCGCATCCGATTCGGATGGAGTGAAGTTGGAAACACCGAGAGCTCCAACCAATCGGTAGGAGCCAAATACCGATCGGTTGGCCAACACTGAAGTTACAAAGTTGCATTAAATGGTGAATTTAAGCCCCATAATCATTGAGGCTTATCATTTCTCAGCTGTTAAATCATATGGGACGTTTTTACTTGGATAAGAAGGGTTTCCTCACTTATTTAAGGAACCCTTGGTTAATTTACAAAGAGAGTTCTTTTGGGGAAGTGACATAACCTAAGAAAGCTACACCACTATTATTATTATTGCCCAAAAAGCTTGTAGTTGCTGTAAAAACGTCCAGGAGATCTTGAGTTCGAGTCTCAAGAGTTGCGTCCGCGTGTGGAGTTGTTTACTTGTGATAATAGGCGATTGGAGGAGTGTGGATTGTTATAGTTCCACAATTCTAGTTCTTGTAATTCCTTGATAGGTATCTCTTGTTGAGTTGTCATGAACTACTTTTACTTTTACTATATGATGAATGAAAGTTTGGTTAATTATTTGTGTTTGGTTATGATTGTTATGGAGTAATTTAGTTATACTTGTGTGTGGAGGATGTGACAATTGTTGGAGTAATCTTATCATAGTGATGCATGAAAACATCTTTTGTTTTATGAGTTTGTTGAGATAAAATCTAATCTTGCTTAATTGGTTGGTAAAAACATTTTCAAAGATTCACAAGGCCGAAAGGAGTTTTCTTTATGTTTTTATTCCAAAAAGTTAGTGCACGAATTAGTATGGATTGTGGTGTGTGACAAGCAACACCTTAACTCATTAAAACGGATTTGGAAACGATTTCATCACGAAAAAGGCCGAAAGGATTCGTAGGAATTCTTGAGATAAGACATGCTTTCAAACAACAAAAAGGACTTAATAGAATTATCGTAATAGTTAATAATGGCCGAAAGGAGTTAACTAGGAGATTGAATTCTTAGATATGATTTCTCATGACAAAAACCATAGATTGTGAATCATTCATTTTAAGTTGTGCATCATTACAAGTAACACCCAACTTGATTGGTTACTCTAAACAATTGTCATGGAAACTACACACAAGTATATTAGTTTTTGATTGATTGAACCTTGCTTGTTTTTAGAATTTGCTTCAAATTGGATTGACACTCCATTTTGCTAAAACTTATTTACTAAACCTCAACCCCAATTCCCTTGGGACGATCTCGACTTACCCACCTTTACTACCACGGACGAGTATACTTGCTCGTATGTGTGATTAGAGAATTGGATAAATCGTGTTTATAAATTTTAAAACTTGAACACAACGACACGCACATCACAACCCCTGGAGGTATCCCCTCACCCTGTACCTGGTATGCTGAGGTCACCCCTCCATACACCCTGATATGTGATTTGATTTGATATGTACTGTTTCTGGGCTCGTAGAGGATTTCTGTTTCCCTGAATCCTTGTAACCTTATGACCTGACACTTGACCCGACATTTGACCTGACTTGATTTGACTTGGGTTGTGGTGGATTACTGGTTATGTTACCCTATGACTTGATACTGGACTTCACTTGATTTGACTTGGGTTGGTGGTGGGTTACGGTTTACTTTACACCTACCTGTTGTAACCATTTTCTTGATAACCTTGTCCTATTTTCTTTCCTACTCCTGTTACATCTTGAAATGTTTCACTTACTTCATTATCCCATATTTCTGCTTTGTTATCGTTATATCTGTTCACTGAGCTCTCGTAGCTCAGCCGCGTTTCTTTTTCCCGCGGCAGGTTTTAGTTGGAGGCTGGGTATGAGTAGAGAGCACCATTGGATTAGAAACCTTAATAGCTATTGAAGATGACTAGAAGATCCTTTATTTAGACTTAGAGACTTTGTATTGTAACCTTGTAGTTTCATATTTCCTTTGTAACCATTGAATTTTATTGTATTATTAATGTCAAATGCTTGTGTTTGTTCTGATATGCCACCGTTGTTGTGACACCTTTGCCCTTGTCGGGTGGGGGTGTTACAACTCACCAAGAAGAATGTTCCTTTTGTGTGGGGCGAGAAGCAAGAAGAAGCCATCCGTACTTTACGAAAGAGGTTGTGTGAAGCACCGATCTTAGTATTACCAGAGGGAACCGAAGACATGGTGGTCTGTAGTGATGCATCTTATTCCGGTCTTGGATGTGTTCTTATGCAAAGGGGTAAAGTGATTGCTTACGTTTCAAGACAACTAAAGAAGCACGAAGAGAAATATCCGACTCATGATCTTGAATTTGCGGCCGTAATCTTTGCGTTGAAGATTTGGAGGCATTATCTATATGGTGTGAAGTTCATAATTTACACTGACCATAGAAGTCTTCAGTATTTCCTTGATAAGAAAGATCCGAATATGAGGCAACGTAGGTGGTTAGATTTGCTGAAATATTATGATTGTGAAATTCGCTACCATCCGGGTAAGGCGAATGTTGTAGCGGATGCGCTAAGTCGTCAGGGCCGAAGTGATGTTACTCGGATTCACTCCTTGAGAATGATTATCACATCTGATCTTTTCGACAGAATTAAATTAGCTCAGGAGGAAGCGTTAAAAGAAGAGAATCAAGAGAAAGAACGTATCACTTCTCATATTCCTCATCTCGAAGAAGACAGTCGAGGGATTAAGACGCGATATGGAAGGGTTTATATTCCTTTTCGAAGCAACATTAAAGAATTACTCATGGAAGAAGCCCATAAGTCGAAGTATTCTATTCATCCGGGAGCTACGAAAATGTACCTTGATTTGAAAAGAAACTATTGGTGGCCGGGTATGAAAAGAGATTGTGTGAAGTACGTGGAAAGATGTTTAACTTGTTTGAAGGTGAAAGCCGAAAACCAAAAGCCGTATAGAAAAGTGCAACCCTTAGACATTCCAGTTTGGAAGTGGGAGAAGATTACTATGGACTTCATCACGAAATTGCGAAAGACAAAAAAGAAGAATGATACCATTTGGGTAGTAGTCGATCGTTTGACTAAGAGTGCACATTTTATTCCGATTAGGGAGAATATGCCTGTTCATAAGTTAGCGAAGGTTTATGTTAATGAGATAGTCGCGCGTCATGGGGTACCTATATCTATAGTCTCCGATAGAGACGGACGTTTCACTTCAAATTTTTGGCAAGATTTCCAAGAAGAGTTAGGTACGAAACTTCATATGAGCACGGCTTTTCATCCTCAAACCGATGGGCAAAGTGAGAGGACGATTCAAACTTTAGAAGATATGCTCCGAGCTTGCATGATCGACTTTGGAGGTAATTGGGATGACCATTTACCCTTAGGTGAATTCGCCTACAATAATAGTTATCATGCTAGTATAGGCATGCCACCCTATGAAATGCTCTATGGAAGAAAGTGTAGGACGCCCGTATGTTGGGAAGAAGTGGGAAGGAGGGAATTGGCTAGCACGGAAATATCAGTTTGCTAAACAAGATGCAAAACCACGTCTTATCCGATGGATTTTATTGCTTCAAGAGTTTGACATAGAAATCCAGAATAAGAAAGGTGCAGAAAATGTGGCGGCAGATCATTTATCCAGATTAGAAAATCCAAATTTAGAGGAACTCGGTGAAAACGAGATTGATGATTACTTTCCCGACGAAACTCTTATGGAAATTGAAAATGAAGAAGTTCCATGGTTTGCTGATTATGCAAATTATTTAGCTGGAGGAATATTACAAAAAGGTCTATCTCATGCTGAACGTAGTAAATTCTTTGCAGACTTAAAATATTATTTTTGGGATGAACCGTATCTATTCAAGATATGCCCGATGGTATAATAAGAAGATGCGTGTATGGTTCCGAAACTCGAAAAATTCTTGATGAATGTCATCACGGCCCAACCGGAGGACATTATGGACCATCCACCACCGCTAAAAAAGTTTTTGATGCGGGATTTTATTGGCCAACAATTTTTAAAGAATCACATACACTTGTGCGGAATTGTGACGCATGCCAAAAATCTGGTAATCTTTCTCGTAGAGACGAAATGCCACAAAAAAACATCCAAGTTTCTGAGATATTTGATATTTGGGGAATTGACTTCATGGGTCCTTTTCCTAAATCTCATAAATTCGAATACATCCTCGTTGCAATAGATTATGTTTCCAAATGGGCGGAAGCAGAAGCTCTACCCACTAACGATGCACGAGTAGTTGTGAATTTTCTGAAAAAAACTTTTCTCTCAATTCGGAATTCCAAAAGCTTTGATAAGCGATAGAGGAACTCATTTCTGCAACCATCAAAAGGAAAAAGCTATGAAACGATATGGGGTCCACCATCGTTTCTCAACAGCATACCATCCTCAGACCAGTGGTCAAGTCGAAAACACCAATAGAGCTTTAAAAAGAATACTTGAAAAAACAGTTAAGGATAATCCTTCTGTTTGGTCAAGGAAACTCGATGATGCTCTATGGGCATTTAGAACCGCATATAAAACTCCAATTGGTACAACCCCGTACAGACTCATATATGGAAAGACTTGTCATTTACCGTTTGAAATTGAACATCGTGCTTACTGGGCATTGAGACAATGTAATCCTGATTTAAAAATCGCTGGAGAAAAACGATTCTTGCAATTACATGAACTCGATGAATTGAGACTCCAAGCATATGAAAACTCAAAACTATACAAAGCTCGAACAAAAGCTTATCATGATAGAAAGCTAAGAATCCGTAAAGAATTCAAGGCTGGAGACAAAGTTCTTTTGTTCAATTCAAAGTATAAATTCAAAGCTCCTAAACTCATAATCAAATGGTTTGGTCCATTCGTGGTAAAACATGGTTTTCCATCCGGATATGTTGAACTATATGACAAGAAGGGTGGAACTTTCATTGTTAATGGACATCGAATTAAATTATACCATGATGAGGAGCAATTGAATGAAATGTCAAGTGAGGAAATTCCACTTGAAATGCTCGATAAAAAGAAATATACTGCTATTCCCTTCATGGCACCTTTTCCAGCCGATTATAAAAAAGTAATACCATGGGCTGCGGAAACTGGTTACATCTGGGATGTTCTCCCTAGAACTTGCAATACCGCGAAGTTACATGATATTGATAAAACTGGAAAAGGAATAGTAAAAGGAAATGTGGTGTATATTCCAAAGACGTCAGGAAAGAATCCTAAATACAAACCACAAAAGTAAAGAGAGATTGAGTCAGGCTGATGACTCATTAATAAATTTAGCGCTTCTCGGGAGGCAACCCGTGTGTTTTTTTTATGCCCCGATGGTTTCACCATAAGTGTGGGGGCCTTAATATTATGAATAATAAAATACAAAAATATTTTGCATTTTTGTGTGTTTTTGCTTTGATGATTATGCAGGTTAGGATGCTTGAATCTTGAAAACAAATGGAATCCTCCTATTCCAAAGCTCAGGCAATATCATTTCTCTTATGTTTCATTTCCCTATTTTTATGATTTATCATTCTTAACATTGAGGACAATGTTAAACTTAAGTGTGGGGGGAGGAAATAGGAAATGATCTAGACTTTTAAATTTTTTCTATAAATTTGAGCCTATTTTTAATTTGTTTGCCCCTTTGATCTAGTTGTTTTCGCACATTGAGAATAATTGATAAAGAATAACTAGATTAATCCACTAATAAAACATGTACTTTTTGAAAATTTGAGATGTGTCCTGATTGGCATTGCAATCCATTTTTGGATTGATAACATTGACAGCACAACCATAACCCATTCAACTAATATGTGAGGATTTGAACCTATTCTTATATAGCATATATCTTGTATGCTCTAATATTTTTGCTATGAGTGTGCCAGTGATCTTATTTATTCTAGAACTTGTACATGCAAATCATTACCAGACCATAGTGAGATCACCTCGTGTGATTTAAGTGTATTCGCATGAGAAGAGGCAACCTTAGGAATTAAACCAAATGGCCTTCCATTTTACATATATTGATATATTAGATAGCCAAATTGGTTAGTTAACCTTCCATGGACCCATTTGTTAGTACTCATTTTAAGTGCTAGACTCCATTAGTACACCCTCCGAGCCAGTCTTTTCATTTTGTTACACCAGAAAAATATAAAAATATTTCTTACCTTTAGCCTTAACCTTACCCATAGTCAAGTCTTGGTTGGTTGCTAGCTACTTGGAAAGATGGTTGTTACGTGGGAATCCTTGAAAGTGAGAAAGTTGCAAACTCCATGATAATCTCGTGGATGATCTATTGGTATCTTTAAAAAAAAAAAAAAAAAAAAAAAAAAAAAAAAAAAAAAAGAGAAATAGAATAAGTAGCCAATGAGCTATGAATGTATGATATCAAGGAAGAAATCTCAATTTCAAAGGAATGTGGTTGATGTAGCTAGTAGCACTTGGTTGTAGACTTTGGCTATTTGTAAAGTTTTTCAATATTAAAACCAATTATATATATATCCCATGTCTTATTCCTACCCTTTTGACTTTGTGAAGTTATCAAGTGTAATGACATGTAGTGACCATCCAATTTCTTGAGGAATGAGATAGCGTTGTTAGCGATCTAAGGTTATCCTTGGTGACCATCCGTTATTTAATTATTCGAGACTTCGTTGTTAGCGAGCTATTATGTTTTGCATGAGATAGTTTCACATCAGTCTTATATAACCCTTAAAACCTTAAACCCGAATAAAAGTCCTCTTAGATGTTTACACTTGGTGCTTACGCCACGTCGGTTGAGTTTTGTTTCTTGTACAAGCCTATGGTAATATTTAGATCATGTCTGAGCAATGAGTGTGATTTTCTTCTATATTCAATCACTAAACAAATGAGTGTTGAGTGAATCATACTTCATTTTCCTTTCGTGAGGTGTCTTAATATGTTATCAGGCAAGAGAATCATTAAGGTATTGTCAAACATCTCATCTTTTCATTTATAAGCCTAAATAGATGGATCTTATCTTGTATTTGTGCTTGATAGATTTGCATCTCATTTTTATCATATGGATTTATTTCTTAAAAGCTAGATTTGCTTGGGGGCAAGCAAAGTGTAAGTGTGGGGGATTTGATAACGCTCAAATCTAACATGTTTTAGTCGCGTTATTTCTATATTTATGCATTGTATTTGGTTGAATTTATGAACATATTATGCTTAAAAAGTGCAAAAGATGTATTTTAGTTCAGGTTCAATCAAGTTCAAGGATAAGCTTAAAAAGATGCGGAAAAGTTGACAAATCAAGAACATATGCACAAATGTAGGAATCATCTCACAATACAAGCTATGGAAGGATTGATAAAGATGGAGAATCAAGATTACAATGGTTTTCAAGTTGAAGAAAAGTTCATGAAAAGATAAATGTTAGAGATCATATTCTAAACCCTAGGTTTCTATCTCAAACCTAAGGTTTAAGAAGTCACTTCCATGCCTAAGGTTTAGTATCCAAACCTTAGGTCCAGCAATATTAAAGACTTCTAAGTTGCATTAAAAGAAAGAGTTAAGTGTCATTACTCATCTATTAACTCAACTCCAACATTATGACACTTGGAGCCCAAGATGTATGCTTGTTGGCCAAGGGTAATCTCCCTATATACATAGAAAAAAAAAAAAAAAAAAAAAAGACAATACACAATCAACTACAACAAAAATCTGTTACCATTTTCTCTTACATTTGGGGCGACAAGAGGAAGAAAAACGCAGAAAAAGGAAGCTAAACTCGTACCAATCATAACTTTAATTACGCAAGGATCATTGTTGATCATTTCACAAGTGTTCTTCATTACTTGTAATCATCATTACAACGTTTTGTAAGACTATTCAATCATGTTTACTAGTGATAAATTTCTTATGGTTATTACTTTGTTTACCATGAGTGGCTAAGTGCCTTATGCACTTGCCTAGATGATGTTTGATTTATGATTTATTTGATTGATTATGACTTATTGGTTCTAACACAAAAGAAAAGTTAACACTAAGAACGAATTGTGCTATCTTGAGTTTTCTCCACCAAAGAGTTGTTAAGTTTGGGTAATTTCTAATAATGTATTGGGTTGAAAAAGACATTGTTAGTAAATTAGTTGTAAACCTTTGTCTATGAGGGTTCTACCTTATGTATTGACCATTTCATAAGAAACTTAATTTAACTTGGAAAACTAAATAGTGTGGTTGTTAATTATTTGTGAAACGAAAGCGAATCGGGTAATTGAGTTGTGTTAATCTTGGATTGATCAATTTTGAAATATTGTTTTTTATAATCTCTAAATCTTGACGAGGATTGAAAGTATGGGAAACAATATAATTAGTACACCACTAATCGAATTAGAACACCATCTAGTTTGTTGATCATAATCAAATGGAACCAATGTCATAATCATGTCAAAGGAATTGTGCAAACTAGTCTAGGCAAGTGTAGTCTTTTAATTATTGAATTTAAATCATTTTCATTTGCTTGCTAATTAGAATCGATAAGTTGGATTGCTCTTTATTCACAAAAAAATTCACATCATACAAATAAAACAAATCCTAGTGAACGACCTCGGCTTACCTCAATTATCTCTTACTACACACGGACGAGTATACTTGCTCGTATGTGTTTCGTTTGAATCATTGGTAAATCGTGTTAAAATTTTTAAAACTTGTACTCCTAACGGGTATATCCCTTGAAACACATCAGTAGTTATACTAGAATTATGTCCAGATTGATTTTCTACTTGATTTCTGAAAGTTTTAGAATTTCTGTGTGTACATAATCATTTCCTAACTTGAACATTCACATCTACACAAAACACACTGGCATCACAACACCTCATAAACTGTAGTACTCCTGGCACCGCTACACTGCTCCGTTTATATGGAATTCCTGTTTGTCACCGTCTGATCGTAGTTTGCATCGGGTCGGGTTAGACCCGATTGGTACCGTTTGAATCCGAGTTGCTTATTTGTAACTCCTCGAGATTGTAATAAGCCCATTTAAGCTTATTGGAGTGTTTGGATTTGATTTTGGCTACGTTTGGAACTGGTTTTGGCTATGTTTGAATTTGGACCTCATTCCGGATTTGGATTTGTTATTCAGCTTTGTTTTGTTGTGGTTTTGTTACATTCGCCTCCACCTCAAACCCTACACTCAACCGATGTTGTACCTTCCGCATTAAGTACTAAGTACACTACTTAGACAATCAACTGATTGCTAGTATCAATCAACATCCTCCTTCAGAGTCAAACTCTGAACTTGCTAAACTTCCCATTCGGCAGAGATTCTACGCCCGACAGAAACCTTAAGACTTTAAGGAGTAACCTGAACCGCGTTCTTTGAAACAGACACCAGATATCTCTCGGGAATATCAGTTATTTTTGCTACCCTCTCATAAAATAATAAATCATGTCGCTAATGCCATACAAATTGTTTTCGATTATCCAATGGCTGAGATGGAAGCCAAAAATTACAAACAAGGGAACATTAGTAATTTCACCCGTCTCCATAAAAGAAAAATAATAATACCATCCATCTCATTTAATAGGGGACTTTCTCTCTCATCAATAAACTAGATCTAGTTTCTCTCTCAATTATTACCGGAATCCACCATCGGAATCACCATACAAAAAACGGATAAAAAAGTACAAAAAAAACGGATAAAACGTTAAAAAAAAAGTGATAAAAACGTTAAAAAACAAATAAAACGTACAAAAAACGTAAAAAAATTGATAAAACATACAAAAAACGGATAAAAACGTACAAAAAACGGAGAAAACGTACAAAAAAAGGGAGAAATATACAAAAAAACGGAGAAAAACGTAAAAAAAAGGACTAACGGTGCAAATATCATTAATCCTGAAGGCTAACGGTGTAATATTATCTATCTCGTTAAGAGATATCGGAGAAATTATTTGCACCGTTAGACCTCATTGCAAACGAGAGATGTAGGGTGGCAAACGTTTGACTAACGAATGATGTAACATGCCAATAGTTTCTGATAGGGATGTAAGGTCTCAAAAACTGTAAACCATAGGGATGTATTTTGAAGTTTACTCTTTTAAATTTATATACATATTTAAAGTGGACACTTATTATGCGAAAGATGAAGTAGTTTTTAGCCATCAAAAGTTCGTTTTTGATGGGTTATGTTCACCGCTAATGCACTAAATTGTTGACACGTGTCTTGATTTAGCTAGTAGTATTTTACCCCTTTTACCTCAAAGAAGATACTTATGTTGTTAAAAATAGAGATCTTTTTTAAACGGCCTATAATTGATACCTATTTACCAAACAAACCGTCGCATAAGTTTTTTACAAAAATAAACATTTAAATCTCACCTGTTAGATTCATTCAAAACATATTTTCAACCCTACGCCTGTATTTCGTGACTTTGTAGGCGACTCAATTAATTAGACTCGACCCAGAAAACACGACTCATGCCCAAACGTAACTAAAAAAAATGGCGACTCACATTGTGTTTTTGTAGCGGGAAATAAAATAGTACTATAAAAAAATAGTACAAGCACAACTAACAAAGTACAAGTTTTTGTAGTGGAATATTTTTAAAGTACAATTACTTACTCCTATTTACTCCTATTTACTTAACGTGATTTCAAAGTAAATACTCACAAACAAACAATATAAGTAAATTAAGTAAGGATAGGAACAATCAAACCACAACACGGAGATTTATAGTGGTTCGGCTACAAGGACTCTCTTCCTTGCCCTACTCCACTCCTCGAGCCTCTAACTTGAGAGTTTTTCTTCACTAAGAAACAAACTCCCTTCTCGGCGGAGAAAACCTTTATACACGTCGCTTATACTTTATCCGGTACTAAGCTAAACACCGGCTTTTACTTCAAGGAAGAACCAACCTGACGTCGCTTATACAATTACCGACACTAAGCTAAATGTCGAGTTCTTTACAAGGGTACAACTACTCCCGTTTACTCTATGTGTTTTGAGGACTAAAACACTAACCGGACTTTACTGAATGAAAGGTATAAAAATGATGTGTAAACTCTAACTAATCACACAGTTTCTACTTTACAAGACTTGCAACAGTATGTTGAAGCTTGTTGATGCTTGATCTCTTTTGCTACAAAAAGGAAGATCACTAAGAATGATGAATGATATGGGTTAGTAATGTATAAATGAATGTATGTATAATTTATGCTATGTAAGTGATGATTGTGCCAGAATGATCAGCTTGCTATTTATAGGCAAACTGATAAAACAGTTGGCGGATTTGGCGGATCCCTTAAATTGGATCCGCCCTTGTACTGGTTTGGATCCGCCAGTGCAGGACAGCTAAGAGATTCTCAAATCTTTCCATATCTTGCACAATCTTTCCATATCTTCAAATGCCAACTCTTTAGCTTGAAGATCTATACAAGATATCTCAAAATCTTTCTAAGATTATGTTCATGATGCATGCCATGATGTCATCCTAAATATTTCTAATTTAAGAAATAAAAATGTAAATGTATATAGTGTTATTCCTAGTAATCTTGTAATGTGTAAATGTGTTTTAAAAGACTTATCACTATAAATGTAAAAGACTTAATCTTATATTTATGATTTGCTTAAAGATAAACTTTGTAATTGTCATTAACAAAATTAAGCAAAGATCGTAAAATATAAATAACGTTTTTAGGACGATATTTGTATTAACAATCTCCCCCTTTTTGTTGATGACAAAACATAAAGTGTATTTTTAAGCAATGAAATAAATAAAGCATGAGTCTTTTAAAAATATAGATTAAGTTGGTTTTATGCAAGTTTTGAAAACAATTTTAAGTGTAAAAGCATGTACTGTGATGTTAACAGTATGTATGAAACTATGTATGAAACTTAATCCTATCTCCCCCTTTTTGTCCAAAAAAAAAAGTTATGCGTAGCGGAATGTGGTGAACAAATCTTGGTTATTACTCCCTCTAAGTTGGAGTATCAAGATTGTTTCAATGATTTTGAGAACTTTAAAAGCTCCCCCTTGGATAATACTCCCCCTAATTGGAGTGCCAAGGTTAAGATGCATAATCCTACAAAACAAATGGTTAGAATATGATATGCTCCCCCTCGATGTATACTCCCCATTGCTAGGGTACCAACATATACGTTTCAAGGATGAGAAATGCTATAAAATGATGAGTTAGTACATGATATACTCCCCCTTGATCTATACTCCCCGTTGCGAGGGTACCAACGTACATGATTCAAGGTTGAGAAAAGCTACAAAACAAAGATTAGTTGTGAATCAATCCAACCAAGTAGCATAATGCATATGAATAAGTCAAACAAACATAAGATTTCAACCTAGTTGACTTTAAAAAGTCAAAAATATGTGTCTGATCAAAAAATGCTCCTATCTAATCATAATGAGAACACAAAACAACCATATAAGAATGTTAGTAGATCATGCAAAACAAGATATTATGCCAAATAGTGATCACCTACAAGTATAAAGACATAACATTCATTCATTGAAAATTTGTTGGTGAAAAAGGTCACAAAACATGATAATACAAAGAAAAACAACTAAAACAAATCCTAAAAAGTTCTAAAAGTTCCTATAGAACGAAACTAGGAAGAGACTAAAAATGCCTATTGCGGAGGATTGGTTGGGTTTGATGGAGATATGATGGAGGCAAGCCAAATGGATTCTAAGTTCTTAGTATGAAGTAAGTTAGAGTCGATTATGTTAGAGTCAAGTTCCTCATTGCCTTGAAGCCACATTGATTCATCAATGGTTTGGAGTGTGGTAAGTAAATCATGGGATTGCAAGTTGGGTGAATGTGGAGTTGATGATGATTTTCTCACTTGAGATGATGTGGGTGGTGGTGAGGGAGCTACTGGTGTTGTTGTAGGTGATGGTGTATTATCTATTGGAGTTATGGTAGGTGATGGTGTAGGTGATGGTGTGGTACTTAGTGGAATTATGATAGGTGATGGTGATCTTGAGGGTTGAGTTGAAATGGGTGAAGGTATGTTGACCACAGGAGTTATAATGGATGTTGTAGTAGGAGTGGATATAGTAGGAAAGTTCACATTAGAGATTGGATTAATGAACCAGTATGGTCTAACGCTAATTCTAGCGGTCCTTCTGTGTGGTCTGGACATGTGTGAGTTATTTGATTTATGCATTGTGAAATTGTTTAGAAATATGCAGGAGTGATTATAAGAATGTAAGTTGAAATTATCCTAAAGCTTCTATCTTATACTACTCTAAAGTTTATGGATAAAAGAATTGTGGATTACCAATGACTTGGAACAAGAAAAAGTTTGTCATTTTATCAAAGTCAATCCATAGAAACGAAGTTGACATGAGGAAGATCAGTGGGTGTAGGTGATGACAGAAAATTTTGTAATGTGATTGATTCACGGATTTCAAGGAACCAATTAAAGGGATCCTTAGGTGTTAGAGAAAGGTAACTTGATGAAAATTTGAATTTTTCAAATTTTGGTGGGAAATTGATTCTATTGTTTTCTAATTGTTCTAAGAGTTTCTAAACATCCTAATGATTCTAATGATCAGTAGCATACTCCTAAAAACTAAAATTAAGAATCTAAGAATCTAGATAAGACGGGAAAAATATGAAAAACTTACTGATGAAGCTGGCGGATCCAATCGACACCAAAGGCGGATCCAAAATATGGGATCCGCCATATCCGCCATACAAAGGTATCAATTTAAACATAACATATGTCATATTTTGCGTTACTCGTTCAAATCCCGAAAATTCTTCTAAAACATGTCTAACTACTAATATGTGATAGAATAAAACTAAAAATATAGGTTCTAATACACGTTTGCACATAGATTAATCTGATGATAATAACTTACCATAACAGAAGGTTAAGCCAAACGATGGCTTAAGCATGAAAAATTGATAATAACAAGTGTTATCACCCTGAAACATTATGTTAGTTCACATAAAAGTCAAATACCAACTAAATATCCTAAGACACACACAAGTTTATCACATCATTGTTTTAAAAAGTCTTGTGCCAAACACTCCCTAATCCTTACTTCTTGTTCATTTTCTTATGAAGCTTCATGATCCAGCGCCCAAGATTCTTCATCATCCCCCTTGTTTGTCGATGCTCCTCGGATTCATTGTCAATGGAAGGAAGTTGACTCAAGTATTCAGGTGGAGGAATTCTAGAGTTGGGTAAACCATCTTCGTCACTAGCCGATGATGATGAAGATGAGGTTGGAGGATGAGCACGTTTTCCTCTTGCAATGGTTACCCTATGATCACTGAGAGGGACAAAGGTGTGTGGAATTTTGGTGTAGTCAGGAAGGAAACCACTAGCGTTTCGGGGAATAGGAATAGAGGCTTTAAACAGACGTGTAAGAAGCATTCCATATGGCATGGCAGTGGTACCTAGAACTGGAATATCTGCCATTCTTTTGGCAATATAGTAAGCTAAGTTAAATTGTTGATGAGTCGACACATAATACATCATGTAGCAGAGGCTAGCATTGACGTGGTCCCTATTTCCTATGGTGCTAATGACGTTTGCCCTCAAAATTTCTTCTAGCTTCTTAAATTCAGGCTTAAGTTCATTAAGTTCCATGGCAAGTGGATCTCGGTTTACTTGTTTACCTCGGTTTTTCCTAGTTGGGTTGTTTCTAGGATTGAAGAGATGTTCACGGATGATTTCTTTGGAAGTGAGGGGTGTGTCATATGGATGAATACGACCAAGGTTGGACTCTAAAATGGACAATGGCCATTTTTCCGAATAAAAGCAAGTTCCTTGACTTGGAATACCTAAAACTTCTCCAAATTGATTTAAAGGAAAGGTGAATTGGTTTTGGTTTACTTTGAAATGAATATTCATGAATCCAAAGTCGTCTGTGCTAAGACTTACAGTAGCATAGAATTCAAGTATAAACCTAGGAATAATGGATTCATCTATGTCGAGAAGACCATCAAATTGGATAGAAGCTAATTGTTCACGGATATTGGTTTCTTCTAAAAATGATGTGTCTATGGTTCTACCTTCGTGAACGTAACGTTTTTCTAATGCCTTAAATATTTTGACTTGATCATCTGTGAGTCCTTTGGTTTTGTGGTGTTGAGGTAGGTATTTGAGGGTGTTCTTATGGTCATAATTTGTCGCAGGAGGCATGATTATCCTAGATACAAAAATTTCATAATTTAGTTAAAATTATCGAAAATATGTATATTAATTTCTAGTGTGTGCCTACATGGGGACAATGTGGAGGTACGGTTATCTCGACTCCTTTTGATGCACGAAAATTTTGTTTATGCAAGTATTATGATAAAACAAGAGATAACCCAAACGCTCCTACTTCAATGTAGCTTCGATTGAATGTACCCGAAAATACATATTAGTTATGTATTTTCTTTAGCATTCAAGAGACATTATGCAAGTGATGTTTAAAACATAACGTTTTTGTATTTGTATGAACAATGTCCAAAAATCATTTTTCCTAGTTGTGAGAAGATTTTGATAAAAATTTCTCATGGGGTTTTTGATTGGTTATGATAATGTACAACAAGTTGCAATTCCTAACTAAGGAAAACATAGTTTGTGATGCAATTCAGTAAGTAAGTTTCATGATTTTTGATGAGTGTGTAAATACTCATCATTTTATACCCATAATAGACACTAAAATGACCTAAAACACCTGAATTATACTGCAGATATCCTTGGTTTGTGTTTTATGTGTCTCAGGTACTGAAGGATTGAAAACGGAGCGAAAACGAGCATTTTTGGATCGACTCGACAACAATTGTACATTTGATCAAGTGAAGACGAAAGTCAAAGACAGAGTCAAAGTCAACCCCAAAAATACCAAAATGACACAAATGGTCCCTGGGAATAATTTCTATTTTTGGCAGCTATAGTCCTTGGATTTTCAGAATATTACAACATTGGTCCTCAAAGATTAAACCTAAATCCATTTCTATCCTAAAATAACTAAACCCAGCTGCTAAATTAAACCCAGTCCAAACCCACACTTAAAATAAACCCAACCCACATTTAATCTAAACCCAGCCCAACCAAAACATTTCCCAATCCCAATCCCACCAATAACCCAACCCGACCCCTTAGTTAACCCAGAAGGTTTGACCTTCGGTCAAATTCTTCTTCTTCAATACCACCCCGCCAAAAACCATACCACCATACCCACAGGTTTCTCTGCATCCCCCATCACACCACCCTCCTCCTTCCTAATACACTTCACCTAAAAGCCAAGAAGCATTTATTGCTTCTTCCTCCCCCCCAAGCTACCTGTACACAAGTGGGTTTCCCACTCACCCTTTTTGGCGCCAAAATCAGTTTGAAGGGCTGAGATCACTTCAAAGCAATCCAATGGGTGGGATTTGCTCGGAATTGAGGAGAGAGTCTTTTTGGATAGCTATATAAAGAAATGAAGACACAGAGAGAAGACTGTCCCTGCTTTAGACCATTCGTAGTGTAATTTACTTTTAAGTCAATTTAGAATAAGCTTTAGGTTTAATCAGTCTCATGTTATTGTAATTTCATATTTCAGTTTCAACTTCAGTTTCAAAAACCTTGTACCATTTCAGTTTTAATTCAAGTTCAAGTTTTATGTTAAGTTATTTGATTCGAATTAGTTGTTGTTTCTAGTTTAAAAGCTCCTATTTCCAGTTTAAGTAAGCTAATATAAGCCTGTGACAGCTTATTGTTAGTTTATTGTAACTTAATTTAGTTAATTTCAATAATACTAGAAAAAGTAAAAAAAGTCAACAAAAAGTCAAAATCAGCAGTGTTGGATGATAAGCTTGATGACGTATAGTCCGCACTCGGGTCATGAACCCGACCAATGGACGCTACTACCACTCAAGCCCATCACGAATGGGCTCAAGACCATCACGAATGGGCTCAAGACCATCACGAATGGGCTATCACGATAACGGTTTGGGCTTACGAAGGCCCAACCCGAAGTTATTTATGGTCTTGATATAGGATATCTCTTATTTATGGGATATGTATCACACGACCGACTTAGGTGGATACGCCGAAGGGTAAGGAACACGAAACCAACAAGGATTTCGTGTGTATATATAGAGGGCATCTCGGCTCTCATTGAGGTACAATCTAATAACCCTAACTCTTCAACTAAACCCTAAAACCGATTACTTACTCTCACGCCGGAGGATAATCGTGGGAGACAATCCCACGATAAGCCTAACGGTGTCTTTTTGTTTTCTTAGTGCGCAGGTCTCAAGCATTAAGATCTGATTGATACGGAAACAAGGAACGCCCAACTTTTGTATCAACAAGTGGCGCCATCCGTGGGACCAAACACTAAGAACTCTACGAAGAACTAGAATGACGAAGCACGAAAACCCAAATCAGCGGACTCCGCAGGCGAAGAAAACGCATGACGACCTACAGGGGAAGAAGCAGCAAACTGATACAGCCCCTAAGCAGGCCTCTGGAACAACCAGTGCGCCCAAAAACCTAGGATCATACTCAGATATGGCCTTTACTGCAGTAGAACCGCTCACAAGGACTACCCACGCTACTACAACAACCACTAGCGCGGTAGATCTACAGCGCACTCCTCTCACCATGCCAGAATTAAACTTCACTGAGCCGCCAAATGCGCCTACCCGTAACAAGGGTCCTGATTTGGAAACAGACATCGTCGCGCTAGAAGGAGTCGCGCCTGAACTAGCGCCAAGTGATTTCGTGTCCCAAAACTACGAAACCTTGGCTGCGCTGATGCGAGAAGAAGCAAAAAAGAAGTCAAGTCAGAGTCTGCAAGCCAGGCTCAACTTTGACCTTGAGCATGAAGCATCCCCACCGCGTTACCAAAAGGAAAGGCGCGAAAAGGATAGCCGCCGACACCCAGTGTTTACTAGGATCGGAAGCAAAGTTGCGGACGATGAAGCAGCCGACTTACAGTCTATGGAGGAGCATGAAGATGATGGACGGCACACCAATGTCCACGCTAGGCTTGGCAGTCGCAGGGTCCACAATAAACTTGGGCGACGATGCTCCCCAAGCGAAAGCCTTTCAAGCTCGGATTTCGAGGATAGTCGGCGCAAGCGCCGCAAAAGGGTAAGCTCATCCTCAAGTGATTCCTCGGACAACGAGGACAAAGAAACAGGACACTGGAATTCCAAGAAAAGATACCACGACCAGGAGGACGAAGATATGTCTCATCCCTGGCGCCGCCAAAAGGTTGACGCATTCACTCGGCGCATCAGTGATTTTTCAGAAGATAAAAGAAGGCGCATGCCCGCTAATGTTAAAACTTATGATGGGACAAGTGATCCTGATGACCACCTAAAAATTTTCAAATCAGCAGCAACCATTGAAAATTGGCCACAACCTGTGTGGTGCCACATGTTTAATTCTACATTAGTAGGGAATGCGCGAAACTGGTTCAGTAAGCTTCCACGTAGAAGCATCGATGTGTTTGAAGAGTTGCGGAAGGCGTTTCATTTGAACTTTACTCAGAGGAAGAAGTGCGCCAAGAACCCTGTCGAACTCGATAGAGTAAAACAGCGCCAAGGGGAATCCAAAAGCGCTTTTATGGAGCGTTATAAGGATGAATGCATACATGTCAAGGCATGCCCTGAAATACTAAAGATCTCAGGGTTTATGAAAACGGAATCAATAACCCAGACCTTATCAAAAAGTTAAATGATAGGGTTCCCCAAACCTTTGATGAACTTATGAAGCGCACGAGGTCCTTCATCCAAGGAGAAGCCGCCGCTGCGGATAGCAAGAGAGGCTACTCAAACTATAGGTCACAAGAACAGCCAAGGAGACAATACAATGACCAGAGTAGCAATCGTAATAAAAGCTACCGCAGTCAGGGGGGCGGACGAGAAAATGACAAATATACTCCACTAACAAAGACTCCAAAGGAGATATTTGCGACGGAAGGCGCGAACTTTCCGAGACCCCCACCGATGCGCACCCCAGAAGATCGGAGCGTAGGGAACGGATACTGCGAGTATCATGGACAGAAGGGCCACACAACCAATGAGTGTGTCCAATTGCGCCAATTAATTGAGAAGCAAGTAAAAGAATGTAGATTGGACCATCTAGTTAAGAACATCAAGGATGGAAAAGACAAACAGAAGACCGGGGGCAAGAAAGAAGCACCTAAGGACAAGGCTGACACAATCTACATGATACAATCATGGCAACGAAAGACTAGGCAGAAGGTCATCCAGAAATTTTCTCATGGAAGCGAAATTTCTTTTCCCACCTTGGCTGCGGACAACGCAGTGGCGGAACCACTCACCATTGAGATAAATGCGGCGGGTCACAATATCCACCGCATGTATGTTGATGGAGGAGCGTCAGCGGACATAATGTACGAACATTGTTTCAAGAGATTGCGACCTGAGATACAAAGACAGTTAAGCCCAACCACGACATCGTTGATTGGCTTCACAGGAGAAAAGATATGGCCCATGGGGCAACTACAACTACTAGTTGTTGTTGGTCATAAGGAACACTCCACGACAGCCTGGATGAATTTTATGGTGATCAGATCTCTTTCGCCATACAATGGCATTATCGGAAGACCAGGAATTTCGGCAATACGCGCAGTACCGTCCACAGCACATGGGATGCTCAAATTCCCGGTAGAAGGCGGCATTGTCACCATCGACAATAACGCTGCGCCACCAAGAGAGTGTAACACGATTACATGCGAGACGACGCACACCCTAGAACAGAGCGCAGCTAAAGTACCAAATCTGAAGGTCGCAATTCATCCTGATTACCCGGAACAAGAAGTATCGATCGGGGGATCGCTGTCTGATAAAGGCAGAGCTGCCGTGTGCGCACTCTTGCAAAAGAATCTGGATATCTTCGCATGGGAACCAAAGCACATGACTGGTGTGCCACGCTTGATCGCAGAACACAAGTTGAATATCCGACAAGGATACTCCCCAGTACGGCAGAAAAAGCACGGCCAGGCTCCAGAGCGCGCAAAAGCCATTCTAGAGGAAGTACACAAACTTGTTGACGCAGGTATCATGCGAGAGGTCTATTACCATGACTGGCTCTCCAATCCAGTGATGGTCAAGAAGAGTGATGGTAGTTGGCGGATGTGCGTTGATTTCACCGATCTCAACAAAGCATGTCCACAAGACTGCTACCCACTACCAGAGATAGACTGGAAGGTAGAATCTTTATGCGGATACCCCTTTAAATGTTTCTTAGACGCATACAAAGGGTACCACCAAATCCAAATGGCTAAAGAGGACGAGAAAAAACAGCCTTCCACACAAGCCAAGGTTTCTATTGTTATACAAAGATGCCTTTTGGCCTAAAGAATGCGGGCGCCACCTACCAGCGATTGGTAGATAATGCATTTGAAAAGCAAGTGGGCCGCAATCTAGGGGTCTATGTTGACGACCTTGTCATAAAAAGCCATACCGAAGGTGAATTGGTCCGCGACATTGAAGAAACATTTAGAACACTACGAAAGATCAACATGAAGCTAAATCCTAAGAAGTGCACTTTTGGCGCTACAGAAGGCATGTTCCTAGGATACTTGATCGAACCTGATGGCATTAAACCATGCCCAGAAAAAACAGAGGCTGTCATCCAACTCCCTTCACCACGCACGTTGAAAGAAGTCTAGTCTCTGAATGGAAAACTAGCCGGGTTAAACAGATTCCTGTCTAAATCAGCAGATAAGTCACTCCCCCTCTTTAAAACACTCAAGAAGTGTACAAAAAAGGGAGACTTTCGTTGGACTACAGAAGCGGAAGAAGCTTTCACACAGCTTAAACAACATATAGCAGCGCTTCCCAAGCTAGTCGCACCCCGACCAGGGGAGGAGTTAATTGTGTATTTGTCTGCGACTCATGGAGCAGTCAGCGCGGTGCTACTGACAGATAGGAATTCCGTACAAACACCGGTGTACTTTGTAAGTAAAGCGCTCAAGAAGACAGAGATTAACTATAGCCTAATGGAAAAGTTGGTCTTGGCATTAGTATTCGCCGCCAAAAGACTGCGCAGATACTTTCAAGCACACCCAATAGCGGTGATCACAGACCAACCAATCAACCAAGTTATCTCCAAACCCGACGCATCGGGGCGATTACAAAAGTGGAGTGTATTGCTAGGCGAGTATAACATCTCTTATAGACCACGCACTGCGGTTAAGGGGCAAATACTAGCAGACTTCATCATCGAAAAACCAGACACCGATGCTGCACCTCCACTGAGCAAGGTAGAACTACAAGAGCCATGGGTCCTGTTCACGGATGGATCTTCATGCGTGGATGGATCGGGCGCAGGCCTTATCCTCACTAATCCAGAAGGAATGGAATTTACTTACGCACTGCGCTTTGAATTCATAGCTACGAATAACGAGGCAGAGTATGAAGCCCTAATCGCTGGATTACGCATTGCAACTCGAATGGGTGTACGTAACCTAGAAGCAAATGTGGACTCCCGATTAGTAGCCAACCATGTGTTGGGCGAATATGTGGCTAAAGAGGATAACATGGTTCAATACCTCGACAAGACCAAGTCACTAATCCAAGGTTTTGACAGGTTTACCATTAAACAAGTTCCTAGAGGTGAAAACAAAAAAGCGGATGCGCTAAGCAAGATCGCATCTACAAGCTTTGCGCACCTGTCAAAACAAGTGTTGGTGGAGATCCTAAAAAATAAATCCATCTCGGAGATGGAGATATCCACGGTAATAGAGGAGGAGAATCCTACGTGGATGACCCCTATTGTCGAATTTATAAGCAAAGGCATATTGCCCCATGAGCAGAAGGATGCTCGACGGATACGGCGCACAGCGCAGAGGTTCGAACTTCGAGATGGTATCCTATATCGGCGCTCATTTCTACAACCATGGCTTCGGTGCGTTGGACCTCTTCAGGCAGATTACGTACTCCGAGAGATCCACGCCGGTTCATGCAGTATGCATTCAGGACCACGGTCCGTTGTAGCACGAGCCTTGCGGTCAGGATACTACTGGCCCACTATGCATCGCGATGCGCGTGATGTGATAAAGAAATGTAGTGACTGCCAAGTTCATAGACCCATCCCGCGCAGACCACAACAGGAGCTAACGCCTATCACTTCTCCATGGCCATTCTATAAGTGGGGTATCGACATTGCGGGTCCTTTCCCTGTCGCAGCGGGGGGACTGAAATTTCTTATTGTGGCAATAGACTACTTCACTAAGTGGATTGAGGCAAAAGCAGTGGCGACAATCACAGGTAATCAAGTAAAACGATTCGTTTGGGAAAATATTGTATGCCGCTTTGGATTACCTGGGGAAATCGTTTCGGACAACGAAAAACAATTCCGCGATAATCAGTTCAAAGACTGGTGCGCAGAACTAAATATCACACAACACTTCGCGTCAGTTAAACACCCACAAACCAATGGTTTAGTTGAGCACGCAAACCGTAGTCTAGGAGAAGGAATTAAAGCGCGCCTGGACAAACACAAAGGAAGATGGGTGGATGAATTGTCGCATGTCTTATGGGCGCACCGCACGACAATCAAAGTTAGCAATGGAGACACTCCCTTTTCTCTTGTCTATGGGACAGAAGCTGTCATACCATCTGAAATTGGTATGCCAACTATTCGTACCGCGAAAGTTAATGTCGCAACCAATGACGACGAACGACGTATAGACTTGGACCTATTAGAAGAAAGGCGTGAACGCGCAGCTATACGTGAAGCAAAAGCCAAGTCAAAAATGAAGGGATACTACGATGCTAAAGTTCGAAGCACCTCATTCAGACCAGGCGACTTTGTATATCGCGCTAATGATGCGAGCCACGCAGAAGATACAGGTAAACTTGGACCAAAGTGGGAGGGACCCTATGAGGTCGTTGAAGCACTAGGAAAAGGCGCGTACAAGCTGTGTGACATGGATGGCCGTGAGCTACAACGCACATGGAATATTTGCAATCTCAAGAGATGCTATCTTTAGGAAAGGTTACGACCCAACACACGGACACTTCCGCACTTTAGTAAGTGCTCAATAAATATCCGTGTATTTACATTTTGTTTCATCTAGGCAAATGTTTTTTCTTTTTACAAAAACTTGCAAGTATTAATTCAATGTCGCGGTTTCTAGCTAATTCCGTGACACATTTCACTTTATTGTTTACATGTTATTTATGTCTCAATATTGTTGTTACTTTACTTTCTGCCTACATGGCGTGCATTCACTTATTAAAACCTACGATGGTAAAAGGATGAGTAAACCTACTAAATAACTCGTTGAGTAAGAGGGTTGCAAACCCATCAACATCGGATCACGCATCCTTGTTAAACACCTTACTCTCAAGACGTTGGAGTAAGTTCAATGTGCATCCCACGACGGATACACAACAACGCACACTGTGCACGTTTAACAAATTAGGAGTTAAGACACTTAGCTCCTTGATATGATATTTGCAGTACGCTGCATATCAATCCATACACTTGCAATTTTTATGAACTTCATACACGATTATGGATTCTTATAAATTTTCTTAAGTATGTACACAACGGTTTGCTTCTTAGACATAACATAGACGTCTTTTACGCAAAGACAAAAATAACTAAGTACAAACATTATAACCACAATCACATTTGATACAATATGCGTACAATCGTATTTTTCTAATCAACATTTTATTATGGACTACGAGTTCATACAAGATATAGACTTAACATGCACATGTGCAACAAAATGTTAATCTATTACAAAAAATTACCAAGACAAAAAATCTAAAAGCTATAGGTGCGTCTAAGCCCTGAACCGCCAACATGGTACGCAGCACGACTAGTTCCCTCAAGCTCCTTCAGAAGACCACTATCTTGGGGCGACACTGTCGGTACGTTAACGGGCACTCCATCAGACCTAGGAATATGCGCAGCACCGACACTGCAAAGGATAGCCTTCCCCTTCACACCCTGCTTCTTCGCAAGCCTCATAGCATGGGCCTCTAAGGACTCCTTCAGAGAAATTTCCTTTTCAAGGGCAAAAGGATCCAGGACGTTGCGAGGGCGAGCGAAGATAGGTACCTGCAGCTGCGATTCATCTGGCTTGAGAAAATAGTCAGCTTGTGCCTCTGCGCCCTCCGCTGCATGCCTAGCCAAGGTTAACCCCTCCATAATAACACTTATGGGGTAATCTTGGTCGCGCTCCAGTTGAGCAATGTGAGGAAGGTCTAGCAGCTTCATCTTTTCCATAGCAGCGACAAGCTCATCGAAGGAATCAACATTATAATCGGGCACTTGTGTGGCAGGCACCTTCAACAATCCGCTCTCAGAGAGCTCCTCTATAGCCTGCGCCTTGCCACGTGCAAGCGCACGCTCCACAACTTCCCCAAAAGCCTCCCGCACCTCTTGGGATTCCAAAGTACCCAAGGCAGCAAGGCGTAGCCCATGGCTGATAAGCCACCTGCGCTCAGCGATAGAAGATACCAGATGTGGGTACAGCTCTTCGTCATACTCGATACTGAGCTTGCGCAGCTTGATTTCTTGCTTCTCCAGCGACTCCTCCACAGCCTTGCGGAAATCATCTAGTCTGGCGAAGTGAACACTCTTGTTTTGCTCCATATACTTCAAGGCCCAAAGGCAAGTGGCCTTGTACTCTTTTGCGCCAGCGCGCTCTTGGTTCACTTGAGCAAACAATGATAGCCTCTCATCAGCAAGCTTCTGAGCATACACAGTGGTTGACTCTACCTCAGCCTGAGCATCAGCTAACTGCGCCTTCAGTAGCGCAATTTCCCTATCCTTCTGCGCACTGCTGCTACCTTCACCCGCATGCCTAGCTTTGAGCTGTGCAACCAATGAGGCTTCATGTACAACAACCAAGCTTAACTCCTCAATCAACTGGTCCGTAGGCACATCTTCAGAAGCCTTTGTCCCAGATCCTTGGCTCCCCTGCGCAAGATGATCAGTAGGCGAGGGACTCGCCTTGGGTGGCGATTCCCCAGCGCGCGCTGCAGCATCACCAGCATCTCCAACACTGCACGCAAAAGGCAAGGGTTAAAGTTATTCTATAATATCAACGCATACTATGCGTTAAAGTTTCAAAGACACAAGTCTAATTACTTACTTGAGGAGAGGAGTTTCAGTTGTATCCTTCTGCGACGCATTCTCCTCTGATGATGATTGCTCACCAGAGATAAGATGGCGCCTTCTTTTGGACGTACCTACGCCATCATCACCAGAAGCTTTCTTGCGCTTCACCCCTTGGCCAGCGCCTTCTTGCCCACTTTCAGACATGGCAAACTCCCCACTCACTGACGAGTCTGTGCGCGATAACTCTTCCACAGGGATTTGTACCTCAGGAGTGGGAAAACTGCGAAGAGGAGTCGCCTCTAAAACAACGGGGGGTGTATCCTCAGGTTCCTCCTGCACGATCTCCATCGTGCGCCCCGCAGTGGCCTCCAAAACTGGCTCCTCGCCATCCCTTAAAGGGCGCACACCCACAGTCACTTGTTTCGGCCTCTCCAAGCGAACAACACCGAATAGATCCATCTCTGCGCAACAAGAAACAAACAAACATAAAATGAGTTAGATAAGCTACAAAGGGAAGAGCGCTTACAACTAATAAGAGAAGAGGAAGGAAGGACAAGCACCCACCCCGGCTATTTTCGTCCAAAAAAGTTGGCACTTCCTCCGGACTACCGAAGTAATTGCGACTGATGCCCATGTGCACCAAAAACTCCTCTGGATACGCCTTGATCGGTATGCGATTGGCATTAATCGTCTCCGCATCATCTGCGCTATACGTTCCGGGGATGGGGCGCTCATCTCTCGGTAATGATTCTTGGGTATAGAACTAAAAAATCCATGGAAAAAATACACTATCAACCCAAAAGAACTTCTCCCTCCAATTCCTCAGTGCGTCTAACTTTTCCGTATAGCACTGCAGTGGCCCTGCGCACTTTGAAAAGGACACCCACCCGTTCGACCACGACGTGTGGTAAAACGCGCGGAATAGATGGATTGTAGGGTTAATCGCCAACAAGCGACAATTTACTTCAAAATTGGTTATTTTTGCTGCACCTATACAGTGCAGTTGGGAAATATGTAGACGATAGTGGTTTAAAATATCGCACAAAAATAGGGAAATGGGCACACGTTGGTTAGCAAATTCGAAGAAGCGTGTGTAAACCCCCACTTTCCCTTCCGGGAAGTTCGCTATGGACGCAGTTGCCACCGGAACCACCGGGTGCAATGCGATAGGGATATAATAATCCGAGGTGAACTGACGAAGTTCGTCCTCGGATATATCGGATGAAAAATCGGATAATTGAAGAACCATGATTAAACTTCAATAAGTCTTGCAGCGCACGCGCTATTACCTTAGATTTCGTTGATTTTTTTATTGCTGTTCGAAGGTTTAACAATGGTTGAAAATGACGGTTTTTACTGTGATAAGCACAGTGAAATGGAGATGACACTTTATATAGGGTTACAAGATCTCATGGATGATTGACATGTGTCACCCACTTGCTCTAATCGTGTGGCTGGGAAGCCAAAAGGTGAAGCACTTTTTCACCCACCCCTCACGATTTTCGAAGAAAATACGGATGTACTTGGACTAGATTCATCGTATTGTTTTTTAGGCGGGAAACACTTGACACTTCTCCGCTACGCATTCCGGAATACCTTTTTGCTACATTTGTTAGTCTAGCATCCGCAGTAGGTACACTGCGCATACTAGACTGGGGGGACATGATGACGTATAGTCCGCATTCGGGTCACGAACCCGACCAATGGACGCTACTACCACTCAAGCCCATCACGAATGGGCTCAAGACCATCACGAATGGGCTCAAGACCATCACGAATGGGCTATCACGATAACGGTTTGGGCTTACGAAGGCCCAACCCGAAGTTATTTATGGTCTTGATATAGGATATCTCTTATTTATGGGATATGTATCACACGACCGACTTAGGCGGATACGCCGAAGGGTAAGGAACACGAAACCAACAAGGATTTCGTGTGTATATATAGAGGGCATCTCGGCTCTCATGGAGGTACAATCTAATAACCCTAACTCTTCAACTAAACCCTAAAACCGATTACTTACTCTCACGCCGGAGGATAGTCGTGGGAGACAATCCCATGATAAGCCTAACGGTATCTTTTTGTTTTCTTAGTGCGCAGGTCTCAAGCATTAAGATCTGATTGATACGGAAACAAGGAACGCACAACTTTTGTATCAACAAAGCTGTTCTGGAAAGCTTAATTGGGTTTGCAGCTTGGTTCTGACAAGCTAGGCTTATTCTCTGATCAGTTTCCTTTGTTTCATATCCCAACTCAGTTGTAAGCATTTTCCAATTTTTGCATTATTTTCTATACTACTGTTCCTTTGCTTATTTCTGATTCTATAGTGCTTATTAGAATAATTGTAGAATACTTGTTCTTGTTTAAGCTTATTTGATAGTAGTCTACTGCTTAATCTCTTTTTAGTTCTTAAAAACCTTAAAAAAGCCAAAAATAGCTTATTAGTTATAACTTATTCCTAGTGCTTAATTTCATTTGATTTCTGCTTTTCTAGACTCAATATAGCTTAATTAATATTTGTCTTTCCAAGTTTTAGTTTAAAACATCTGGCTTAGTGTTAAATATCATAACAGACCCACATAAAGGTTGTTTGGCATTATCGGGTCAAACGGGTCAAAGTGGGTTGTCACTGTTCATTTGCACTTATCCTAAGTTTGATCTTGGTTAATTAAGCATATTTCAGTTGTGAGTAAAAGCCTTTAAGCTGTTTTGAGCCATTTTGAAGTTTTGAGGGGACTGTGACAATCTTAGAAACTCAACTGATCAAATAAGCTTCTAAAAAGCTTGAGCTCATTTGGAACTTAACTTTGGCATTTCTGAGGTCCTTTGCATCCATTTAGTGTAATTACAATAGTTGGTTAAGTCCCAAGTAGTTTTGACCATCTTTGGTCTAGTCTGCACAACCAAAACCAAGTCTGCACACAGACCCACTTTTGCAGTCTACACAATATTTCTAGACCATTTATTAGTCCTTGTTTGTTCTATTTAGTGCTTATTTCCTTTTGTTATAGATAGTTTGCTAGGTGATCTTGGTCTATTTCCAAATTCAGCCCCTTACTTAGCTTATTAAAGCTTTAAAACAAGCTCAAAAGTGACTTGTTCAGCCAAGTATATACTGAGCCATCAGTATACACTTGACCAAACTAGCCACTTTCACAGCTTATTTTTAAGCCATAAATAAGCTTTTCTTGGTCTGCCCTTTGGTCCTATATAATCCTTGGTAGGTGAGCTTTTAGTGTCATCAGTCTTGTGGTGTTTAGTGATTATCTAAGTGCTTAAAAATAAGCCCAAAGTTGCCTAGTTGAGCCTGCATATGCCCTGTGCATAGCAGTCCAACCTTTTGCTTATTTTGTTCTTATCAGTGCTTATATTTGAGTTCTAGTGCTTACTCAGTTTTCATTTTAGCTTTAAGTTGGTTGTTTAGCTTATTTCTACTTTGCCTTTGCTTATTTAATAGCTTATCAGCCATTTGGCTTATCCTTGGGCTTATTTTCTTTTTCAACCAACTGAGAAGCCAAACTTGGCTTATTTCTGGGCTATTTAGTGAGTTCCAAAAATAGTATCAGTTGTAGAAATTGCTTATTGGCTTGTGCTTGTTGTGTTTGAATCATAAAAACCAAAAAAAAAAGAAGTAAAAAAGTGCAAAACCTGGGATTCGAACCCAGGTCTGCTAGCACACAACACAACACACTTACCACTCTGCCCTTGGGACTTTTTCAGTTAGTATTTACAATATTTATTATTTAACCTTGTTTCAATTTTAGCTTATTCGAACCATTTAGATTATTTACAGCTTATTAGAATAAGCTGGTGACTTCTTTGTATTTTTCCTAGGATAGTAATAGTATAAAGTATTTGTAACGCCCCGTACCTGTTTAGACTAAAATTTAAAAACTTTTGACGCAGAAACGTTTGACTAAAATGGACTCATACAAATTCTTCATTTAAATGACCAGAAACTATAACATTTAACCCTTTAAAATACTTGCAAGAACATATACTCGAAAACCCTTCAAAACATTTCACAATATTTTATACCACAACTAACAACCCTTCCGTAACCGACGATACGCCGTATCCCAAAAAGGGATACACCGTATCAAAACTGATAGACCATGCGCCGTATCAACCTGAAGTGATACGCCGTATCACCTTAAACCTCTGATATGCCGCATCTGATATATTAGATACGCCGCATCACCTTAAACTTCTGATACGTCGCATCTAATATATTAGATACGCCGCATCGACCAATTTAGACAGAACATCAGCAGGAAAACCTGCATATACTCAACTCACCACCCAAGCCACTTTGACACCTCAAATACAACACTATAACTTGTATCAAAACACTCACTTTACATTCAAAACCATATCAAACTATAATACACGGCAATTGACCCGTTTGACTCCAAAATGGGTACAAACACACTTAAATCCAAACGCCCCTTAAACATTCACTAAAAACACTTAAAACACATTTGACAACTCGTTAGACTCCCAAACCATTACCCGACTTTGACACACATTATATAACTCATAAAATAGACTCTCGGGGTACAACTTTGACTCGAGCTTGGTATTCTACCTAGCTCCTAATGCTTGTTATCTTCCAAATCCATTTCCAATCCTCATGCTACAATCCAAGCCTTCCATTCCGCCGCACTTAAGCCTACAAAAAGATTAACAACTAAAAGAATAAGCTTACGCTTAGTAAGTAACCCATCATAAAACATATATCATACACATACTTTCACATAAGCATCATAATCACATAAAAACCTCTAAACTACCACATACCACTCATATCATACTCAACATCACAACGTAATCACATTCATTCAACACAACCATAATCACAACATACCTTAACTAGTCCAAAGCCGATAACTAACATACTCTTATCCAAGGTTACTAGCCATCCATCCTTAGCTTACAACCATACTAACCGAACTCCTATGCTCTTACACAACCACAATACATACATGATAAATACATACATAACACATGTTTTAGGGAGAGTTACTTACCTTAAATCCAAGCTAAGCTACTAACATAAATCCCACCAACAACATCTTCATATCATCATCATTAATCTTCTACAACATATCAAACCCTAATAACATCACAATTAATAATATAACAAGCGTTAACAAAACCCATCAAATACACTTATTTTCCAAACCATATCATCATATGATCATATCTTGATCATATGATGAAAACCCACTTTACTCATAATCTTTAACTTACACCCATTATAAAACATTCCTTAATTACTATAACCTCTTAATTATCTTGAAAACCATCATTTACCCCACTTATCCCAAATTAGGGTTTATAAACCCTAATTCGTAATTCATCAATTAACACTAATTGAACATCATACCTTATGAAGAATCAAGCTTAGAGAATTGTTCTATGAATTGGAACACTTAACCATCTTTAAATCATCATCCTAAGCTCCATCTTCTTCCCTCTCTTCTCTCTATCTCGACATCACAGGAACACACAAGAATTGTGTGGAGATCTCTAGAACCTAACACATATAAACTAGCTGAGAGGGCATTTCTGTCATTTCTGCCCATTTTAGGTCGATACGCCGCATCTATCTTTTAGATGCGCCGCATCTACTGATGCTCCGTATCTACATTTCAGATGCTCCGCTTCTAAGCCTCACCAGACATGCACTTAAAAGACTCAACCACATATTCTTAGTCAAACATACTTAGGCTCGGGTCAACTTCATCTAGGGTGGGGTCCCAATACCCGGGAAACGGGTCTAACAATTCTACCCCCTTATTTAGATTTCGTCCCCGAAATCTGTCGTCCATTTCTAACCAAAACTTAGTCACATAACTCATCTCATTCCTAACACCTTAACCCCTAGTTTACTTTGTTCAACGATCTAAGTGATCTTGCAATTTTACGCATACTATAACATCTCACATGCCCTAATCCACATTACCTCCGCTTATTTCTATACCACACAACTCTTGTTTAGATTTCACATAATACAAGACTTACTTATTATCGCCAATCATCATTCTAATCCGCCCTATTACCGCACATCATCATCTCACTCGCTTTACCCTCTACCCCCATTCTTTGACTCTTGCTACTTAAGAACTCGCACTATTTGACTTTACATCATTACACTCGACTAATTTGTTCACATTCTTTTATCTTCATTCATCATCTTTTTGCGCCACACCGCAAGGCCCATCATATCATCATTACAATTTCTCCGTCCCATCAAGGTTCTCCTAAGTCTCAACTAAAAGCCATGGTCTAATTCTAACCCTCCTATCTTAATCCTTACAATTCCTAACTAACTCTAAACTCCCGCTTTCTACTTCTCTAACCCTACTCGTGCCGTGTCGGCAACACATAGCCCACTCGTTTATAATTCCTCATTTACATGGAGAGGCGTCCCAATCGATGTAAATCAAGAAATATAAATTCATGGTTATGCACTCCCGACATAACACTACTACTCCTATTTCCAATTTTTAACTTTTATTATTTCATCATTCTCTTTTTATTACATTATTTTTACCCTTCTTAGACTTGGATCCTTCACATTATCACATTCAGCATGGGGATATTTTTATATGCCATGGACGTAGGCAACCCCTTGTCGGTGACGGCAACACTTTTCATCCCGAAGGATCTTTAACATTCATCCCGAAGGATTCCTTAACATTCCTTTACTTGGTCATCCCGAGGGATACCACATTTAGCATTCATCCCGAAGGATCATTAACATTCATCACTTTACCACTTTCACAACGGATCCAAGTCATAAGCACCACACACACATTATTACATTCGTTTATTATAGTAATTATCGCTAATCGCCTTAGCAGTAATATGATAATTTCAGAACAACGCCTTTATCTCATACACACTCCTTACATTCTTAATCCGCTTTAGTTATTTTCACATCTTTACTTAACCTCTTGCATTCTTAGCCTTCATTAATCATTTTCACATTCTTACTTTACATTTTAGTCCACTCGACTCATTTACATATAGACTTCTCACATTTTACCAACTGTAACTCATGCATTCATTATGGTGATTATAGCTAATCGCCTTAGCCGTAATATGATAATTTCAAGACAACGTCTTTATCTCACACATACTCCTCTCATTCTTTCTTACGTTTTTAATCCATCACATTTTTATTTCCATATCTTATCTCTCTTCTTTTAGTCTCACTCACTTCCTTTATATGTAGACCTTACATAGATCGTCAATTATAACACGCTCATTTTTTTTATTAATGATTACAGCTAATCGCCTTAGCCGTAGTATAATTATTTCATGACAACACCTTAGCTTCACACATATTCATCTCATTTTAGCTATTATTATTTAGGAAGTTTCGTTCTATTTTACTATTTACTCAATCACTATGCCTTTCCTCATCTTGTAACTAAGTTCATCACAAACTTATTATGTATATATTTTTACTTCATTTCTTCACCACACACATTCAACGTTACCACATGTTCATAATCATGCTCCTAATACCTTGACTTCCCACTAACCCGTCTCTAATACCTCTTTAATGATTATCACACTAAGTATTACTACTCATAAGATCATGCTTTGGTCATCACTATCACATAAATCACGCACTTTCATTTTTTTTGTCACATCTCCTATAAACCACCACATAACTTATTACACCTATTCACCCTCGCTAACTACCATAGCACACAATCACATAATCATATAATAATTACCGAGACAGCCCGAGGTGCACGGTAATCCTATCACTCACACATCAAGTCTCCCACGTCATATATCACATAAGACACATCCCTAAGTCCCCATCATACTACCCATATAGCAATCACATCATTCGTTTCAAACTCTACATTCACATCCTATAACTCACAAACTATTTGCTCGCCTATCTCAAACTTAACTTAACGCGTCTACGAGTGGTTTAAGACTAGGCAACCTAAAGGAAACCTAATTCACTTAAACCGAAGCTCTGATACCAAGTTGTAACGCCCCGTACCCGTTTAGACTAAAATTTAAAAACTTTTGACGCGGAAATGTTTGACTAAAACGGACTCATACAAATTCTTCATTTAAATGACCAGAAACTATAACATTTAACCCTTTAAAATACTTGCAAGAACATATACTCGAAAACCCTTCAAAACATTTCACAATATTTTATAACACAACTAACAACCCTTCTGTAATCGACGATATGCCGTATCCCAAAAAGGGATACGCCGTATCAAAACTGATAGACCATGCGCCGTATCAACCTGAAGTGATACGCCGTATCACCTTAAACCTCTGATACGCCGCATCTGATATATTAGATACGCCGCATCACCTTAAACTTCTGATACGTCGCATCTAATATATTAGATACGCCGCATCGACCAATTTAGACAGAACATCAGCAGGAAAACCTGCATATACTCAACTCACCACCCAAGCCACTTTGACAACTCAAATACAACACTATAACTTGTATCAAAACACTCACTTTACATTCAAAACCATATCAAACTATAATACACGGCAATTGACCCGTTTGACTCCAAAATGGGTACAAACACACTTAAATCCAAACGCCCCTTAAACATTCACTAAAAACACTTAAAACACATTTGACAACTCGTTAGACTCCCAAACCGTTACCCGACTTTGACACACATTATACAACTCATAAAATAGACTCTCGGGGTACAACTTTGACTCGAGCTCGGTATTCTACCTAGCTCCTAATGCTTGTTATCTTCCAAATCCATTTCCAATCCTCATGCTACAATCCAAGCCTTCCATTCCGCCGCACTTAAGCCTACAAAAATATTAACAACTAAAAGAATAAGCTTACGCTTAGTAAGTAACCCATCATAAAACATATATCATACACATACTTTCACATAAGCATCATAATCACATAAAAACCTCTAAACTACCACATACCACTCATATCATACTCAACTTCACAACGTAATCACATTCATTCAACACAACCATAATCACAACATACCTTAACTAGTCCAAAGCCGATAACTAACATACTCTTATCCAAGGTCACTATCCATCCATCCTTAGCTTACAACCATACTAACCCAACTCCTATGCTCTTACACAAACACAATACATACATGATAAATACATACATAACATATGTTTTAGGGAGAGTTACTTACCTTAAATCCAAGCTAAGCTACTAACATAAATCCCACAAACAACATCTTCATATCATCATCATCAATCTTCTACAACATATCAAACCCTAATAACATCACAATTAATAATATAACAAGGGTTAACAAAACCCATCAAATACACTTATTTTCCAAACCATATCATCATATGATCATATCTTGATCATATGATGAAAACCCACTTTACTCATAATCTTTAACTTACACCCATTATAAAACATTCCTTAATTACTATAACCTCTTAATTATCTTGAAACCATCATTTACCCCACTTATCCCAAATTAGGGTTTATAAACCCTAATTCGTAATTCATCAATTAACACTAATTGAACATCATACCTTATGAAGAATCAAGCTTAGAGAATTGTTCCATGAATTGGAACACTTAACCATCTCTATATCATCATCCTAAGCTTCATCTTCTTCCCTCTCTTCTCTCTATCTCGACATCATAGGAACACACAAGAATTGTGTGGAGATCTCTAGAACCTAACACATATAAACTAGCTGAGAGGGCATTTCTGTCATTTCTGCCCATTTTAGGTCGATACGCCGCATCTATCTTTTAGATGAGCCGCATCTACTGATGCTCCGTATCTACATTTCAGATGCTCCGCATCTAAGCCTCACCAGACATGCACTTAAAAGACTCAACCACATATTCTTAGTCAAACATACTTAGGCTCGGGTCAACATCATCTAGGGTGGGGTCTCAATACCCGGGAAACGGGTCTAACAGTATTTTTAGAAAAATTTTCAGATTTTTTTTCTTACAGTTTTAGTATTTTTAATAATTTAATTAGTGTAAAACTGTTTTTAATTCATAATAAAAAATTTAAAAGTCAGAAAAATATAAATCTTTTTCCTAAATTTTTTTTTTATTATTTAGGATTTAAGAAAAATAATTTTACACTTGTAGGATTTATTTTTATAGATTTCACTTTTTAATCTCGTTTTTTTAGAATTCCTGTTTCGCGTTTTTATTATAATTTAGTTTAAACCTTAATTTTCCTGTGAGAATTTGTTTCTCATTTGTTAATTAGAATTAAAAAAGCAAAAATTTCATATCCTAATCATCAGTCACTCTAATCCAAACCTCTAACGTTTGCCCATTCACACCTCGTTGGGACACGACCCGGGTAATCACTTACCTGGTTTCACACATATTACAAACGTGAGTTTTTGCAAGTTAGCCTTTTTCCTAAAGGGTTAATTTGTCTTTATTCACGTGTATCCGTCGTCTGCAAAATATTTATATACGTTTTCAGACGGATCAATTTTCCTAAAAATATGTATAAACTCCAAGTTTTGATTTTTGTGCAAGAAATAAAAATCCTAGACTCAGATTAGGAATTAGATTATGATTAGGATACTTACAGAGATGATTTAAGCACAGATTGGTGGTAGAGTATGACCTAATTTTTGAATTTTATGTGATAGGGATCGAATTTCAGTGGGATGTATGTTTTTGGGGAATGTGATGTACAGTGAAGGGTGTTTGTTTTAATAAACTAAAAACTGACTTAGTGAGCCACGGATATGGCGGATCCAAAACAAGGGTTCCGCCCTTGTTGTCGTTTGGATCCGTAGGTCCAAACTCAGGTTTTGGATTTTGTCGTGTTTGGCTAATCTAAGGTTCAAGCTACGGTTTCATCTACTCACTGGGTTCCATTAATCCTAAACCAAGTCTAAGAAAGTTGAATGGTTCTCTCTTAAGGGGTTTTGTGAGAATGTCGGCAATGTTGTCCTCTGAGGATACTTTCTCGATTGAGATGTTTCCCTTCTGAACATTGTCGCGTAGGAAGTGGTGTCGTATTTCTATGTGTTTGGTTCTAGCGTGTTGAACTGGATTTTTGCTGAGATCGATAGCTCCTTTGTTGTCTCAAAGAATGGGAATGTCGTTGAGTTCAATTCCATAGTCGACGAGAGCTTGTTTCATCCACAGTGCTTGTTGGCAAGCTTTTCCTGCTGACACGTACTCGGCTTCAGTTGTTGATATTGCGAGGGCTGTTTGTTTCTTAGCAAACCATGAGGTGAGACAATGTCCTACAAAAGTACAAATACCGCTTGTACTTTTTCTATCAACATAATCACCAGCATGGTCTGAGTCGGCATACACTATGGTTTCCATTCCCGTTCCTTTGGGATACCATAATCCTAAATGTGTAGTGCCTTTTATGTACCTAAAGATCCGTTTAACGGCTTCAAGATGGGATATTTTGGGATCTTCTTGAAAGCGTGCACATAGACAAACACTAAACATAATGTCCGGTCTACTAGCCGTTAGGTAGAGTAAACTACCAATCATCCCTCTATATTTAGTGCTATCTACGGATTCACTTTCGTCATCCTTGGTGAGTTTGGTTTCGGAAGACATTGGTGTTTTAATGGGTTTGGAATCTTCAAGACCAAATTTCTTAAGCATATCCTTGATATACTTAGATTGGTTGAAGAATATCCCATCTTTTAATTGTTTAATTTGGAGACCTAAGAAAAAGTTTAGTTCCCCCATCATACTCATTTCAAACTCATCATGCATGATTTTTGAAAATTCATCGCATAACTCTTGACAAGTTGAACCGAATATAATGTCATATATATATATCTGGACTATGATAATATGTGATCCCTTTTTCTTGGTGAAATGAGTATTGTCTACTAGGCCCATGGTATACTTATGGTCAACTAGGAAAGTCTTAAGTCGATCATACCAAGCTTTTGGTGCTTGCTTAAGTCCGTATAAAGCTTTCTTAATTTTGTAGACATGATTTAGTTTTTCAAAATCTGCAAAGCCGGGAGGTTGTGCTACATATACTTTTTCATTTATAAAACCATTAAGAAATGAACTTTTGACATCCATTTGAAATAGTTTAAAGTCATGTGCACATGCATATGCAAGTAGTATCCTAATTGACTCAAGTCTAGTGACGGGTGCAAATGTTTCATCGTAATCTATACCTTCTTGTTGATTGTAGCCTTGTGCTACTAGCCTAGCTTTGTTTCTAGATACTACGCCATTTTCATCTATTTTGTTTCTAAAAACCCATTTTGTACCTATTATGGTTTGATTTTTAGGTTGAGGGACTAATGTCCAAACATCATTCCTAACAAATTGATTTAATTCCTCTCGCATCACAATGACCCAAGATACATCCTTTATGGCTTCATTAACATTTTTAGGTTCAATTGTTGGAACAAAATAAAATAAATTACTTTCGTTTTGAGCTTTAGACCTTAATGTTCTTTCATTGATTTTTCCTATGATATTTTCTAATGGATGACTTTTGGTTTCTTTGATATTAACTATTTCTCTTTTTACCGGTTCATCTTCTTTGTCACTTTCAATGTTTCCTTGGTTTTCTACCATTTGACTTTCAACTAAGTCATCATCTACCAAAGGTGATGTCTTAGAGGGAGGTGAACTTTCATCGAATGTTACGTTCAATGATTCCTCGACTTTTGAGGTTTCTTTGTTCAAAACTATATATGCTTTACTATTTTGTAAATATCCTAGAAATACACCTTCATACGACTTTGGGTCGAACTTGGTGAGATAATCCTTTGTGTTTAAAATGAAGCACTTGCTTCCAAAAACTCTAAAATATCCTAAAGTAGGCTTTTTGCCTCGGTATAACTCATATGGAGTCTTTTTCAAGAATGGTCTAATTAGAACTCGATTTAGGATATATGTGGATGTATCTACAGCGTGACACCAAAACTTTTGAGGTATGTTTTGTTCATTTAACATGGTTCTACTCATTTCTTGAATTGTCCTATTTTTGCGTTCTACTACACCGTTAGATTGAGGAGTTCGAGGAGCCGAGAAATTATGTGTTATGCCATTGGCATCACAAAAAGCTCCGAATTGGATTTCGTTGTCAAATTCACGACCATGGTCAGTTCTTATTGACACTATGTTACTTCCTATTTGATTTTGAATTTTCTTACTTAAGATTTCAAATTTATCAAGTGCTTCATTTTTGGTTTTCAAAAACTTAGTCCATGTATACCTAGAGTAATCATCTACTATTACCAAAGTATAGAAGTTTCCCCCATAACTTTGTATAGCGGATGGACCAAACAAATCCATATGTAACAATTCTAGACACCTAGATGTAGACACCATGTTTTTAGCCTTATGGCTATTATGAACTTGTTTTCCTATTTTGCAAGCATCACAAAAGTGTTGGTCATATTTCAACTTGGGCAGGTTCTTAACGAGTTCCTTAGATGATAAGTATTGAATTAATCTCATATTGGCATGACCTAAGCGTCGATGCCATAGAGTTGAGTTTTCGTCCAAAGAAGTGAGACAAAGTTTGTCTTTAGGTGTTTTGTCTAATTTCATAACGTAAACGTTATTCTTCAAAACACCTTTTCCTACGGTTATGCCATCTTTTAGTATTTTACTTCCATTTTCACTGAAAAGGACGTTATACTTTTTGCCGCATAATTGACTAATACTAAGCAAGTTAAATCCTAAATTATCTACATGAGCAACATCATCAATAGTGAGAGAGTCATGAGAGATTGTACCTTTTCCGATGATTTTACTTTTAAGCTTGCTACAGAATGTGACATTACCTCCGTCGTACACTTGGTAGGATGAGAAAAGGCTTTTGTTCCCTGTCATGTATCTTGAACACCCACTATCTTTAATCCACTCATTTGGTTCTAACTCAACTTTTAAGCACACCTAAGTTCAAGAAAAACTCAAGAGTTTGGTCCCCAATATCTCATGGGTCCGTTTGGGCTAAACATAACATTATCATGGTTCATGTATGGAAATGGTGGACACGTGTTCCATGGCATGAAGTTGGGACCTTGAAAGTTTCTAGACATGTTTTGGTTCCAATTATTTTGATAACGATGTTGTGTATTAAAGTTACTAATTCAAAATGGGTGTTTGGGAAAACTAGTTTTAGGTGTCTGTTGAACCGTTTTAACTCTATACTCATTTCTAACTTGACCTTTTGATGCGCGTGATGTGTCATTGCGGTTTAGTAGTATTAATGCCTACTCAAGTTTTAAATTTATATTTAGCCGACTTATCAATAACACACACACTTAACGAGCAGTGTACCCGGTCAGTATGAATATAATGGTAAGTAGAGTGTCGATCACTAAGAGTGGAACGTATTATCTAGTTATTCTAATCAGTATTTTAATATCCTAAGTTAGCTATACAACCTAATCTAACGCAAGGGGGGTTCAGCCTGAGAGACTGGCACGGTTTGGTTATGATTAAAAAGTAAACTAAACTAATGAGCACGAATCAGCAATTAGCACACACGTACACAGATAGATACTTGAGACAATAAGAAGATCTGTCCTGATAATTAAGTATCTTGTCACTTGTTTTATTGCTAGTTTTATATGAAGTGTATATAATTAACCCTTTCTCGTTGGCTCTAATCTTATCGGCGAGTAAACCCTTAATGATCACTTATGTCTATCCCACTATCCTAGAATATTGAGCATTTGTGATGCCCACGTTTCGTATACGCTAGAATAGATAGGCGAGGAAGGGGCATGGCGACCCAAGCAATGCTCAGCTAGACACAGAGGTTATCAATGCACTAATAAAAGTCACCAAATACATCAACATATAAACTTTAATTAATGGGAAAGCAATTTTAAGGGGTGGACATGATATTCCGTAGTCACATGACATCAGCCCATCAATCCTGATGAATTAAAGTGTACTAATACAATAAAACAAAACTACTTAATGAATTGAATACATGCAGGACCTTCTTACAACTCTTGTATCTTCGTTCAGGGTGTGTCTTGTGCTGCTAATACGTCTGAATTCGTCTCCTAGGGTTCTTCTGTCTTCGGTCTCTAAAGTCTAGTGTCCCGAAATTCGTCTGGCCTTGGGGTATTTATAGTTTCTGTCTGAGGGTTAGATGCGGCGCATAGGATAAGTAGATGCGGCGCATTGACTTAACTTCGCGTGGGGTCCAAGATTAATATATTCAGGAATATTCGTACATCGCCATAAGATGCGGTGTAACTCCATTTCTATATGCGGCGCATGTCCTTTGCTGTCTTGGATTGTAACTTGTGAAATCTTGATAGTGATACGTTGTATGTAAGAAGTATGTTGCGGCGTATCTGGAGCAGAATGATCTTGATCTTGTTCATTTCAGTAGACTCTTAACATCTTGCTTGTTTTGCTCCATAATTAGTCCAAAATCGCCAAGTTTCACATAATACTTGTTTTTACCTGAGAATTACAAAAGTAAACATTAACGTATCAATTCTCATATATAATATAATAAAACAAGTCAAATAAATAGGATAAGTGATGATAATAAAATGTACTTATTTGAGTTCATCAAATATCCCCCCACTTGAACTTTACTTGTCCCCAAGTAAACCTTAGAATAAATCTTATGAAAATGTATCCTAAAAGATATTAGGATTTATTTTTATATTTAAGCATGTATTCGTTTTGTCATAATTGCACAACCAAACACTTAACGAATTAGAAATAAAATAAAATATTTCGATAAAAGCAAATCTAATCGTTTAACTGTCCAGTCGCAACGAATATTCTATCATAAGCTTGGCAAGTATACGCATCTCCCCCACTAAAGCTAAGGAATAACAAGTCTAAAGCGGTAAAAAGGGTTTGTTGGTTAAGGGTTAATCATCCTTTTTAATCTCTATCGATCTCATATTCCAGAAAAGGCGACAAAATCACAAATACATGATCGAATCCACGACCACGATACTTGCAATTGCTCAAATCCTTAACTCGAATAGGCTAAAGATAGGACAAAGTAATCATCACCAATAATATTATATCAAAAAGGGTGATGCGCGTGATGTGTCGTTGCGGTTTAGCAGTATTAATGCCTACTCAAGTTTTAAATTTATATTTAGCCGACTTATCAATAACACACACACTTAACGAGCAGTGTACCCGGTCAGTATGAATATAATGGTAAGTAGAGTGTCGATCACTAAGAGTGGAACGTATTATCTAGTTATTCTAATCAGTATTTTAATAAATTAAGTTAGCTATACAACCTATTCTAACGCAAGGGGGGTTCAGCCTGAGAGACTGGCACGATTTGGTTGCAATTAAATAATAAACTAAACCAATAGGCACGAATCAGCAAGTAGCACACACGTACACAGATAAATACTCGAGACAATAAGAGGGTTGTCCTTATGATAAGTAGTTTGTCACTTGTTTTATTGCTAGTGTTATATGAAGTGTATAGTTCGATGCAACGCACCGAGATTAAGTCCTTTCTCGTTGGTTCTAATCTTATCGGCGAGTAAACCCTTAATGATTACTTATGACTATCCCATTTATCTTTCTCCTACTTTTCTACAGACCATAGAATGCATAGGCGATCTAATAAACAGGCGAGGGCAGAGGCATGGCGACCCGATCAACGCTCAGCTAGACACAGAGGTTATCAATGCACTAATAAAAGTCACCAATGACATCAACATATAAACTTTAATTAATGAGAAAGCAGTTTTAAGGGAGTGCAATCTTTCCGTTGTCACATTACACAAGCCACCAATCTTGATGAATTAAAGTTTACTAACACAATAAAACAAAACTACTTAATGAATTAAACACATGCAGCACCTTCTTACAGCTCTTGTATCTTTGATTTGGGTGTGTCTTGTGCTGCTGCCTTGACTGAATTCGTCCTAGGTTTCTGGTCTTCGGTCTTCGTATATAATATGTGTCACCGAAATTCGTCTGGTCTTGGGGTATTTATAGTTTCTGTCTGAGGGTAAGATGCGGCGCATTTACTTAACTTCGCGTGGGGTCCAAGATTATAATATTCAGGAATATTCGTACACCGCCAGAAGATGCGGCGTAACTCCATTTATAGATGCGGCGCATGTCCTCTTGTATCTTGGATCGTATCTGGTGAAATATTGATAGTGATGCGGCGCATGTCATAAGTGAGATGCGGCGCATCTGGAGCAGAATAGTCTTGATCTTGTACATTTCGGTAGACTCTTAACTTCTTGCATGTTTTGCTCCATAATTAGTCCAAAATCGCCAAGTTTCACCAAATGCTTGTTTTCAACTGAGAATTACAAAAGTAAACGATTAAGTATCAATCCTCATACATAATGTAATAAAACAAGTCAAATTAATAGGATAAATGATAGTAATAATATGTACTTATTTGAGTTCATCAAATATCCCCCCACTTGAACTTTACTTGTCCGCAAGTAAACCTTAGAATTAATCTTATGAAAATGTATCCTAAAAGATATTAGGATTTATTTTTATATTTAAGCATGTATTCATTTTTGTCATAATCACACAACTAAACACTTAACGAATTAGAAGTAAAATAAAATATTTTGATAAAAGCAAATCTAATCGTTCAACTGTCCAGTCGCGACGAATATTCTATCATAAGCTTGGCAAGTATACACATCTCCCCCACTAAAGCCAAGGAATAACAAGTCTAAAGCGGTAAAAAGGGTTTTTAGGTTTAAGGGTTAGTTATTCTTAATCACTATCGATCTCAAATTCCAGAAAAGGCGACAAAATCACAAATACATGATCGAATCCACGAACACGATACTTGCAATTGCTCAAATCCTTAACTCGAATAGGCTAAAGGTAGGTCCAAACTTCACCAATAATAATATATCAAAAAGGGCGACAAAATCATAAATACATAGCCGAATCCACGACTACGATACTTAAGATTGCTCAAATCCCTAATCTCAATAAATCAAAGGTTTGGTTGGATAAAGAATAATAAAGGGCATGGATAATATTTGGGATATAAATTGGTGTAAAATGAAAAATAAACAAAACAAATAAATTAAAATCCTAAGTGTGGTTAATCACTATCCCAACCATCCCATGAATAAGACTCATATCGTTGAATAACTCACGCTTTAACACTTGAAACACACGCTTTAGGTAGACACGAATTATACTCAACAAGATCTTAATCAAAGAATAAACCTTAGTTGACGTTCCCATAACTGCCAACTCCCATTCAATCCATAGATATAATATACAACAAATAGTGGTGATATCGACCACTTACATAACTTTACATCGTTGGTTAAAACAAACATCCAACTTTTTTCTTTTTTCTTTTTTCTTTTTTTTTTTTTTTTTTTTAGAAACATAAACATAGATGTGTAAAATTTCACCACATCACTATAACAATAATTCTGGATAATTTTTCCATACTTTTCATGACTTCAGAAATAACGGTAATAGTGAAAGTAGTAAACACACGAAAAATAAACTCAAAGATATACAATATTTACTTTCACTCCAATTGCATTGTGCAATTTCCCGACCTAACCATAGATAATGAATTACGCACGCGAACACAGGTAATGTAAGGAAACACACTTTGCCTAAAGCAATTAACCAACCACGGACTCTAATCTACAGGGTAGGCTAAGGTGTAAGGTGTAACGAAACATTATAACAAAGGTGTAAGAAACGAAAGGAATGGCTCTGAGTGTTTTCTAGGGGTATCTTACTCTAAAAATGAGAGTAACAAAAGGGTTATACGGGGGTTAACTAACCAGTGTAGTTAGCTAATATCACATAACATATAAGGCTATTTGGGTGTAATCCTAGAATTTACCAATTTAGACAAGTCATTCCAATTATATAAATAATACTTATTATGGTGGTCTCGAATAGTATACAAGCCAAGTTCTAAAGTTTACAAGTCACCGGCACACTCATAGATTTGTGAGTTTTGAAAAATCACAATTTTTGAAAATAACGTCATGTGTGCAGCTATGCAACTTAGACTTTAAACAAAAACATGCTAAAAATTTTAAATTTTTATATATTAAGCACATTTTAAGCATATTTTGAAAAGTTTAGGACAAGTAAATGTTAAGTGTTCTAATTCTCCAATCCCCCCACTTAAGTTAAACAACGTCCTCGTTGTTTGTATTAAAGGTTAAAAACTGGAAAATAAAAGAATTTGAACAGAAAAACTCCCCTGAGATTTGCTCGGTATGATCCTCCATTAGTATTAGAGCAAAAATCATCTTTCTTGTGGATTAGAACGTTTAAGCTTCATATTTGATGTATCCACAGGAAATGCAGGAATCTATAATACCACCAAGGCTTCAAAGCACACCTAAGATAAGAAAGGTTCAACTTGCATAACACATTAGTAGTTAGGAAAAAAAAAATAAAACATAAAAATTAAAAATGAAAATCATTAGGTCAGTCGATGCGCCGTATCTTATGGAAGAAGATACGCCGTATCGAGCCTGGAATAAATACGGATCAGAATAAAAGATGCGCCGCATCCTTAACCAGGGATGCGCCGCATTAAAATAAACTGATAAAAAGTTTTAAATTCGGAAAATAAAAAATGCAGAAAAAATAAGATATGACCATTGCAGGAGATGCGTCGCATCTCAGGATTGAGATGCGCCGTATCCTCTGCGGCCTGACTGACTCGACACAAACAGAAAATTAAAAGATAAATCCGGGTTGTCTCCCGGTAAGCACTTGTCTTTATTCCAGAGTCTTCAAGTTAGACTCACGTTCAGCTCTTTAGTATCGATCATTGAAGGAGTCGGAAACGTCGCGCTCCCTCATCGCCAATTCAGTAATATTGAACATTCCTTGCTCGTCCTTAATTTCCACGCCGTTCTTCTTTAATATCTGTATAAACAAAGTTCTGTCCCTTTCGGGCAGAGATGACAAAATGATAGACGGGAAATTTTTATTATCATATAAGCATAAATAAGCAAGGTGGGGTGGTAGTTCAATAAACACATCATTATTCAAATACGTTTTCTCAACTATTCTCCTACGTTTGTTAATTACTACACAATCATACCACTCATCATCAGAATCATTGACAACATCGCGTCTAAGTTCGGTAGGTACATTAAGGTCAATAAATTCCTCAAAGTTCTCATGATTAGGATTAGTTGAGTTGTTTTGAATCAATGTTTCTCCCATGAGCCTAGCTTCAAGATCGAGGTCCATACGCTCTCTTAATCCAAGCATGTAGACACCTCTAATTATGCTGTTAACAGGATCTTGGCACTTATAGACTAGTTTATTATTCCCTACCCTTAATGAGATTTTTCTTTTAAACACATCAATCTTAGCATGGGCAGTAGACAAGAAAGGTCGACCAAGGATTAAAGGAACCTTAACATCCTCGGGCATATCTAATATAACAAATTCTACAGGGAAAATAAACTTCTCAATCTTAACTAGCACATTATTAGCAATCCCTTCAGGTCGTTTTACCGTTTTATCAGCCAATTCAATAAGTAACTTAGTTGGTGCTAATTTTCCTAGTCCTAGGGTAGTGAATGTCTTAAGAGGCATAACACTAACACTAGCTCCTAAGTCAGCTAACACATTATTGAAAGATATATCATTAATTGAACAAGGTAGAGTAAAACTTCCTGGGTCTTTTTCTTTATGAGGCAAGGCATTTAAATCAGTTGCAGAGCTCCCTTCTTTCATTGTAGCCTTGATCTCCTCTTCAATCTTTGTCTTTTCTTTTAGTAGTCTTCTTAAACTGATTGAAGAATTAAAGAAAAATTCGGGTCTTGCACCATCATTACCATTCATCGATCTTCTAGGTATGTTAGGAGTGACTTCTTCAGTGGTGCTTATGGCCTTGACATGATCTCTTGGGTTGGTTTCGGTTGAGCTAGGTAAGCTTCCATATCCCCTTTCTTGAAGAACTTTGCTCATTTGACCAATTTGTTGTTCCAATGCTTTGATCAAAGCTCCTTGATTTCTTGTAGTAGTGTCCGTTGAAGCTCGGATTTCTTTGATCATAGCAGTATTCTCTTCATGTCTCTTAGCAGCATCGGCCATAATTTGCTTTAGAGTGTCATCTAAAGTCTGCCTCTTTTCTTGATAAGCGGGATTGAAGTTGTTCTTTTGATAGAATCCCGGGGTAGCTTCCCTAAATCTTCCTGAAGGTCGGAATGGTTGTCCAAATTGGGTGTAATATGCTTCTTCAAACATCTCACTTTCATTCTTATTCGGGCAATCTTTAGTGTAGTGAGGTCCTTCGCACTTTTCACATCCAACTTGGGCAGCATACACCCTTTCATCACGCTTCTTCATCTCTCTACTAATTTTATCCAATTGAGCTTGAATAGCAGCAATCCCGTCAAAATTAGTGCTGCTCTTAGATCTAGTAGAGGTCCCATCGTGCCATTTTTGAGAATGATCAGCAGCATCTTGGATTGCTTTCCTGGCATTGGTTGCACTCATTTGAGGCACAGCTCCCTTAACATCCAAGATTTGTCTAGTAGGCACGTCCAATCCTTGATAAAACAATATTATCTCCTGCATAGGGGTTAGATAGTGTTGAGGACATTTTATCAGTAAATCTTTAAATCTTTCCCAAGCTTGATAAAGAGTTTCATCAGGCTCTTGCTTGAAACTGTTGATAGCCTCCATCTTTTTAGCAGTCCTAGCAGGTGGACAATATCTCTTCAGGAATTTGCTTTTCAAACCTTCCCATGTAGTGATTGAACTAGCAGGTTCATTCCTTAGCCACTTGTTAGCAGCTCCTTTTAGCGAGATTGGAAAGATTCTTAGCATGAGTTGATCGTCAGTGACTCCTTCCGAAGTAAACAAATCCGCAATCTCGAGGACCTTTTCAACATGTTCATTAGCATCCTCGTGTTCCGATCCACTGAAAGCATTCTCTCTTAGTTCCTTGAGAAACTGACCCTTCAATTCAAACTTTGCCTTATCATCAAACTTTGGTCTAGCAACTCCTGAAGTGTGATCAGCACGGGTTTTGTTCATGTATTCCTCCATAGTTGTGTTTTCGCCCATTGTTTCTGTTTCTTCTTCCTCTTTCTCTTCAGAAAAATAATCAAGCTCGAATGAACTTGAAGTATCAAAGCTTTTTGTGTTGAAAAGCCTTTTAAGCGAATGAAAGACTCATTCAGGATCTTCGAAAGGTTGAATCAAGTTCTTCGTAGAACTCCTGGTCATGCACTTCCTGAAATCAACACAAAAATATCAGTAGGGTATGCTCGAGAAAGTAATATATCAGAAAATTAACAACGAAAACGGAATACGAAAAATTAAAGTTACTGATATCTGCAGACGATGCGCCGTATCCAAAAAGTTGGATACGCCGTATCTAATAATCGTTAAAATTTAATCAGACTTTATTCAGAAAATAGATACGCCGCTTTAGAAATTCGAATGCGCCGTATCAATTTTAATAATCAAAAATCGATATTTATAAAAATTAAATGCGTCGTATTAACAAAAGTTAATGCGCCGTATCTTCGTTACGTTTCAAAATATAAGATTTTTGATTCAGAAGATACGCCGTATCGACAGAGATCGATGCGCCGTATCTGTTTAATAATTCGAAAACTGTTTTTAATTAAAATGGATACGCCGTATCTGCTGAAGCAGATGCGTCGTATGGCGTTATCGTTTAGAAAATTTTTTTTATCAAAAACAGATACGCCGTATCTTGGGGAAAAGATGCGTCGTATCACTTCATCGCTTAGAAAAAATTTCTTATTAAAAACAGATACGCCGTATCTTGGGGAAAAGATGCGTCGTATCGAATTAATTAAAAGCGTTGTATTTTATAAAAATTGAACGCAATACGCCATATCTGAGAAATCAGATGCGCCGTATCGTTCGATTTAGCTCAGTACAACGATAGCAGAACACAAAAATTACGAAAAATAAAAATAAAAACACACGAAAATAAACACAAACAAAAGCAAACAAATAACACACAAAAACAGAAAATATGCAAAATAGTACAATGAATGCAAATTAATCTAATACACAACAAAATTAGCGGTTAGATAAAAATTAAAAATCTAATTAAAATACTAATCAAATTAACAGATAATAACAATTCACTCCCCGGCAGCGGCGCCAAAAACTTGATGCGCGTGATGTGTCGTTGCGGTTTAGCAGTTTTAATGCCTACTCAAGTTTTAAATTTATATTTAGCCGACTTATCAATAACACACACACTTAACGAGCAGTGTACCCGGTCAGTATGAATATAATGGTAAGTAGAGTGTCGATCACTAAGAGTGGAACGTATTATCTAGTTATTCTAATTAGTATTTTAATAAATTAAGTTAGCTATACAACCTATTCTAACGCAAGGGGGGTTCAGCCTGAGAGACTGGCACGATTTGGTTGCAATTAAATAATAAACTAAACCAATAGGCACGAATCAGCAAGTAGCACACACGTACACAGATAAATACTCGAGACAATAAGAGGGATGTCCTTATGATAAGTAGTTTGTCACTTGTTTTATTGCTAGTGTTATATGAAGTGTATAGTTCGATGCAACGCACCGAGATTAAGTCCTTTCTCGTTGGTTCTAATCTTATCGGCGAGTAAACCCTTAATGATTACTTATGACTATCCCATTTATCTTTCTCCTACTTTTCTACAGACCATAGAATGCATAGGCGATCTAATAAACAGGCGAGGGCAGAGGCATGGCGACCCGATCAACGCTCAGCTAGACACAGAGGTTATCAATGCACTAATAAAAGTCACCAATGACATCAACATATAAACTTTAATTAATGAGAAAGCAGTTTTAAGGGAGTGCAATCTTTCCGTTGTCACATTACACAAGCCACCAATCTTGATGAATTAAAGTTTACTAACACAATAAAACAAAACTACTTAATGAATTAAACACATGCAGCACCTTCTTACAGCTCTTGTATCTTTGATTTGGGTGTGTCTTGTGCTGCTACCTTGACTGAATTCGTCCTAGGTTTCTGGTCTTCGGTCTTCGGATATAATATGTGTCTCCGAAATTCGTCTGGTCTTGGGGTATTTATAGTTTCTGTCTGAGGGTAAGATGCGGCGCATCTAGTAAGTAGATGCGGCGCATTTACTTAACTTCGCGTGGGGTCCAAGATTATAATATTCAGGAATATTCGTACACCGCCAGAAGATGCGGCGTAACTCCATTTATAGATGTGGCGCATGTCCTCTTGTATCTTGGATCGTATCTGGTGAAATATTGATAGTGATGCGGCGCATGTCATAAGTGAGATGCGGCGCATCTGGAGCAGAATAGTCTTGATCTTGTACATTTCGTTAGACTCTTAACTTCTTGCATGTTTTGCTCCATAATTAGTCCAAAATCGCCAAGTTTCACCAAATGCTTGTTTTTACCTGAGAATTACAAAAGTAAACGATTAAGTATCAATCCTCATACATAATATAATAAAACAAGTCAAATTAATAGGATAAATGATAGTAATAAAATGTACTTATTTGAGTTCATCAAAGGGCGACAAAATCATAAATACATAGCCGAATCCACGACTACGATACTTAAGATTGCTCAAATCCCTAATCTCAATAAATCAAAGGTTTGGTTGGATAAAGAATAATATAGGGTATGGATAATATTTGGGATATAAATTGGTGTAAAATGAAAAATAAACAAAACAGATAAATTAAAATCCTAAGTGTGGTAAATTACTTTCCCAACCATCCCATGAATAAGACTCATATCATTGAATAACTCACGCTTTAACACTTGAAACACACGCTTTATGTAGACACGAATTATACTCAACAAGATCTCAATCAAAGAATAACCTTAGTTGGCGTTCCCATAACGGCCAACTCCCATTCAATCTATATAATATACAACAAATAGTGGTGATATCGCCCACTTAATACAAAACTTTACATAAGTTGGTTAAAACAAACTTTCAACTTTTCCTTTTTCTTTTTCTTTTCTATTTTTTCTATTTTTTTTTTCTTTTTTTTTTTTTTCTTTTTTTTTTTTTTTTTTTTTTTTTGACATCAACATATGTGTAAAATTTCACAACTTTTCTATCACTATCTTTCCGAAAATTTTTTCCATACTCTTCATACTTTCAGAAATCACTGTAATAGCGAAAGTAGTAAATACATGAAAAATAAACTCAAAGTTATACAATATTTACTTTCATACCAATTGCATTGTGCAATTTCCCAACCTAACCAAAGATAATGAATTACGCACGCGAACACAGGTAATATAAGGAAACACACTTTGCCTAAAGCAATTAACCAACCACGGATTTTAATCTATAGGGTAGGCTAAGGTGTAAGGGTGTAACGAAACATTATAACAAAGGTGTAAGAAACGAAAGGAATGGCTCTGAGTGTTTTTCTAGGGGTATCTTACTCTAAAAATGAGAGTAACAAAGGGTTTAAACGGGGGTTAACTAATCAATGTAGTTAGTTAATATTACATAACATATAAAGGCTATTTGGGTGTAATCCTAGAAATTTACCAATTTAGACAGGTCATTCCAATTATATAGATAATACTTATTATGGTGGTCTCGAATAGTATATAAGCCAAGTTCTAAAGTTTACAAGTCACCGGCACACTCATAGATTTGTGAATTTTTAAAAGTTCACAATTTTTGGAAATAATGTTATGTGTGCAGCTATGTAATTTAGACTTTAAACAAAAACATGCTATAAAATTTTTAATTTTGATATATTAAGCGCATTTTAAGCATATTTTGAAAAAGTTTAGGACAAGTAAGTGTTCTAATTCTCCAATCCCCCCACTTAAGTTAAACAACGTCCTCGTTGTTTGTATCAAATCTTAAAAACTGGAAAACAAAAGAATTAGAACAGAAAAACTCCCCTGAGATTTGCACGGTATGATCCTCCATTATTCGTGTAAGAGCAAAAATCAACTTTCTTGTGGATTAGAACGTTTAAGCTTCATAGATGATGTATCCACAAGAATGCAGGAATCTATAATACCATTCAGACTTTAACACACATGAATTAAAAAGGTTCAAACTTGCATAATACATTAGTAGTTAGTAAAAATAAAACTAAAAAAAAAATTAAAATGAAAATCATCAGGTCAGTCGATACGCCGTATCTTATGGAAGAAGATACGCCGTATCGAGCCTGGAATAAATACGAATCAGAATAGAAGATGCGTCGCATCCTTAACCAGGGATGCGCCGCATTAAATAAACTGGCAGAAAGTTTTAAAGTCAAAAATAAAAATGCAGAAAATTAAATAAGATATGACCAGTGCAGGCGATGCGTCGCATCTTAGGATGGAGATGCGCCGTATCTTCTGCAGGTCAGACAGACTCGACACAGAACAGAATATAAAAATTCTCCGGGTTGTCTCCCGGTCAGCACTTGTCTTAATTCCAGAGTCTTCAAGTTAGACTCACGTTCAGCTCCTTATTTTGTTCTATTGATCCCCACATGTCCGTGCACGATGTAGTTGCGAATTACTTCGTCACGAACATATTCCGGCCCCAATTCAAGTACACCTTTGTAGAATCCTTTCATCTTTTGGTACGGATACTCGATCCCTTTCTCAGCGTCATTTTCATCTACAAAAAGAAATGGTGTAAATTTGTAACAAAATTTGTTAGGGGCATGTTTAAACCTTGGGTGAGCACGAGGCATCATGTAAGTGATAACGTTGCTTCCACTTTTAAAGGTGATCTTTCCTTCAAATCTTTTAGCGTTAATTTCGACCTCCTTACAAAATGGTTTCCCAACGATCACGGTGAAATCTGTAACAATAGTTAAATTCCCAACAAAAATAGGTACATTCATGAACATTCCAACTACGTTTTTCCCTCTATACTCAATTTTGTTTTTCATTATAGAATTATAGAAATCTTTTGACATTACATTAATTGGTAAAATAGGGAAAAAGTTGGCACTAACCTGTTTAAATCCTATCATGCAAGGAAATTGTAAATTATAAGCACAATCTACATGGATCTTTCTACCATAATCACAGAAACTAGGATATCCTTCAAATTCATCATAATTCTTAGTGTTGATCATATTGATTCTAGGTATATCCATAATTTCTCCTTCTTCAATTTCGGGTTCAAAATCCTCCATAAATTGATCATTGATTCCTAATGGTAAATTAAGATCATTTAATTCAATGTAGTCTCCACTATAGGTCTCAAGTGATTCATTATTTACCAAGGTTTCTCCCATAAACCTAGCTTCTAGATCGAGGTCCATACGTTCTCTTAATCCTAGCACATAGACGCCTCTAATTATGCTTTTAGCAGGATTTTGGCACTTATAGACTAGTTTATTATTCCCTACCTTTAATGAGATTTTTCTTTTAAACACATCAATCTTAGCATGGGCAGTAGACAAGAAAGGTCTTCCAAGGATTAAAGGAATCTTAACATCCTCGGGCATATCTAATATAACAAAGTCTACGGGGAAAAAAAACTTCTCAATCTTAACTAGCACATTTTCAGCAATCCCTTCAGGTCGTTTCACCGTTTTATCAGCCAATTCAATAAGTAACTTAGTTGGTTCTAATTTTCCTAGTCCTAGGGTAGTGAATGTCTTAAGGGGCATAACACTAACGCTAGCTCCTAAGTCAGCTAATACATTATTGAAAGATATATCATTAATTGAACAAGGTAAATTAAAACTTCCTGGGTCCTTTTCTTTATTAGGCAAGGCATGTAAATCGGTTGCAGAGCTCTCTTCTTTCATTGTAGCCTTGCTCTCCTCTTCAATCTTTCCCTTCTCTTTGAGTAGTCTCCTTAAACTGATTGAAGAATTAAAGAAAAATTCGGGCATTGCACCATCATTACCATTCATCAATCTTCTAGGTATATTAGGTGTGACTTCCTCAGTGGTGCTTATGGCCTTGACATGATCTCTTGGGTTGGTTTCAGTTGAGCTAGGTAAACTTCCGTATCCCCTTTCTTGAAGAACTTTGCTCATTTGTCCAATTTCTTGTTCCAATGCTTTGATCGAAGCTCCTTGATTTCTTGTTATAGTATCCGTTGAGGCTCGGATTTATTTGATCATAGCAGTGTTCTCTTCATTTCTTTTAGTAGCATCGGCCATAATTTGCTTTAGAGTGTCATCCAAAGTCTGCCTCCTCTCTTGATAAGTGGGATTGTAGTTGTTCTTTTGATAGAATCCCGGAGTAGCTTCCCTAAATCTTCCTGAAGGTCGGAATGGTTGTCCAAATTGTGTGTAGTATGCTTCTTCAAAAGTCTCACTTTCATTCTTGTTAGGGCAATCTTTAGCGTAGTGAGGTCCTTCGCATTTTTCACATCCAACTTGGGCAGCATAAACTTTCTCATCACGCTTCTTCATCTCTCTACTAATTTTATCCAATTGAGCTTGAATAGCAGCAAACCCGTCAAAATTAGTGCTGCTCTTAGATCTAGTAGAGGTTCCATCGTGCCATTTTTGAGAGTGATCAGCAGCTTCTTGGATAGCTTTTCTAGCATCGACTGCACTCATTTGAGGCACAGCTCCCTTAGCATCCAAGATTTGTCTAGTAGGCACGTCCAATCCTTGATAGAACAATATTATCTCCTGCATTGGACTTAGATAATGTTGAGGGCATTTCATCAATAAGTCTTTAAATCTTTCCCAAGCTTGATAAAGAGTTTCATCAGGTTCTTGCTTGAAACTGTTGATAGCCTCCATCTTTTTAGCAGTTTTAGCAGGTGGACAATATCTTTTCAGGAATTTGCTCTTCAAATCTTCCCATGTTGTGATTGAACTAGCAGGTTCATTCCTTAGCCACTTATTAGCAGCTCCTTTAAGTGAGATTGGAAAGATTCTTAGCATAAGTTGATCGTCAGAGACTCCTTCTATAGTAAACAAATCTGCAATCTCGAGGACTTTTTCAACATGTTCATTAGCATCTTCATGTTCTGTTCAACTGAAAGCATTTTCTCTTAGCTCCTTGAGAAACTGACCCTTCAACTCAAACTTTGACTTTTCATCAAACTTTGGTCTAGCAACTCCTGAACTGTAATCAGCACGGGTTTTGTTCATGTATTCCTCCATAGTAGTGTTTTCCGTCATTGTTTCTGTTTCTTCTTCTTCCTTCTCTTCAGAAAAGTAATCAAGCTCGAACGAACTTGAAATTTCAAAGCTTTTTGTGTTGAAAAGCCTTTTAAGCGAATGTAGGGCTCGTTCAGGATCTTCGAAAGGTTTAATCAAGTTCTTAGTTGAACTCCTGGTCATGCACTTCCTGAAACCATCACAAAAGCATCAGTAGGGTATGTTCAAGAAAGTAATATATCAGAAAATTAACAACGAAAACGGAATACGAAAAATAAAAGTTGCTGATATCTGTAGACGATGCGCCGTATCCAGAAAGTTGGATACGCCGTATCTTATAACGTTAAAATATGATCAGACTTTTATTCAGAAAGCAGATACGCCGCTTATGAATTAGAATGCGCCGTATCAGTTTAATTTATCAAAAATCGTTTATATTTATTAAAATTAAATGCGTCGTATTAACAAAAGCTAATGCGCCGTATTTTCGTTACGTTTCAAAATACAAGATTTTTGATTCAGAAGATGCACCGTATCGATTTAAATCGATGCGTCGTATCTGTTTAATAATTCGAAAACTGTTTTTAATTTAAATAATAAGTACGCCGTATCTGCAAAAACAGATGCGTCGTTTTGGCGTTATCGTTTAGAAAAATTTCTTATTAAAAACAGAATACGCCGTATCTTGGGGAAAGATGCGTCGTACTCGAATTTATTAAACGCGTTGTATTTTATAAAAATTAAACGCAATACGCCGTATCTGTGAAAACAGATGCGCCGTACCGTTTGTATTAGCTCAGTACAACGATAGCAGAATGCAGAAAAATAGAAAAAGAAAAACAAAAAATAAAAAGAAACAAAAAGAAACAAAAATTAAAGAAAATAAAAACACACAAAAACAGAAAATATGCAAATAATACAATGAATGCAATTTATCTATTATATAACAGGGTTAGTGGTTAGAATCTAAAAATTAAAAAGAAAACCTAATTAAAATACTAATCAAATTAACAGATAATAACAATACACTCTCCGGCATCGGCGCCAAAAACTTGATGCGCGTGATGTGTCATTGCGGTTTAGCAGTATTAATGCCTACTCAAGTTTTAAATTTATATTTAGCCAACTTATCAATAACACACACACTTAACGAGCAGTGTACCCGGTCAGTATGAATATAATGGTAAGTAGAATATCGATCACTAAGAGTGGAACGTATTATCTAGTTATTCTAATCAGTATTTTAATATCCTAAGTTAGCTAAACAACCTAATCTAACGCAAGGGGGGTTCAGCCTGAGAGACTGGAACGGTTTGGTTATGATTAAATAGTAAACTAAACTAATGAGCACGAATCAGCGATTAGCACACACGTACACAGATAGATACTTGAGACAATAAGAAGACCTGTCCTGATAATTAAGTAGCTTGTCACTTGTTTTATTGCTAGTTTTATATGAAGTGTATATAATTAACCCTTTCTCGTTGGCTCTAATCTTATCGGCGAGTAAACCCTTAATGATCACTTATGTCTATCCCACTATCCTAGAATATTGAGCATTTGTGATGCCCACGTTTCGTATACGCTAGAATAGATAGGCGAGGAAGGGGCATGGCGACCCAAGCAATGCTCAGCTAGACACAACATATAAACTTTAATTAATGGGAAAGCAATTTTAAGGGGTGGACATGATATTCCGTAGTCACATGACATCAACCCATCAATCCTGATGAATTAAAGTGTACTAATACAATAAAACAAAACTACTTAATGAATTGAATACATGCAGGACCTTCTTACAGCTCTTGTATCTTCGTTCAGGGTGTGTCTTGTGCTGCTAATACGTCTGAATTCGTCTCCTAGGGTTCTTCTGTCTTCGGTCTCTAAAGTCTAGTGTCCCGAAATTCGTCTGGCCTTGGGGTATTTATAGTTTCTGTCTGAGGGTTAGATGCGGCGCATAGGATAAGTAGATGCGGCGCATTGACTTAACTTCGCGTGGGGTCCAAGATTAATATATTCAGGAATATTCGTAGAACGCCTTAAGATGCGGCGTAACTCCATTTCTATATGCAGCGCATGTCCTTTGCTGTCTTGGATTGTAACTTGTGAAATCTTGATAGTGATACGCCGTATGTAAGAAGTATGTTGCGGCGTATCTGGAGCAGAATGATCTTGATCTTGTACATTTCAGTAGACTCTTAACATCTTGCTTGTTTTGCTCCATAATTAGTCCAAAATAAAGTTTCACATAATACTTGTTTTTACCTGAGAATTACAAAAGTAAACATTAACGTATCAATTCTCATATATAATATAATAAAACAAGTCAAATAAATAGGATAAGTGATGATAATAAAATGTACTTATTTGAGTTCATCACTTTTTCCTATAGAGACTGATGGTTTTTGTTTGTTAACAGTTGTACTAGTACTAGGTTTTCTAGTGACCTTAACGAATTCAGTACGATCCGAATTACGACCTTTCTGTTCATCAACAGTACCTGCAGATCCCTTGGGTATACCAGGCGGATCCAAAATTTTGGATCCGTCTGATCCGTGGGTGTCTGACTCAGTTGGAACAGTTTCTTTTACTTTTACCATTTGATTCTGAAAGTCACTTAAGTTTCCATTTTTCATAAAATCTGGTTTGAAACTACCATGAGGTATTTTTTGTAATCTCGTTATGTCATCAGCACAACTTATGTGTTTATCAAACCTTTTGAACTTGGAGTTTTGTTTGATAAGATTTTCCTGTGTGGACTTTAGTGTTTCTATTTCAAGTTTTAGTTCCTGACATAAAACACATGTTTCTTTAATGCCTTTACCCTTTTCTAATCTTATGGCTTTCTCTTTTAACCAATGAATTTCATTTTCTAAAAATTCCTTTTTGGTTTTTAAGAACTTATTTTTGCTTATGATTTTTAGGGTGATTTCACACAGTTTGTTATATTCTATATCTAATGTATCATCATCAATAAAGGAGTATGACGAGTCAGAATGTACCTCTTCTGTGTCATTAGCCATGAGAGCAACTTCGTTGTTCTTAAGATCGTTGTCATCACTTTCACTGTCACTCCAAGCTCCACTAACAAGTGCTTTTTGAGATTTGTTCTTGGGAGGCTTTGGACATTCTCCTATTAAGTGACTAGAATCCCCGCACCTAAAACACTTCCTATCTATCTTTCCTTTCCTATCATCACGGTCTTTCCGGAAGGATTTCTTTTCTTCACGAGGTGGTCTTACGAACTTTCCTCGTCTCCTAAAGAACTTCTTGAAATCTCTTACGGCCATGGCATACTCTTCGGCTTCGCTACTAGAACAAGACTCTTCTTCATCACTCGATTCTACCCTAGCTTTCAAGGCAATGGACTTCATTTTCTCCTTTTTGCCTTTAACAATTTCCGAGTCTTTTTCCATCACCATCTCGTGAACTTTGAGATTTCCTATGAGCTCGTCCAGTGTCATGCTTGAAAGATCCTTGGATTCTTCAATAGCCATCACCTTTGCTCTCCACTTCGGATGAAGTGCTCTAAGAAATTTCCTGACAAAGTTCTTGCTAGAAAAAGATTCATCAAGTGCTTTAAGAGAAGTAATTATAGTATTAAACCTAGCAAAAGCACTATCAATGGTCTCATCTTCAGAGATAACAAATTGTTCATATTGTTGAACAAGAAGATCAATTTTGTTATCTTTGACTTGTGAGTTCCTTTGATGAGTGATAATCAATGATTGCTAAATATCCTTAGCCGTTTTACACATAAAAACTCTTTCATATTCTTTCTTAGGTAAGGCATTATAGAGCATCATTTTGGCTTCATTATTTTTGGCAATTAACTTCTTTTGCTCATCACTGTGACGAGTAAGAGAAGTACCTTCATCTCGACCACCTAATACATTTGATATAGGTTTATAATCACCTTCTACTATAATATACCATAGATCTATGTCCTTTGACTTCACATACGTCTCAAAGCGGTTTTTCCAGTATATGAAACAATTTGGTTCAAATAGTGGTGGTCTTTGCATAGATTGCCCTTCTTTAAAGTTTTCAAAATCCATTGATCGTTTCAAGTTTTTAAAATACAATATATTTTGAAAATCTTGAGTAACGTAGCTCTGATGCCAATTGTGGAAAACTAGAAGGGGGGTTGAATAGTTTTTACCGTTTTAAATTTAATTCGCTTTGTGACTTAACGTGATTTCAAAGTAAATACTCACAAACAAACAATATAAGTAAAGTAAGTAAGGATAGGAACAATCAAACCACAACACGGAGATTTATAGCCTCTAACTCGAGAGTTTTTCTTCACTAAGAAACAAACTCCCTTCTCGGCGGAGAAAACCTTTATACACGTCGCTTACACTTTATCCGGTACTAAGCTAAACACCGGGTTCTACTTCAAGGAAGAACCAACCTGACGTCGCTTATACAATTACCGACACTAAGCTAAATGTCGAGTTCTTTACAAGGGTACAACTACTCCCGTTTACTCTATGTGTTTTGAGGACTAAAACACTAACCGGACTTTACTGAATGAAAGGTATAACAATGATGTGTAAACTCTAACTAATCACACAGTTTCTACTTTACAAGACTTGCAACAGTATGTTGAAGCTTGTTGATGCTTGATCTCTTTTGCTACAAAAAGGAAGATCACTAAGAATGATGAATGATATGGGTTAGTAATGTATAAATGAATGTATGTATAATTTATGCTATGTAAGTGATGATTGTGCCAGAATGTTCAGCTTGCTATTTATAGGCAAACTGATAAAACAGTTGGCGGATTTGGCGGATCCCTTAAATTGGATTCGCCCATGTACTGGTTTGGATCCGCCAGTGCAAGACAGCTAAGAGATTCTCAAATCTTTCCATATCTTGCACAATCTTTCCATATCTTCAAATGTCAACTCTTTAGCTTGAAGATCTATACTAGATATCTCAAAATCTTTTTAAGATTATGTTTATGATGCATGCCATGCTAGGAAGCACGGACACACCTAAAACCTCGAAGTGTCGGTGTCGGACACGTGTCGGACACGGACACGCCTTGGACACGTGTCGGACACGCATGTGCCGTGTCCCACGTGCGATTTGATATGGACTCGGTTTTGGACACGGGTAGGACACGTTTTTGGACACGGATGAAGGGCTGGACACGGATTTTTGACCAATAGTCCAGTACTTATAGAAAAAAAATAACATAAAGACTTGTTATGACTTATGAATTAACACTTTGCAAGTAATGCACTCTTAAATTTGGCTATGAAACATGGTACTTCATATGATTTTAATGTTTTATACATGTTTTTATACATACATAAGTATATATATATATACATATATAATATATAAATTCCCGTGTCCACGCCGTATCCGTGTCCTATATTTTTTGATTTTGCCGTATCGCCGTGTCCGTGTCCGTGTCCGTGTCGGACACCGTGTCTGTGTCCGTGCAACCTAGATGCCATGATGTCATTGTAAATATTTATAATTTAAGAAATAAAAATGTAAATGTATATAGTGTTATTCCTAGTAATCTTGTAATGTGTAAATGTGTTTTAAAAGACTTATCACTATAAATGTAAAAGACTTAATCTTATATTTATGCTTTGCTTAAAGATAAACTTTGTAATTGTCATTAACAAAATTAAGCAAAGATCGTAAAATATAAATAACGTTTTTAGGACGATATTTGTATTAACAACCACTTCATCTCATCTTCGTCTCTTTCTTTTTAAACCTCGGTATGACGAAAACCTAGATCTAATTTATTACGACTTTGCTTAAAAATCGAATACAAAACTGTTGATATTAATTTCGTGGATAAAAACTATATTTAAAAACGTTTTTAGAAAAGGATTCGTGTGGTAAAATAGTCAAAAGTCTTTGTTTGACCTATTGGCTCACGGGTCGTGGGTTTGGACTGGTTATTAATTCGGATTTGGTCTCAGGTTAATTGAAATCGTATATTTACTATCTTGGTTTCGATCTTGAATATGTTTGGTTGTGAGTTTTTGGCCTCGGGTCGAGAGTAGGACCCGTATGGGTCTGGATCTATTTAGGTTTGCTTATTGTTGCTTGTTTATAATTTATTTAGCTTATTTTGTTGAGCTTATTTGGTCCTCGGTATGCCAAGGGGAATACAAGGGTGCGTTTGTTTTCAGTCTCACTTGGCCACCAAATGCAAAAAAAACACTTGAACGCCTTTATTGGCTTTAACCCTAATCGGCTAATCCCACTGATGCGCGTGATGTGTCGTTGCGGTTTAGCAGTTTTAATGCCTACTCAAGTTTTAAATTTATATTTAGCCGACTTATCAATAACACACACACTTAACGAGCAGTGTACCCGGTCAGTATGAATATAATGGTAAGTAGAGTGTCGATCACTAAGAGTGGAACGTATTATCTCGTTATTCTAATCAGTATTTTAATATCCTAACGCAAGGGGGTTTCAGCCTGAGAGACTGACACGATTTGTTTGCAATTAAATAGTAAAATAAACCAATAGGCACGAATCAGCAAGTAGCACACACGTACACAGATAAATACTCGAGACAATAAGAGGGCTGTCCTTATAATTAAGTAGATTGTCACTTGTTTTATTGATAGCTTTATATGAAGTGTATGTAGTTAACCCTTTCTCGTTGGTCCTAATCTTATCGGCGAGTAAACCCTTAATGATTACTTATGTCTAAAAGTTATTCCTAAGTGATCAATTTAGTAATAACCGTGGGAGCCACATTATTTTCCGCAATCAAATGCCCGCAAGCCACTAATAAACACAGAGGTTATCAATGCACTAATAAGTAGTAACCAAAGACATCAACATATAAACTTTAATTGATGGGAAAGCAAGTATTAAAGGGAGTGCAATCTTTCGTTGTCACATTACACAAGCCACCAATCCTGATGAATTAAAGTTTGCTAACACAATAAAACAAAACTACTTAATGAATTAAACACATGCAGCACCTTCTTACAGCTCTTGTATCTTCGTTTGGTGTGTCTTGTGCTGCCTCCTTGACTGAATTCGTCCTAGGGTTCTGCTCTTCGGTTCTGATATATGTCTGACCAAAGCTTCGGAATTCGTCTGGTCTTAGGGTATTTATAGTTTCTGTCTGAGGGAAGATGCGGCGCATCTAGTAAGTAGATGCGGCGCATTGACTTAACTTCGCGTGGGGTCCAAGATTATAATATTCAGGAATATTCGTACACCGCCAGAAGATGCGGCGTAACTCCATGATTAGATGCGGCGCATGTCCTCTTGTATCTTGGATCGTATCTGGTGATATCTTGATAGAGATGCGGCGCATGTCATGAGTGAGATGCGGCGCATCTGGAGCAGATTTGACTTGATCTTGTCCATTTCAGTAGACTCTTCACTTTATGCATGTTTTGCTCCATAATTAGTCCAAAATCGCCAAGTTTCACCAAATGCTTGTTTTCAACTGAGAATTACAAAAGTAAACGATTAAGTATCAATCCTCATACATAATATAATAAAACAAGTCAAATTAATAGGATAAATGATAGTAATAAAATGTACTTATTTGAGTTCATCAAATATCCCCCCACTTGAACTTTACTTGTCCCCAAGTAAACCTTAGAATTTCTCTTATGAAAATGTATCCTAAAAGATGTTAGGATTTATTTTTATATTTAAGCATGTATTCGTTTATTTCATAATCACACAACTAAACACTTAACGAATTAGAAGTAAAGTAAAATAAGTCGATAAAAGCAAATCTAATCGTTTAACTGTCCAGTCGTGACGAATATTCTATCATAAGCTTGGCAAGTATACACATCTCCTCCACTAAAGCTAAGGAATAACAAGTCTAAAGCGGTAAAAAGGGTTTGTAGGCTTAAGGGTTAATTATTCTCTTTCACTATCGATCTCAAATTCCAGAAAAGGCGACAAAATCACAAATACATGATCGAATCCACGAACACGATACTTGCAATTGCTCAAATCCTTAACTCGAATAGGCTAAAGATAGGTCCAAACTTCACCAATAATAATATATCAAAAAGGGCGACAAAATCATAAATACATAGCCGAATCCACGACTACGATACTTAAGATTGCTCAAATCCCTAATCTCAATAAATCAAAGGTTTGGTTGGATAAAGAATAATAAAGGGCATGGATAACATTTGGGATATAAATTGGTGTAAAATGAAAAATAAACAAAACAAATAAATTAAAATCCTAAGTGTGGTTAATCACTATCCCAACCATCCCATGAATAAGACTCATATCATCGAATAACTCACGCTTTAACACTTGAAACACACGCTTTAGGTAGACACGAATTATACTCAACAAGATCTTAATCAAAGAATAAACCTTAATTGGCGTTCCCATAACTGCCAATTCCCATTCAATCCATAGATATAATATATAACAAATAGTGGCTATATGAACCACTTACATAACTTCACATCGTTGGTTTAAAAACAAACTTCCAACTCTTTTTCTTTCTTTTTCTTTTCTTATTATTTTTTTTTCGATTTTTTTTTTTTTTTTTTTTTCTTTTTTTTTTTTTTTTTCTTTTTTTCTTTTTTTTTAACTAAAGATGTGTAAAATTTCACCACATCACTATAATGATAATTCTGGATAATTTTTCCATACTTTTCATACTTCAGAAATAACGGTAATAGTGAAAGTAGTAAACACACGAAAAACAAACTCAAAGATATATAATATTTACTTTCACTCCAATTGCATTGTGCAATTTCCCGACCTAACCAAAGATAATGAATTACGCACGCGAACACAGGTAATGTAAGGAAACACACTTTGCCTATAGCAATTAACCAACCACGGACTTTAATCTACAGGGTAGGCTAAGGTGTAAGGGTGTAACGAAACATTTTAAACATAGGTGTAAGAAACGAAAGGAATGGCTCTGAGTGTTTTTCTAGGGGTATCTTACTATAAAAATGAGAGTAACAAAAGGGTTTATACGGGGGTTAACTAACCAGTGTAGTTAGCTAATAACACATAACATATAATAGGCTATTTGGGTGTAATCCTAGAAATTTACCAATTTAGACAAGTCATTCCAATTATATAAATAATACTCATTATGGTGGTCTCGAATAGTATACAAGCCAAGTTCTAAAGTTTACAAGTCACCGGCACACTCATAGATTTGTGAATTTTGAAAATCACAATTTTTGAAAATAACGTCATGTGTGCAGCTATGCAACTTAGATCTTAAACAAAAACATGCTAAAAAAAAAAAAAAAAAATTTAAGTTTGATATATTAAGCATAATTTTTGAAAAAGTTTAGGACAAGTAATTGTTAAGTGTTCTAATTCTCCAATCCCCCCACTTAAGTTAAACAACGTCCTCGTTGTTTGTATAAAAGGTTAAAAACTGGAAAATAAAAGAATTAGAACAGGAAAACTCCCCTGAGATTTGCTCGGTATGATCCTCCATTAGTATAAGAGCAAAAATCAACTTCTTGTGGATGAGAACGTTAAAGCTTCATACTTGATGTATCCACAGGAAATCCAGGAAACTATAATACCACCAAAGCTTCAAAACACACCTAAGATAAGAAAGGTTCAAACTTGCATAATACATTAGTAGTTAGGTAAAAATAAAACTTAAAAATTAAAACTGAAAATCATCAGGTCAGTCGATGCGCCGTATCTTATGGAAGAAGATACGCCGTATCGAGCCTGGAATAAATACGGATCAGAATAAAGATGCGCCGCATCCTTAACCAGGGATGCGCCGCATTAAAATAAACTGATAAAAAGTTTTAAAGTCGAAAGTAAAAATGCAGAAAATAAAATAAGATATGACCAGTGCAGGAGATGCGTCGCATCTTGGGATTGAGATGCGCCGTATCCTCTGCGGGCCTGACTGACTCAATACAAAATCAGAAAATAAAATAAAAGATAAGCATGGGTTGCCTCCCACGAAGCGCTTGTTTTTGTTCGAGTCACGAGCCTGACTCCACCCTTATTTACTGTGTAATAGGGTGTTGTTCCCCCCACTTGGGATCAAGTGCGGGTGATAGTAGCAATAAACACGGAAAGAGTGTAAATTTGCTAGTAAAGATGGAAGAAATAAGTAAAGATCATACCTTGGCAATATATGCACATCTTCCCTATCCTTACCCGGTTTGGTTGACAAATTGGATGACTTGACCATTCCATCTGAAAGAGTAATGTGTTGAGGAAAAATGAGTCTCCTTTCTTCTTGGTTAGTCTCTTTGGTAGTAAGGCGTCCCTTAACTTCCGCAGAAGATGAGAAAGGGTCTTTGGCAAGTAAAAGTTCGAGTTCCTCTACATACTTCATAGGGTCAAAATCATCATCTTCATCAATCATAGCAATGTTTAAGAGCTCATCACCAAATTCTTCCTCGAGCTCCACCAAAAACGGGTTGATCACAGGTGCTTCAATAGGTAGTGTAATAAATTTCACCTCATCATCTTTTTGTTTTGCAACCTGTTTAGGAAAACTAGCAAGATTATTAGTAACGGGATTAATAATATTAAATAAATTTGTACCACTTTGTGTTGTAAGTGACTCCAATTTATCTTGTGAATCTCCATCTTCAACTAGTGGTCTTGCAATTTCAGCATCGTCCCGAATTTCATCCTTAAATAAGTAATCCCAGATTTCTTCAAAATCCCTCGTTGGATCAAAATCTGGCTTATCCGTTCCACACCTAAATACTTCCATTTGTTGTGGTAACTGCGGTATGCTATCATACGCAATAGCATCAAACTTTTCAATATCAGAATACTCATTATCTTCATCCGAGGGAATATTATCATGGTGTTTTTGATATGATGAGAATATATCTTCCACCTCGGGTGGAAAATCACAAGTAATAGCACTATACACCATTGTCCCACATTCATCTTCATTTTCATCATAAGCACTTTCGGATGAATAAGCTTCTTTGTAAACAATTGCCGGATTTTCATTCAAATCAAACACTTGTGACTCTTCTTCATCTTGGGCAACTTCCGGAGAAATAACATCATCAATAACTATTGCCGGAAACCTAATTGCACCAAAATCGTATGATTCTTCTTCATCTTCATCATTTGATAAAGTCCAAGTGTGTCGAAATGGCAATTTGTTTCTTTCTCTCCCTGACTTTTTCTGCTTCAATAACAAGTATTCTTCCATCGTGGGTTCTTTATCTATGATGACTTGTGCACCATATCTTGCTCTTTCCCAATCGTAGATCCCATTATTGCTCAAGGCTCTTACCTCTTCAAATCTGATATATTCTTCCATTGTAATATCCGGATCGTCCATCTTCCTGAAATAAAACTTACTCGTGCAAAAGAAGAGTGAAACAATCAAAGTAAACTAAAAGCTGCTGATATCTGCTGTTGATGCGCCGTATCCTACAAATAGGATACGCCGTATCTTAATACGTTAAAAATAAATCAGACTTTTATTCAGAAAATAGATACGCCGCTTATAAAGTAGAATGCGCCGTATCAGTTTTAATTAATCAAAAATCGATATTTATTTAAAATTAAATGCGTCGTATTAACGAAAGTTAATGCGCCGTATTTTCGTTACGTTTAAAAATACAAGATTTTTGATTCAGAAGATGCGCCGTATCGATAGAGATCGATGCGTCGTATCTGTTTAATAATTCGCAAACTGTTTTTAATTAAAATAATAGATACGCCGTATCTGCTAAAGCAGATGCGTCGTATGGCGTTAACGTTTAGAAATTTTTTTATCAAAAACAGATACGCCGTATCTTGGGGAAAAGATGCGTCGTATCGAATTAATTAAACGCGTTGTATTTTAAAAAAAATTAAACGCAATACGCCGTATCTGAGAGATCAGATGCGCCGTATCGTTTGATTTAGCACAGTACAACGATAGCAGAACAGAAAAAATACGAAAAATAAAAAATTAAACACACAAACAAAAATAAACACACAAAAATAAAAGAAAACAATTAACACACAATACAACAAATATGCAAAATAATACAATGATGCAATTAATCTAATAAAAAGAAAAACCTAATTAAAATACTAATCAAATTAACAGATAATAACAATTCACTCCCCGGCAGCGGCGCCAAAAACTTGATGCGCGTGATGTGTCGTTGCGGTTTAGCAGTTTTAATGCCTACTCAAGTTTTAAATTTATATTTAGCCGACTTATCAATAACACACACACTTAACGAGCAGTGTACCCGGTCAGTATGAATATAATGGTAAGTAGAGTGTCGATCACTAAGTGTGGAACGTATTATCTCGTTATTCTAATCAGTATTTTAATATCCTAACGCAAGGGGGTTTCAGCCTGAGAGACTGGCACGATTTGTTTGCAATTAAATAGTAAAATAAACCAATAGGCACGAATCAGCAAGTAGCACACACGTACACAGATAAATACTCGAGACAATAAGAGGGCTGTCCTTATAATTAAGTAGATTGTCACTTATTTTATTGATAGCTTTATATGAAGTGTATGTAGTTAACCCTTTCTCGTTGGTCCTAATCTTATCGGCGAGTAAACCCTTAATGATTACTTATGTCTAAAAGTTATTCCTAAGTGATCAATTTAGTAATAACCGTGGGAGCCACATTATTTTCCGCAGTCAAATGCCCGCAAGCCACTAATAAACACAGAGGTTATCAATGCACTAATAAGTAGTAACCAAAGACATCAACATATAAACTTTAATTGATGGGAAAGCAAGTATTAAAGGGAGTGCAATCTTTCGTTGTCACATTACACAAGCCACCAATCCTAATGAATTAAAGTTTGCTAACACAATAAAACAAAACTACTTAATGAATTAAACACATGCAACACCTTCTTACAGCTCTTGTATCTTCGTTTGGTGTGTCTTGTGCTGCCTCCTTGACTGAATTCGTCCTAGGGTTCTGCTCTTCGGTTCTGATATATGTCTGACCAAAGCTTCGGAATTCGTCTGGTCTTGGGGTATTTATAGTTTCTGTCTGAGGGAAGATGCGGCGCATCTAGTAAGTAGATGCGGCGCATTGACTTAACTTCGCGTGGGGTCCAAGATTATAATATTCAGGAATATTCGTACACCGCCAGAAGATGCGGCGTAACTCCATGATTAGATGCGGCGCATGTCCTCTTGTATCTTGGATCGTATCTGGTGATATCTTGATAGAGATGCGGCGCATGTCATGAGTGAGATGCGGCGCATCTGGAGCAGATTTGACTTGATCTTGTCCATTTCAGTAGACTCTTCACTTTATGCATGTTTTGCTCCATAATTAGTCCAAAATCGCCAAGTTTCACCAAATGCTTGTTTTCAACTGAGAATTACAAAAGTAAACGATTAAGTGTCAATCCTCATACATAATATAATAAAACAAGTCAAATTAATAGGATAAATGATAGTAATAAAATGTACTTATTTGAGTTCATCACCCACCAAGTTTTCTGTGATCTACATCTGTTCTATCAAAGGGGACAATATTAGAAGGGTAATGGCTTTATTAGCGAGTAAAACGAACAAATAACTGTTAAAAGAAAACCTTTTGCTTGAAATAAGAAAACAATGATTGTACTAATGATTTATCTTACTAAGGGTACGTTTGTTGGTTAGCGAGAAACCAAGGGTAATGATTTTGTGTTGAGTCGATGTGTTTGGTTGCGTTGACTAGTCTCGGCTCGGTGTATATTAATTTGACTTGATCTATATTAATGCGTTAGCGTCAATGTTGAACAATTTTTTTCTTGCTCATGTGAGTCTGTGTGTGTATTCAGTCAAAAAGGGTGCGTTTGGATTTCAGCCCAATTCAATTTGATATAAGTGTGTGTTTAGTTTTAGTAAAGATACTTTAATAAACTTGAACTAGATGAAATTACTAGTTGATGAATTTTGGGCTAACATAACTCATTTAATTGGTTATGATCATTTGGTATGTCTCGGTTAATTCTTTGGGATATGATACTTTGAATTGGACTATATTGCTACTCATCGAATTGGATAAAACGGAATGGGACTTGACATACTTGGTCGTATATCGAATTAAATCATTGGACTTGCATCGAATCATATGGACAAATTATTGGAATTAAAACGGACTATTTAGCATATCGACAACATAAGTCATATATAGAAAACGTAGTTTAATTAAATACTACACAACTTGGAAGTTTTATGAACGAACAAGTCTTAAAAGATTTTCTCATAAGTTTACTTTAAGGTAAACTCTATCGTTATGACATTGTGAGCGACACAATGGTCACAAAACTTATTTGAACTCACAATATCTTTACTGCTTTATCATAAACCTATGAACTCACCAACCTTGTGTTGACACTTTTAGCATGTATTTTCAGGTTTAAGGCGATAGCCTAGTTGTGGAGGCTTTTGGCATGACATGACATGGTCATAGAAGACTTTGATGTATTTGGGACCACTTTACTTCTTTTATGGGCTTATATTTCCTCATTGTTTTTGGAAATGCTGTAAACAAAATATTTTTGAATATGAAGATTCTTTTAAATGGTTGAGGTAAAACCGTTCTTTGTACCTTGTGTTGTGATATCAATTTAGTAGCACCCAAACATGTATGCTTCCGCTAAATCAGATTTTGGGGGTGTTACAGATTGGTATCAGAGCCTTGGTTATAGAAAACTGGGTATTTTTAAAACCTAGACTATAACTACTTTTACAAAAACTTGACCCTATGACTGCCACATGCCTGCCTGCCTGCCAAGCCTGCTGCCTTACTTATGATAAAATATTTTCTTTTAAAGTAAGGGATATATTACTGGTGTAACTGAGCTGAGTATTTCAAAATTTATTGAACCTCGGTGGAATATAGACTGATCACCTATATTCGACAAGGGACAGTGGGACATAGCCTGATCACCTATGTCTGACTCAGAGGTAAATTTTGCGATACTGAGAGTAGTTATACTAGAATTATGTCCATCTTGATTTTCTACTTGATTTCTGAAAGTTTTAGAATTTCTGTGTGTACATAATCATTGCCTAACATGAACATTCACATATACACACAACACACTGGCATCACAACACCTCATAAACTGTAGTACTCCTGGCACCGCTACACTTCTCCGTTTATATGGAATTCCTGTTTGTCACCGTTTGACCGTAGTTTGCATCGGGTCGGGTTAGACCCGATTGGCACCGTTTGAATCCGAGTTGCTTATTTGTAACTCCTCGAGATTGTAATAAGCCCATTTAAGCTTATTGGAGTGTTTGGATTTGATTTTGGCTACATTTGGAATTGGTTTTGGCTATGTTTGAATTTGGACCTCATTCCGGATTTGGATTTGTTATTCAGCTTTGTTTTGTTGTGGTTTTGTTACATTCGCCTCCACCTCAAACCCTACACTCAACCGATGTTGTACCTTCCGCGTTAAGTACTAAGTACACTACTTAGACAACCAACTGATTGCTAGTATCAATCAACATCCTCCTTCAGAGTCGTACTCTGAACTTGCTAAACTTCCCATTCGGCAGAGATTCTACGCCCGACATAAACCTTAAGACTTTAAGGAGTAACCTGAACCGCGTTCTTTGAAACAGACACCAGATACTTCACTCGTCTCTCGGGAATATCAGTTATTTTTGCTACCCTCTCATAAAATAATAAATCATGTCGCTAATGCCATACAAACTGTTTTCGATTATCCAATGGCTGAGATGGAAGCCAAAAATTACAAACAAGGGCACATTAGTAATTTCACCCGTCTCCATAAAAGAAAAAAATAATACAATCCGTCTCATTTAATAGGGGACTTTCTCTCTCATCAATAAACTAGATCTAGTTTCTCTACCAATTATTACCAGAATCTACTGTCGGAATCACCATACAAAAAACGGATAAAAAAGTACAAAAAAAGGGATAAAACGTTAAAAAAAAAAAAAAAAAAAAAAAAAAAAAAAGTGACAAAAAACGTTAAAAAACGAATAAAACTTACAAAAAACGTAAAAAATATTGACAAAACATACAAAAAAACGGATAAAAACGTACAAAAAACGGAGAAAACGTAAAAAAACGAAGAAACATACAAAAAAGGGAGAAAACGTAAAAAAAAGACTAACGGTGCAAATATCATTAATCCTGAAGGCTAACGGTGTAATATTATCTATCTCGTTAAGAGATATCGGAGAAATTATTTGCACCGTTAGTCCTCATTGTAAACGAGAGATGTAGGGTGGCAAACGTTTGACTAACGAATGATATAACATGCCAATAGTTTCTGACAGGGATGTAAGGTCTCAAAAACTGTAAACCATAGGGATGTATTTTGCAGTTTACTCTTTTAAAGTTATATACATCTATACTACTTATAAAGACAAAACGGTCAAACTAGAAAAGTGAAAACTGAAATTTGGGTCAATCCCCATAATGCCATTGTTGCTCAAAAGGAAAGGAAACTATGACTATTTGCAAAGGAAAGTATTGGCTGTAATTTGCAAAGGAAAGTATTGGCTGTAATCGGCTGGCCTTTAAAGGAAAGTATTGGCTGTAATTTGCAAAGGAAACTATGACTATTTGTTTAAGAAGGAAACGATTCATAAAAAACATCAATGCTAGGAACCGCGTTTTTATTTTGGGTATGTATTAAAGTCTGATTCGCTTAAACCACTTAACACAAAACCTAAAACCAATATAATTTGTCATTTTTCTTCTCTGTCAAAAACACACACACTACACTCCTTTTTCTCTCTAATCGGTGCCCATCACCAAACTATTCTCCATCTCTCTTTAAAAACATACACACCCAAAGCCCATCTTTGTCGCCACTGAAACTGCCGCCACCATAACAACCTCTCTCTCAAATGTTATGGTGTGCTAGGTGGTTTTTGTAGGTGGCTTTGGTGTTGGTTTCAGTGTGTTTGTTTGTTCTTTCCTTCCAGATCCAGCCGGGTAGGTGGTTTTGCTGTTGGTTTTGTTGTTCGTTTCACAAATCTTTACTGGTCGTTTTTGTTAGAAAATTTATTGTGAACATATGTTTTTTATTTACTTGTAGCTTTAGAGTTTAGATGTCTATATATATCTTCTGAATTATATGGGTAATATTTACTCATGATTATTATTGTCATTATATTTCTCTTTTTTATACTTTTCATTAGGCCTACTTTGTTATGTGACATTTCTTAAGTTTGTGCAAGGGATGTGCTTTTTTCGAAAATATATTTAGCCTTGATGATAAATTATTCAGGAAAAAAGGGTGGCAGGTAACAAATGTAGAGATTTGATGTAGCTTTGCTTGGTAAATCATCTTGTGGTAAAATTTGTGAATGACAAACTCTTAGGTTCTTTTATTCCGAATTTTATTGTGTATTTTTAAGTTTGTTGGTGATTTGTAATTTTATGTAATGTTATAAAGTTTTTGTATTTTCTGGTTCTTAAGTTTATGAAAAGATTGCGCTACAAGACTTTTGTGTATAAATTCGTTGTAATTTACTTGTGTAAAGTTTGTTATAATTTAGATATGGTTTGTCTTTAGTTTTGTTATAATTTGTTGGTAAGTTGCGGGTAACCCGGTGTAGATTTTTGGTAAATTATGTTACAATTAAAGTTATGTAAATTATTTATCTAAATTTGAGATTTTCTTTTATAAAAATTTGAGATGCTTGAAATTTTTAAAATTTTGAAAATTTTGAACTTTTAGAATTTGAAATCTATATTATATATAAAAAAAAAAACCAAAAAAAAAAAAAAAAAAAGAAAAAAAAAAAGCGAGAAGTGAAAAGTTTGAAACTAAAAAAGGAAATGTTGAAAAAATATGTTTCAAAAGGAAACTATTAATACACATTGAAAACCAGGTTGACCCGGGACGCTTCAAACCCGACAGGTTGACTCGGTTTAATTTGACCTGTATACTCGACCCCACCCGTCGGGATGACCTGGTTTAAATTGACCCATTTTTCAACCGGAACGGTTCAACCGGTTGAACCACCCGGGTCGAACCGGGTTTCAAAACATTATATTTAATCCTCAAATCCTTAAACTTTTATTATTTTTCGTTTATAATCCATAAACCTTTTTTATCACTAAAACTATCTGCCGCTATAAAATCCCGTTGCTATGCACGGGTACTCGTCTAGTATTTAAAGTGGACACTTATTATGCGAAAGATGAAGTAGTTTTTAGCCATTAAAAGTTGGTTTTTGATGGGTTATGTTCACCGCTAATGCACTAAATTGTTGACACGTGTCTTGATTTAGCTAGTAGTATTTTACCCCTTTTGCCTCAAAGAAGATACTTATGTTGTTAAAAATAGAGATTATTTTTTAAACGGCTTATAATTGATACCTATTTACCAAACAAACCGTCGCATAAGTTTTTTTTACAAAAATAAACATTTAAATCTCATCTGTTAGATTCATTCAAACACAAATTTTCAACCCTACACCTGTATTTCGTGACTTTGTAGGCGACTCAATTAATTAGACTCGACCCACAAAACACGACTCATGCCCATAAATACCCACAAAACGCAACTAAAAAAAATGGCAACTCACATTGTGTTTTTGTAGCGGGAAATAAATTAGTACTATAAAAAATAGTACAAGCACAACTAACAAAGTACAAGTTTTTGTAGTGGAATATTTTTAAAGTACAATTACTTACTCCTATTTACTTTCCTTTTGCTTTTGTCACATTCGAGGTGCAGTTCTCTCTTTTCGTAAGATTGTGAAAATCAGTCAGATTTCGTAAATGGGGTATGTTACTGGTTGGTTTTAAAAATAGCTTAAGACCAAGAGTAATGGGGCATTGAAGTGGGCTTAGTTGCTCTTTCAACGCCCGTTGGCCCACTCTCATGGGGCGTTGAAGCCCGTTGAATGCTATAAAATCCAACGAGCGTTGATGCATCAACGGGCGTTGAAGCTTGTTTTTTTATTTTTTTACTTACTTTTATTAATTTTAAATATAATTATTAAGTTTTTTTTTTTTTTTTTTTTTTTTTTTTCACGTTAACGATGCAGACTTAAATTAAAAAACGCTACGTTAAACCAAAAAAAAAAAAAAAAAAAAACATTCATTACATTAAAAAAAAATACATTCCATTAAAATTTAAAAAAAAAACTAAAAAAAAAAAAAAAAAAAAAAAAAACCTAAAAATTAAAAATGTTGGTTCCCACGTGGTTCTTCGCCAGGGCCCAACTGGTGAGGTGCTTGAACGAGACCCCGCCGTGTCGCTCCCTCCACAGCCTCATCGCGTCCTCGAGCTGCTGATCCTCATCATCCAGCTCGTTGGTGCACTCACGGTAACACCGTTCGAACTCGAACAACTCCGCCCGAAGTGAATGCCACTTGGACGTGATCTTGTCCATGTTACGGTATTCCCGCTCCCTACCAAGCGAGATGTGAAAGTCTCGCCTCACCCTTATCCAAAAATCTTTTTTTGTATCATTTGTCTCCGCCCGAACGTCGGAGATAGTCAAATACGAGTTCACCAAAGCAATTTCTTCACTTTCTTCCCATGGTACTCGTGCATACTCGGGCTAGCCATTTTTTTTTTTTTTTTTAGTTTTTGTGAGAACGTTGACGGCAAAGTTATATTTTTAGGGTTAGAAATGTGGCGTTAAAGGTAAAAACTTGTGGTATTTATAGGTAAAAATTGGCGTTAACGGTGGTGAAAGTCCACGTTAACGTTTTAGGAAGTTGAACGTTAACGTAAAGAGTGGTAAAAATTGAATGTTAACATTCAATTCACTGAGCGTTAACCGTATTAAAATCTTATCTTTAACGCCAGCGTTAAAGATAAGATTTTTAATTTTTTTAAAAATATTTTTAAGTATTTTAAAACAATTTTTAAAGATTTAACGTTAACTTGTGTAATTTTAAAGCTTTAACGTCAAAAAATAAAGGTGTTAAAAAAAAAAGAAAAAAAAAAAAAAAAACAAAGATTCAACGCCCCATCCCACTACTCCCATTTTTTTACAAACTTTCATTATCAAGACATGCCACGTGTCGCAATTTGCCCCAACCCACACTCAAAAATTCAACACCACTCCTCTTTCTTCAAGGTCTTGTGACATATACGTATCTACCACCTTCCCCTTTCCCAAAATCAGAGAATCTATGCTAAAGGATGGCTCCATCTTTCTTCAAGGTCTTGGTAGACCCATTTGCTCCTAACTTGGTAATTAACTTCAATAATGTTTTCAAGTGCATTTTTACTTTTGTAACTTTTACTCATGAAACTTGTTAACTTTTTTGCAGCCATTGCCACCTGATTTTGTGACAAGCTACTTCAAAAGCAAAATTCCTAAAGACCCAATAATCCAAACAGTAAATGGTGAGCATGCATGGGGTGTAAAGATCAAGAAAGTTGGCGAAATTTACTGTTTTGACCATGGATGGCACAATGTGGTTAAAGATGTTGCATTGGGTTATGGTGATTTTATTGTCTTTTGGCTTATTGATGCATGCACCTTCAAAATGTTGGTTTATAGTCCAGATGGTTGCGAAAAAGATTTGCCACCAAAAGTCAAAGTTGAAGATTATGGTGATGATCTTGTTCAAGATGATGATGGTGATCCCATGTTTAAGACAATTATCATTAAATCGCACGAAACTAGATTGGTAAGAATTATGGTAAAGTAACAAATTTCTTGATCATTTGATCTTTTACCTTGGGTGTTTGGGGTTAGATATTTGCTTTTTTTGTAGTATGCCATAGTCAAATTATAAGTAGTTTGGACAAAGAAACAAACAACTTCAAAATATAGGTGAGTATATGTTGGTCATGGCCGAAAAGCGAAACTAAAGTAAATGAAAAGTTTGATTTTTACAAAACACAGTAGTCTGAAAATCACCTGCAGATCGGAATCCCAATTACCCTCAAAACCGATTTGTGCTCGTTTCCAAATATAACCATTGACTAAATGACTAATACTGGCTTTAGGCCCAATGAACACAATCACTTTTGTTTTGGATATTTGTCAAAATGCGAGTAATTTTTATTTGCCCAATCAGTAATTTACTGACTTAATGCTAAAAATATAGTGAACACTATATGATGTGCATGTCGGTTTCATTAATTTGGTCAAGCAAACCGAATGAAATGTTTTGGTTGATCATAAAACCAAAAATCGAACCATGAGTTTTAGCTCTGGCTCCATTATTTTAGTTAATTTAGTTTTGTTCATAAGGTTATGTTAAGAGTTTGGGTAGCGATTTAAAAGAAGTAATTTGGGTTGGGTACCAAATTTAACTGTTAACGTTTTGGAACGTTTTAGTACGAGTCACAAACTCACAATGGATTACAATGGGTTAAGTTAATCTGTAAACTTTGTTTCATTTATGTTTTTGTATTGTATAGTTGTTTGCGTTACGTGTAAATGAGTCGGGTTTCTTTAACTTTACCAGCCCGAACCCGCCAACACAAATCCGACCCCAATTGTCACCCTAACTACTACTACTATGAGTGCTACTTTTATGATGTATCAGAATGCATTACATAATCAGTTTTCATAAGCAATAACTAACACTCCCTAAAGTTACTTAACCTTTTCACATGTTGGTGTTATTAGAGACTTCCAAGGGAATTCGTGGGATTGGGAAAAATAGAGGGTGAAGGACCCATCATGATGAAGGATCTTGATGGAAAAGAGTGGCCAATGGTCGCGCGGTTGGATAAATCGTATAAGGTAGAAAAGTATCACTTAGCAACTGGGTGGCGGGGTTTCAGGCGTAGTAATGACCTAAAGGAAGGTGATGAATGCGTGTTCAAGTTCATCACAAGTGAACGTAAAATTTGCCTAGCAAAAGTCACCAGGAAAAAAAGGTTGCCAATTCAGCACGGTTGTTGCGTAAATGTGATAAGTGAAGATGAGTGTTTGGAGGTGACGAATAGACAACGTGGTATGCCACAGCAGCAAGACGCTCGTGTTATTTACTTTTAGAAACTTTCAATGGTTTATCTAAAATATGAAAACTTTGTTTTAGGTGTGTGTTAGACTGTTAATTAGTTTTATGTAGAAGCTTTGTACTTATGTATAATGCAAGACTCAAATTTTGTAACATGAATCTCTTTAGTGTATACCTTTGCATAATAAGAAAGTTTAGGGAGTCTTTGTATAACACAACCTATTGTACATGGCATTGTACATGGCATGTGTTATAAGGACGGTCCCTAGTTGGTTATAATGACCCCCCTCTTTTTTTTTTTTTTTTTATTTATTTATTATTATTATTTTTTTTTATAATTTTGTTTATATCAAAAAGCTATAAATCTGAAAGTGCGGAATAGAAAGTATAAAGTTTAATATGTCAAACGCTTAAAATTGTCAAAAATACGGAACAGAAACTGACAAAAACTGTGCTGTGCAGAAAAAAAATAGGAGGACAACTGGGGAGACAAGGGCCACCCTTGTCCCCCGTCCATATAACACAACCCATTGTACATGGCCTGGGTTATAACCACCCTCTCTATGTAGAGAGGGTGTGTTGACTTGATGCTACTGCCGCTTGTACTGTCTGCTTTGTCGACTTGTACATTCTGTAAAAATAGGTAGGGCCCATGGGGTAGACCCGGTTTTGTTAGTACATCCCATTGTACATATGTGCACTAGAGCTATGTACCGTGTAAACATGTGTTCTCAACATCCAAAACCCTTTTGGTCTCAGAGATTCACTTACAGAATCATAAGTATTTTCAGTTTCCACTAAAGTTGTAATTTTTTAAGCCAAAAATGTGTAAAAGCTGATAACCTAGTTTACGAGATGGTTTTTTAGAATTTATTGGGTTCTAAAAAAAATTATTTCAGAAAAAATAAATGGAAAAAAAAAATTTAAAAATGTATAGTTGTTTAATGTGTTAACGTTAACGTTTTCTTTTAAATAATTTTCACATGTAGTAGGTGGTGTTTTTAAATAACGTGTTAATGTTTTTGTTTAATTGAATAATAACAGTTGTTTTTGTTAAAAAAATGTAAAAGTTTTAAAAAATAAAGTAAGTTGTTAACATTAATGTGTTATTTTTGTTGTTTAATTAAATAGAAACAAATTAGACGAATACAAATAACATTACACAAAATAAAACAACTAAATAATACATTACACAAAATAAAAAAAACATTACAAAAAAAAAAAAAAAAAAAAAAAAAAAGTACAATGGCCCCACTAGGGAGCTTGCTTTGTAATAATAGGGGGGCTTAAATACAAAGCAAGCCCCCCTAGTGGGGCCATTGTATTTTTTTATTTTTATTTTTTTGTAATGTTTATTTTGTGTAATGTTTTATTTTGTGTAATGTTATTTGTATTCGTCTAATTTGTTTCTATTTAATTAAACAACAAAAATAACACGTTAACAACTTACTTTATTTTTTAAAACTTTTACATTTTTTTTTAACAAAAACGACTACAAAAACAACTGTTATTATTCAATTAAACAAGAACATTAACACATTATTTAAAAACAACAACACCTACTGCATATGAAGATTATTTATAAAAAAACGTTAACGTTAACACATTAAACAACTACACATTTTTAAAATTTTTTTTTCCATTTATTTTTTTTGAAATAATTTTTTTTTAAAATTTTTTTTAGAAAAATAATTTTTTTTTATTTCGAAATTAAATTTTTTTTCCATTTATTTTTTCTGAAATAATTTTTTTAGAAAAATAATTTTTTTTAGAAAAATATTTTTTTTATTTCGAAATTAATTTTTTTTCCATTTATTTTTTCTGAAATATTTTTTTTAGAAAAATAATTTTTTTTTAAAATTTCTTTTAGAAAAATAATTTTTTTAATTTCCGGAGCCTCAATAAATGATCACGTGAAAATAGAAGCAAAGGTCATTGAAAAAAAGAGAGGAAGATATCTTCGCGTGCGTCGAAAATGAAGGAATAAAGAGAAAAGAAAAAGAAAAAAAAAAAAAAAAGAAAAAAAAAAGAGAGGAAGATATCAATGAGCAGCTAGCATGCACATGATGCATTCTCACCAAAATTAAATCACTATGGCGTGTGACCTCTTGCATTTCTCCACTCTCGATCCCACTATCATGTGCATCAACCAACAAAGAAATACCACGTGTCCAATTCATAAGGGGGTTTAGCAAGGTTCAGTAGTAGGGGGGCTTAAATAACTCAGCCCAATACTAACATTTGACTTGAACACGCAAAATTTCGTTTGATAGATCACACACTTATCAATAAATGAAAAGTCATCTCATATAATAATTATGACATATATATAAATTAGTAATCATAAATCCTATTATCCTAAACATCTATTCCAACGGATTATTTCAACCTTTTTTTTCTTGCTTGTCGCAAGAATTCCAGATTTTCGCGAACAAACAATGTGGCGCGTATTCTTTTTTAATCGTATGAATGAATCGTTGTAAATAAAATACGGCATTCCAAAGAAAAAATTACTGTAATTAAAAAAAAAAAAAAAAAAAGACATTCGGATTGTCCATAAACTAGACCAACTTTTATGAGCCGTTTGTTTTGCAGGTGTGGCACTGTATGGAATCATTTGATTGCAAAAAGTAGTTGTTTGGTATTCATGTGTCGAATCAAAAAAAGGAATCAATGTAAAAAATTCATTCCTCACCACAAGGGTAGGATTTAAGTTTATTCTCACTGACAATTTTGTTTTCTTATGTAAATGGTCATCATTTTTAAAATTTATGTGGCTCTCAATTTTTGATTATTTTTTTCTCTTTATTTATTTATTTTAAACAATATATAATAATATATATAATAATATATTTTCTCTCTCTTACTTTTTCCCCAAACCTTTCTCAAATCTTTCAAACCTTTCCCAAATCCAAATCTAATTCTAATCCCACTTGCGAATCAAACGCACCCTTAATTGCTATGAGAAGAGAGCTATATCACCTTTTCTTTTTGGTAATAATTACAGATTTGATAGGAAGAGAACCAAAGGAATGATTATTATGAAAGAGAAACAAACTCAAACTCTGCTCCCATTCAACACCACACCCATCACTCAGTGATCAACTTGACATCTCCTTTATGCCATTTAAAATGGGTTGTGTTATACAAACTCTTCATATGTTGTCATATCAAGAGGGTTTGATCAAATCGTACAACTCGCGATGTATATTGTATAATCCAACGATGCCTGCAATGATTGAAAACCCTTCCTATTAGGGGTCCAAATAACTTGCCCCTTTAAAATATAACCTTTTTGATATTTGAAAAATGAAGTAAGAAAACATCTTCAATCATTCTTCATATTTAAAAATACTAACTGAAATCCTTTACATTTGAATGATCGTTAATTATCTTTTAGAAATATTGTTATTATTGATTTTTTTTTTCTTTTTTTTAATGAATAACGCCCGTCACTAAAAATATTCTTTTTTTTTTCAAAATTTAAAATATCGGAAAAAATGGTTGGATTTATGGAAATTAATTAGTAAACGATGGCGTTAGAAATCAACCTCCCAACTTGGATTTTCAAACAACAATTGAATAAAAGAACAACCTAGCAAGGAGCCGGGGGAAGTTACATGGAATAAGAAATACAACTACGAGAGTTGATAACCATTCAATCCAACTAAAAGTAGTTTTCATGCATCTATTCGAAATCCAAGTAAAACTAAATAGTTTTATGTCGTTGAGGATAAGCTCTTTGCTAGCCCTTTTTTACTTGAAAGTGACCTTGTTTCAGAGAAGCCATATGAACCATAACGTGGTTTGGACGACTGCATAAATCAATGAGAAATATGTGTAGAAAAGTTTATTTGTTTCACGAGGTCAATGGCATCGTTTAGACAAGTTTATTTGTTTCACGAGGTCAATGGCATCGTTTAGACCGTCGATGTGAATAAAAGTTAAAACGTTATATTTCTTTCGGATTATTTAAACGTTGAAGTTAGCCTCCTTTTAGAAATCTTCATACTTAGAAGGATAAAATAATATCTTTTAGTTGCATCCATTCTTTAGGAATTTAACGACTAAAATATTTTCCTTTAACACGAGTAGTAGAAAGGAGTATGAACACGCGTGAGAGATGATGACCTCAGTTGTGACAGTAATGTTTGTATCACACATGAAGGACTGGTGTGCACTACCGGTAAAAAGAAAAAAAATTGCGTGTGAATGTAATGCGCGCTTAAACAAGATATGTTTGTATTTAAGTAGGGTTTACGTAAAAGTGAGAATAATATGACTGTTACGGAATACATGCGGTGAAAGAGAGGATGACATGACACTAAAATGACGATAGTGAAAGTGCTCAACGGTAACATCCAGTATTATCTTTTAATTATATACGAGTATTATTTATAGAAGAATTCGGCGACCATATACAAATCTTAAAAAAAAAATCAAATGATTTGGGGTGACCTTTCCTATAGACCACACTAGGGGTGAGCATCGGGTCAAACCCGACTCGAACCGACAAAAACCGACCCGACTCGAAAACCGAAATAGGAAAATGTGGAAAACTAGAATGGGGGTTGAATAGTTTTTACCGTTTTAAAATTAATTCGCTTTGAATACTTAACGTGACTTCAAGTTAATGCAAACAATCAAACAATATAAGCAGAGCAAGTATGGAAATAAACAATCAAACCACAACACGGATGTTTATAGTGGTTCGACTACAAGGACTCTCTTCATTGCCCTACTCCACTCCTCGAGCCTCTAACTCAGGAGTTTTTCTTCACTAAGAAACAAGCTCCCTTCTCGGCGGAGAAAACATTTACGTTCGTCGCTTACACTTTTTCCGGTACAAAGCTAGATACCGAGTTTTTTTACAAGGGTACAACCACTCCTGACACTCTATGTGTTTTGAGGACTAAAACACTAACCGATCACTACTGAATGTTTGGTACAACAAGGATGTGTGATAAACTACAAAATCACACAATATCTGAACTAACAAGTTTGCAACAGTGTGTTGAAACTTGATGATGCTTGATCTCTTTGCTATAAAAGAAAGATCACTATAAATGAAATGAATGAATGAATGGGTTAGTAATGAATGAAAGAATGTATATGTAATTTATGCTATATGAGTGATTAGTGAACTTGAATGATCAGCTTGCTATTTATAGGCAAACTGATAAAACAGTTCACGAATTTGGCGGACCCAAATTCTGGGGTCTGTCCCTTATGGACTTTGGTTCCGCTAGTCCTGACAGCAAATCTCTCCAAAATCTTTCCAAATCTTGCCAAGAGATTTTCAAATCCAATTCTTTGCTTGAAGATCTTTCCATGATATTCTTCAAATCTTTCAAGATATCCAAAGATCTCAATATGATGTATGCAATGATGTCATGAACATATTTCCATTTTAAGAATTAAAATGTAAATAATGTAAATGTATATATGTATGTAATGTGTATAATCTAGTGATCATGTAGCATGTAGATGTGTTTTAAAAAGCTTATTACTATAATTGTAAAAGACTTAATCTTATATTTATGTTTGGCTAAAGATAACGTTTATAATTGTCATTAACAAAATATAGCAAAGATCGTAAAATATAAATAACGTTTTTAGGACGATATTTGTATTAACAATCTCCCCCTTTTTGTTGATGACAAAACATAAAGTTTATTTTTAAGCAATGAAATAAATAAAGTGCAAGTCTTTTAAAAATATAGATTAAATTAGTTTTATGCAAGTTTTGAAATCTTTTTGGGCATAAAACATGTAATGTATGTAATGTATGAGTTTAATCTGATTCTCATCCTTTTTTTCGAAACAAAAAGAAGAAATGCAAAGCGGAATGTGGTGAACGATTCTTGGTGATTACTCCCCCTGATTTGGAGTACCAAGTATGATGATACATGGATTTTGAGAACTTAATAGCTCCCCCTTGGATAATACTCCCCCTAATTGGAGTACCAAGTTTATGATGCATGAATGAACCTACAAAAATAATAGTTAGTGTATGATATGCTCCCCCTTGATCAATACTCCCCTTTGCTAGGGTGCCAACGTATATGATGCAAGGTTTATGAATGCTACAAAACAAGGATTAGTATATGATATGCTCCCCCTTGATCAATACTCCCCGTTGCTAGGGTACCAACATATATGATTCAAGGATGAGAAATGCTACAAAACAAATGTTAGTTATATATGAATCAATCCAATCAAGTAGCATGATGCATATGTAAAGGTTCAACCAAGCATTGTAGTTCAATCCGTTTGACTAAAAAAGTCAACTAAGTAAAATTGTTGAAACCAAGCACAAAGTTCAAATAAAGTCAATACTTCAAACCAACCATATAATGATGCAAATGTTAGTAAATCAAACCAACCAAAATATAATGCACAATTAGTGATCACACACAAGCATTAACATAACATCCTTCAATTGAAAATTGTTTGTGACTAAAGTCACAAAACAAGGAGTTACAAAAGAAAATAACCTAAAAATTAGAAAAAGAAAAGTCTTAAAAAAAAATCCTAAGAAATCCTATAAAAGGAAACAAAGGAGAAACTACTAGCGTCTATTGCGGAGGATGTGAAAGAGCATTTAGGCGCTCTAGAATGTGGTTCAAAATGAACCTCATTTCGTTTTGTAACTCGTGAACCAAAATGTTGGTCCGTTGAGGGGCGGTCCTCTCACACATGGAACATCCATGTCTAGGGAAGTTAGGAGGAAGGGTTGGTTCATTGTTTGGTGGTGGTGGTGGTAGTTGGTTGTTTGATGGTGGAGGTGGTGGAATGTATGTGGGAGACATGATGGAGGCTAACAAGGTGGATTGTAAATCCATAGCCTCATTAAGGTGGGAGTCCACCATATTAGAGAAAGCGTAGAGGCGGTCTAGCTCCTCGTTGATCTCCCCTTGTGTTTGGGGTTGGTTGATCCACATTGCCTCATCAATGGCATTGAGGGTGGATCTTGGTGAAAGAGGTTGAGTTTGCGGTTGTGGTGGTGGTGGATCACGGTAAAGAGGACCATGGATATCCCTATAGATGGGATGAAAGAGGAGTGGTTCTTGGCCTTCAAAAGGAAAGGGTGGTGGATTTGTGGACCTTGGTGGAAGGTCTTCCAAAGTTTCAAGATATGGATGTGGTGAGGTTGGAGGAGTAGCAAATAACTCCATTGGTTGTAGTTTGGGTGAGTGTGGAGGTGATGGTGATCTTGTTGGTTGAGATGGAGCGGGTGGTGGTGTGGTAGCTACAGGAGTTATGGTGGGTGGTGGAGTATTGATGGTGATATGAGGTGGTGTTGGAGTTTAGAGAGTGAGAAAATTCTCATTTGCAATGGGTGAAGAAATGTTAAAGGGTGAGGACTCTTCTGATGAAGAATTAAGATTCACAAAGCAAAAAGGTCTGACACTCATTCGAGCCGTCCTTCTTGGTGGTCTGGTTGTTGATGAGTTGTTGGACTTAGTCATTTTTGAGATGAGAAGGGTTGCTTAGAAGTGCAGGAATAATGCTTAGAGATGATGGTGAAGGTGTGAATTGTGATCAACTAAAGCTTCTAATTTATAGGCTTCGAGGTTTATGGAAGATTGTGTTTAGATGTGATGTTGATCCATAGAGAGATGTTGGTTCCTAATGATTTGGATAAAGTAAAGAGGCAAGTCATATCATAAAGGTCAATCCATAGAGATGAAGTTGAGTAATATGATGAAGATATGCACTTAATGCATAAGGTGAGTGGGAAATCTATTGATGTGATGGATCCACGGATTGCAAGGAACCAAGTTAAGGGGTCCTTGCTTGTTAGAGAAATGTAACTTGAGTGGAAATTTGAATTTTCAAATTTTGGTGGGAAATTGTGTTCTTATTGTTCTAATGTTCCTAAAATGATCCTAATGTGATGAAGTATCAGTAAAGGAGTCCTAATTCAAGAATCAATAATCTAAAGTGCGGGATTAGACGGGAAAATTTAAAAAAGTTACTGTTGATCCGCGGAACCAAACGACAAAACAGGCGGACCCTTGTTTTTGGTTCCGCGGAATCCATTGGGCCAATTTTGGCGGAGCTAAAAAATTCAACAGACGAAACCCATAAATTGGTTCCGCCATATCCGCCGAATCAAAAAAATTAACACAGGTTCCTGAAAATTATCCTAAATTATATGTAATTAATTAGTTGTGATTGATTAAAAACAAAAACACAGGTTCTAACACATGGTAACATATAGATCAAACGGACGATTTTGAACTTACCATATATGGACGTTAAGCCAAACAGTGGCTTAATCATGAAAATTTGATAACAACAAAGTGTTATCATCATGCATAGTAGAGTTAGTGTTCATAGATGTTTAATAACAACATAACATCCTAAAATCATAATAATCAACACATCATTGTTTGAAATTGTTTAGTACCAAACACTCCCTAAACTCTCATCACTTGTCAAGCTTCTTGTTAATCTTCATCATCCAACGGCCCATGTTCTTGAACATTCCTCGCATTTGCTTGAATTCTTCACTTGGTTGCTCGATTGGAGGAAGTTGGCTCATATATATTCCGGTGCTGGAATTCTAGAGTTAGGAAAACCATCATCTTCACTCATGGATGATGATGATGATGATGAGGTTGGAGGATGAGGGCGTTTTCCTTTTGACACGGCTACTCTATGGTCACTTAGGGGTACAAAGGTGTGTGGAATGAGAGAGTAGTCTGGACAAAAACCTTTTTCATTGGGAGGAATGGGTGCAAATGCTCTATAGAGACGGGTGAGAAGCATCCCATAAGGCATGGCAGTTGTTCCCAAAATTGGAATGTCGACCATTCTCTTGGCGACATAAAAGGCTAGGTTGAACGGTTGGTGGGTAGACACACAATAGAGCATGTAACAAAGACTTGCGTTGAGACGATCTCTATTCCCTATGGTGCTTATAACGTTAGCTCTAAGAACTTCTTCCAATTTCTTGAATTGGGGTCTAAGCTCGTTTAGCTCCATGCCAAACGGGTCTTTGTCAACCTCACGACCTCGACTTGTCCTAATGTGGGTGGTCCTAGGAATGAAGAGATGATCACGGATGGTCTCTTTTGGAGACAAGGGTGTGTCTTATGGAGGCATACGATCAACAATGGTATCTAGGATTGACAATGACCACTTGTCAGTATAAATACAAGTGCCTACACCCGGAATTCTTAAGACTTCCGTGAATTGGTTCAAAGGAATGTTGAATTGGTGTTGGTTGACTCTAAAATGGATGCTTATGTAACCATAGTCATTGGTGCTAAGGCCTATGCTAGCATAGAATTCTAGCACAAATCTAGGAACTATAGGCTCATCTATGTCTAAGAGACAATCAAAGTTGATGGCGGCAAGTTGTTCTTGGATGCTGGTTCCTTCTCAGAATGAGGGGTCTACGGTTCTACCCTCGTGTACGTATCTTTTCTCTAGAGCCTTAAAAATCTTAATTTGATCGTTTGTGAGTCCTTTTGTCTTATGGTATTTGGGTAGGTAATTGAGGGTGTCTTTATGGTCATAGTATGTCGCGGGAGGCATGATGTTATCCTAGACACGAAAAATACATAGTTTAGTTAAAACTATCGAAAATACGCATATAAATTTCTAGTGTGTGCCTACATGGGGACAATGTGGAGGTGCGGTTATCTCGACTCCTTTTGATGCATGAAAATTTCGTTTATGTAGATTTTATAACGAAAATGAGAGATAACCCAAACGCTCCTAATTCAATGTAGCTTCGATTGAATGTACCCGAAAATACATATTAGTTATGTATTCCCTTTAGCATTCAAGAGACATTATGCAAATGATGTTTAAAACATAAAGTTTTTATTTGTATGAACAATGTGCAAAAACCGTTTTTCCTAGTCGTGAGAAGATTTTTATAAAAAATTTCTCATGGGGTTTTAAGTGAATTATGATAATGTCCTATAAGATGCAATTCCTAACTATGGAAAACATGATTTGTTATGTAATTTGTTGAATATGCTTCATGCTTAATAAAAAATTATGCATAAACCCCATGTTTTGGTTTTGTGCAAGAAATAGAAATTCTAGACTCAGATCAGGAATGTAGATATAGTTAGGATACTTACAGAGAGGATTAAAGCACAAATTGGTTGTGGTAGAATGCCTAAATTCTGAGATTGGTTTGCTATGGGTCGAGTTCTTGGTTGCTTATGTCTTTTGGGGAATGTGTGAAGGAGTAAGGACTGTTTGGTTATTATATTTAAAAACTAGCTTCGAGACCTGCGGATCTGGCGGAACCAAAACAAGGGATCCGTCCTTGTTATCGTTTGGTTCCGCGGGATCAGACTTGATTTTTGGTTATTGTCGTGTTTGGTTAATCTAAGGTTCAAGCTAAGGTTTTAACTACATATTAGGTTCCATTAATCCTAAACCAAGTCTAAGAAGGTTAAAGGGTTCTCTCTTAAGAGGTTTTGTGAGGATATCGGCAATGTTGTCTTCTGAGGATACTTTCTCGATTGAGATGTTTCCTTTTTGAACATTGTCGCGTAGAAAGTGGTGACGGATTTCTATGTGTTTGGTTCTAGCGTATTGAACTGGATTCTTGCTAAGGTCGATAGCTCCTTTGTTGTCGCAAAGAATGGGAATGTCGTTGAGTTGAATTCCATAGTCGATGAGAGCTTGTTTCACCCACAGAGCTTGTTGGCAATGTCCAACAAAAGTACAAATACCACTTGTACTTTTTCTATCGACATAATCACCAGCATGGTCTGAGTTGGCATACACTATGGTTTCTACACTCGTTCCTTTGAGATACCATAATCCAAATGTTGGAATTAATGTCCAAGTTCATAACTAATTGGTGAGACTATCGTCAAAAGTAGAGTCCTTTTTGGGTCGCCCTCAATGAACCGTAAAGGAGAAATTGATTCAAAGAAATGTAACAAGGCATGAGATGTTTTTTGGGGAAAAAGTCCCACATCGCTCCAAAGGGTAAACCAAACCCTTTGCTTTCCTTATAAATAGAAGGGCATGCCTTGGCTTTCATTACTCATCTCCTCATTCTATTTCCTACTCCTTATAAGAGTCTTTCGTGTATCGGGACCTTAGGAGTTTGAAAGAATAGTTTCTTTTTGGTTCGTGGGTGTGAGCTATTAGAGGTACTCTCGTTTGGGTACTCGCCTCCAAGTTCGACCAAGGTGGTCCGCGTGTGAGAAATTCGATTTTCTCAAAGGTTAGTAATTTTCTTATTTCTTATTTATTTAATTATTTCTTTTAAGTTGCTTTTAGTTAATTGGGTTTAGATCCTTTAGGGTTTAGTTCCCTTCTTGCTCTAGATTAATTATTATTTCCGCTGCGTATTAATCTAGTTAGGAAATAGAAAACCCAACAGTGGTATCAGAGCCAGGTTTAGCCTAATTCTATTAGCACTTAAAAAGTAAATTGTTAACATGTGATAAGTGTAAATAATAATTGTATATTATATTATTGTCTTATGATCATTGAATGTTAATATGAATTTACATTTTGAACCTTATATTTTAAAATGTTTAAAATAGAACCCAAAAGTTTAAAATGTTTAAATGAAACCTTATATATAATTGTTATATGTATCACTAAAGCTAAATACGTCGTTAGTCAATTGGTAGACCGGCTCACCCATAGTGAACAAACTATAAGAGAGGTATAAGGCGGGTCGCTGACCTGCTTCTCTACTTCTTTGTGCGTTCAATGGAGCTACCGAGAACTTTTGATAGGATGATGTCTATATATTAAAAGTGTTAATATAAAAGTACTAAAACAAAATTCCCGTTTTAGATATATAGAAAATATGAATAGTATGCTAACCCATGAAAACCGCACATCTATCATATGGGCTATTAATGGAGCGTGTGTGGTTTACCGGCACATTAATAAGAGAACATAAGTGAAAGGTGATGTGGGTCTCGCGATTCTCGGGCTGACTCGAGCCGGGTACCACGCGGGTTTTGCATGGTTAATTTCACCATCTTATTCATGATCCTCGACAACCCAGTCATGAATAGTAGATGAGCATATCCGAGATTAACATGCCATTGATCAGAATCAATGAATCTCAAAAGAACTAGGAATTTCATAGAGAATGAAATTGACAAAGACACTGTCTACCTAAAATAAATTCGTGATGTGATTACGGCAACCCTCTTCACAAACGAAAAAAAAATATGGATCCTAGCCTTAATATAAAATTGTGTAATTGATTAAGGAATATTCATGCTAAACTAAAAGTGTTTTTTATCTTATAGATGTCTACAGAAAATGGTGTCAATCCTCCCGTTCCCAATCCCACACATAACTCGAACTTCTCATTACTCTCAGTTCTTGGGAGGGAAAGACTCACCGGTCCTAACTATATGGACTGGATGCGAAACCTTAGGTTCACCCTAAGGTACGAGAACAAAGAGTATGTTCTCGATGAGCAAATTCCAAAAATCGATGATGATTCAACCCAAGAAGAGATTGAAGCTCACCGAAAGCACTATGATGATGCAAAAAAAGTGTCATGCATCATGGCATCTTCCATGAGCCCTGAACTGCAAAAGACTTTTGAGAACACTTGGGCTTATGAAATGAACCAACAACTCAAAGAAATGTTTCAGGCAAAGGCAAGCAAGGAACGCCTTGATGTTGTTAAATCCCTCATGGCTTGCAAACCGAAACCTGGAGCCTCTATTTGTACTTTTGTCTTAGAGATGAAAGGGTACTTTGACAGATTGGAATCTCTGAACATGGTATTCGATACTGAGCTTTCTATCAACATAATCCTATCTGGTCTGCCAGCTGATTACAATCAGTTTGTGCTCTCGTATCAAATGAACGGGAAAGAGACCTCAATAATGGAACTCCATAGCTTGTTGCAAACCGCTGAGCAAGGGATCAAGAAGATTGATGTGCCCTCTACTTCAGCGGCTCCTGTGTTGACTGTAGGTCATAATGCAAAGAAAAGAAAGACTTCTCATTCCAACTGGAAAGGAAAGGCCACAAAAGGAAAGTTCGATCATGGGTCTAAGAGAAAGGCTGAATCTGAGATTGCACCAATAAGTGATCCAAAGGAAGCAGTGTGCTTCTACTGCAACACAAAGGGACATTGGAAGCGTAGCTGCCCAAAATATCTGAAGGACCTCAAAGACGAAAAGGTCGAAAAGGGTAGTCACTCAGGTATGTTTATGATCGAACTCCACAATACTACAACTTCTGATTCATGGGTCTTGGATACAGGGTGTGGTACTCACATTTGCACTGTAGTGCAGGGTCTAAAGGAAAGTAGGAAGTTGAAGCATGGAGAGCTCAACTTAGTCATGGGAAACAGGAAAATCACACATGTGACGAAGGTTGGAAAGTTCGAGCTCATGCTAAAGTCTGGAGTTAGGATAAATTTAAATAATTGTTGTTATTCGTCAGAAATGACAAGAAACATTATTTCATTTCATGCTTTTTTTAAAGATGGTTATCAATTTTCATTTGACAATGAGAATGGAGATATTTTGGTTTATTCAAATGATTGTTTTATATTTAAAGCTTCTCCTTGCAAAGGCATATATGAAACTGTTGAATGTATTAGTGATAATGGCAATGTGATTTTAAATGTTGGTTCGTCTAATGAGCTTGATAAATCAAAATTGTGGCATTCTCGTCTTGGGCACATAAACAAGAAACGCATCGCCCAACTCCAAAAGGATGGAGTGTTGGAATCATTCGATTTCAAATCGGATGATGTATGCGAGTCTTGCTTATTGGGAAAGATGACTAAATCACCATTCACAGGAACATGTGAAAGAGGTGAAGGATTATTGGACTTAGTACACACGGATGTGTGTGGACCATTCCGATCAGCCACAAAAGATGAAAACCGCTACTACGTTACATTTACTGATGATTTCAGTAGATATGGATATGTTTATCTGATTAAACATAAGTCGGATACTTTTGAAGTATTCAAAAGGTATCAAAACGAAGTAGAGAACCAACTGGGCAGAAAGATAAAGGTACTCCGATCCGACAGGGGAGGAGAATACCTTAGTATCGAGTTTTTCGATCATCTTAGAAACTGTGGTATAGTTTCACAATTAACTCCTCCTAGAACACCACAACTGAATGGTGTTGCTGAGAGGAGAAATAGAACCTTGTTAGACATGGTTCGATCTATGATGTGTCGAGCAACACTTCCAATAAGCTTCTGGGGTTACGCATTAGAAACAGCCGCCCATATCTTAAATCTTGTACCCACTAAGAAGGTTTCGAAGACACCTTTTGAGATGTGGAAGGGAAAACGTCCTTCCCTTGGGCACATCAAAATCTGGGGTTGTGAGGTTTTTGTTAGACGAGAAGCTCAAGACAAACTAGAAACCAGATCTGAAAAGTGTAATTTCGTCGGTTATCCGAAAGAGTCATTTGGATATTTGTTTTATAGACCCAAGGATAATGTGGTATTTGTAGCTCGAAGGGGAACATTCCTCGAGAGAGAAATGATATCCAAAGAGGACAGTGGGAGTAAAATAGACCTTGAAGAAATTCAAGATTCTGCCGATGAAGAACCTATAGTAAACATTGACACTCAACAAGAGGTGGTGACACCTGTTGAACCTGATGATATATCCTTACCCATTCGCAGAACAAGTAGTAGAGTAAGCAAGGCTTCTCAGGATCCTCAATTCTATTATGGTTTCCATATTGAAGAGGACAAGATTAGTGATAGTACACTAATTGATTTGAATGAGCCTGATAACTACAAGGAAGCGATGGCAAGCCCTGAGGCTGCTAAGTGGAAGGAAGCTATGAAAAGCGAGATTCAATCTATGTTTGACAACCAAGTTTGGAATTTGGTTGACACTACACTTGGTCTTAAGACGGTGGGATGTAAGTGGATCTTCAAAAAGAAGACATACATGGATGGGAAAGTACACACTTATAAAGCTAGGTTGGTTGCGAAGAGTTATACTCAAACCCACGGGATTGATTATGAGGAAACCTTCTCACCAGTAGCTAAAATAAAGTCAATTAGGATAATGCTTGCCATAGCTGCGTTTCATGATTATGAAATATGGCAGATGGATGTCAAGACCGCTTTCCTTAACAGAAAACTAACAGAGGATGTGTTTATGGCACAACCAGAAGGTTTTGAAAATGCTAAGTATCCTAAAAGAGTGTGCAAGCTTCAAAAGGCCATTTATGGACTTAAACAGGCTTCTCGTAGCTGGAATCTATGCTTCCATGAGAAAGTCACACAGTTTGGATTTTCTAGAAGTGAAGATGAGTCATGTATATATATCAAAGTCAGTGGGAGTGTTGTAGTCTTCCTGGTATTATATGTGGATGATATACTACTCATAGGAAACGATATCCCAACGTTACAAAGTGTAAAGGAATGGTTGGGGAAATGTTTCGCTATGAAAGATTTGGGAGATGCAACATTTGTTCTTGGTATAAAGATTTATAGAGATAGGACAAGACGTCTTATAGGACTTAGTTAGGACACGTACTTAGATAAAATTTTGAAAAGATTCAAAATGGAGAATTCTAAGAAAGGGAATCTACCCTTACATCATGGCATAAAGATTAGTAAGGATCTATGTCCGAAAACTAATGAAGAACTGGACAGAATGAGTCGAGTCCCATATGCTTCGGCTGTAGGATCGATCATGCATGCCATGACGTGTACAAGGCCTGATGTCTCCTTTGCTTTGAGCATGGTAAGTCGACATCAGCAGAATCCTGGTGAAGGTCATTGGACAGCTGTAAAGAACATTCTTAAGTATCTAAGAAATACTAAAGACAGGTTCTTAGTTTATGGTGGAGAAGAAGAACTCAGAGTGACTGGTTATAGTGATGCAAGTTTCCAAACAGATAAAGATGATAGTCGTTCACAGTCTGGTTGGGTATTTTTGCTAAATGGGGGAGCGGTGACTTGGAAAAGTTCAAAGCAAGATACTGTGGCAGACTCCACATGCGAGTCCGAGTATATTGCAGCTTGTGAGGCTTCTAAGGAAGCTATTTGGATGAGGAATTTCATTGGAGATCTTGGAGTTGTTCCGATAGTACAAGACCCGATTGAAATATTATGTGATAATGAGAGTGCAGTCGCCTTGACTAAAGAACCCAAGGATCACGGAAAGTCAAAGCACATTGAAAGAAAATACCATTTTGTTCGAAGCAAAGTAGAAGAAGGACACGTGATTGTGAAGCACATACGATTAGAGGATAATCCAGCTGATCCATTCACAAAGGCATTGGCTAAGTCCAGACACGATGAACATGCTTGGAGCATTGGATTGAAAGATAATATAAAGTTTTAGTTGTTAGTTTGAATTTGAAACATTGTAAACAATGATTGAAATCGTAATAGATTTGGTGATTAAATAATGGAGATTTGTTTATTTGCAAGTGTACTACCATTTACTATTGTTTATCATTGTGTTTCATTTTTTGCATGTTTAGAATCCACTTCCTGAGTACTTAGTTTACTCTAACCTCCTCAGTCGTTCATACTACAGGAAGTAAGTATTGATTTAAGACTGTCATGGAGTGTTAGTAGATTGTCTATAGAGATTAGACATGGCATAGAGAATGCTGCAACACTCATGAGTACTTAATGGGAATTAAGTATAGGACAAACCCGTACTTAGAGAGATTACTTCATGGATTAAGATCACGAATAATTCTAAGATGATAATATCCTCTATTCTTAAAATGGAGATACATCGAGTATCTAGTTTTCAAGTCTGTTATACTTTAGTCTATTCAAACGCTGTGCGTAAATGCCAGTTATAAAAGGTATGTTAGGTATGACATGATAAGTTGACTAGTTCTATGTATTCAAAGTTTATTTGTTCCTTTCGCCTAAAAGGGAAAGCGATATCAATGGGCCCCTCGATGATTAAATGTTGACTTAAGTGTACTAGGCCTAGCCGGGACTAAATTGATGTGTTCAATTCAGTAGTCTCATATAGTCAAATAATCAGAAATCGAGAAACAAAATGTTGAACTTGGAAATTGATTAAAATCCATGTCTCAGGTTCATATGATATCAGTAGAACAAAGGAATAGTTGATCGCTTATCTAAGGGCTGACTCTAAGATATGATTCAGAGTTTGGCAGTTGCATTGGATGGCACTCTCTGCTTAGTTGATCGGAATAGGCTTAGAGCAATTATAGTTGATGAATTGTCCAAGTGGGAGACTGTTGGAATTAATGTCCAAGTTCATAACTAATTGGTGAGACTATCGTCAAAAGTAGAGTCCTTTTTGGGTCGCCCTCAATGAACCATAAAGGAGAAATTAATTCAAAGAAATGTAACAAGGCATGAGATGTTTTTTGGGAAAAAAGTCCCACATCGCTCCAAAGGGTAAACCAAACCCTTTGCTTTCCTTATAAATAGAAGGGCATGCCTTGGCTTTCATTACTCATCTCCTCATTCTATTTCCTACTCCTTATAAGAGTCTTTCGTGTATCGGGACCTTAGGAGTTTGAAAGAATAGTTTCTTTTTGGTTCGTGGGTGTGAGCTATTAGAGGTACTCTCGTTTGGGTACTCGCCTCCAAGTTCGACCAAGGTGGTCCGCGTGTGAGAAATTCGATTTTCTCAAAGGTTAGTAATTTTCTTATTTCTTATTTATTTAATTATTTCTTTTAAGTTGCTTTTAGTTAATTGGGTTTAGATCCTTTAGGGTTTAGTTCCCTTCTTGCTCTAGATTAATTATTATTTCCGCTGCGTATTAGTCTAGTTAGGGAATAGAAAACCCAACACCAAAGTGTGTAGTACCTTTAATATATCTAAATATTTGTTTGACAGCTTCAAGATGGGATGTTTTAGGATCTACTTGAAAGCGTGCACATAGACAAATACTAAACATAATGTCGGGTCTACTAGCAGTAAGATAGGGTAGACTACCAATCATTCCCCTATATTTAGTGCTATCTACGGATTCACCTTCTTCATCCTTTGTAAGTTTGGTTTCCGAAGACATTGGTATTTTCATAGGTTTAGAGTCTTCAAGACCAAATTTCTTAAGCATATCCTTTATATACTTAGATTGGTTGAAGAATATCCCATCTTCTAATTGTTTTATTTGGAGACCTAAGAAAAAGTTTAGTTCCCCCATCATACTCATTTCAAACTCGTCATGCATAATTTTTGAGAAATCGTCGCATAGCTCTTGACAAGTTGATCCGAATATAATGTCATCGACATATATCTGAACTATGATAATACGTGATCCCTTTTTCTTTGTGAAAAGAGTGTTGTCTACTAGGCCCATGGTATACTTATGTTCAACTAGAAAAGTATTAAGTCGATGATGCGTGGTTTTGCAACCTTACAACAGGTTTTACCTCTCGAGGGATCTCAAGAGGCTTACAACCCCACCAGGTAGTGTACCTGACCGATGTAGTATAGTGTAGTGGTAAGTACGGGGGATTGATCGTTCTCCACAGGGAATAGTGTTCGTTAGGTATGAAAAACTACTCTAATAGGTCTAAGGGTGAGAGAAGATTCTTTTTATGTTTTTATAATTTTATGAAAGCAAGTAAAATCTCGGGTTTGAAAGAGTGGGCGGAATTAGTTGCTAGTCAACTAACCCAAGTTACTACGAATGCAAATAAAATAAAATAACAGAAAATGAAAAGGTGGTAAAACTTATATGGAGAGAAATGTGTTTACTTAGATTTCCTTACTCCCTAACTATCTTTTACCGGTTGATTAGTGTGCATTAATCGCGTGGATGACGGGTGTATTCCTTAATACCAATCGTGGGGTGGCGTACGTACTTCCCCAACTCTACAAGCTCCTACTTCACTCCTATGTCGAGCCGGCTCGGAAGCTCCTAACATGGGATCACTAGAATTCGCTTGTGCATTAAATACAACCATAAAAACCTTAGTACGCATTGGTTCATGCTTCTTAAGACGTTCAAGCAAGTTACCGAATAGGAAGTTAGCCAGTTTTCTTAAGCCTAACATAGATGAACAATCATCCAATACAACTAATAACACACTAATAACCAATAATCAATAGCTAGGTTTCATTAGATCTAAGCAAACACAAGATAAATCTAGCCTAACATGTTAAACAAAAGACAAGAACAAGATAGAATCAAACAACACATAGACATATTAAATGATTAATTGATAACTTATCTTCAATGTAACATGGAAGATCTCAAGGCAAAAAGCCTTGAAAAAGCTGCTAAAATCGTCTTAGGGTTTTCACACACAAAGTTCCCCAATAAGTTCCACACTAATGACAAAAAATTGCAAAACTATATATAGACTTTCAGATCTGACGGCGTCACGTTATGGAGTGTGACGCCGTCACCTCGCCGCTTTTAGGGTTCCCGAATGGCCTTCTTGACGCCGTCCCTCTTTAGCATTCAAAAATCCGTTCTGGCTTATCAAGGCTTGACGCCGTCAGACTTAGGGGTGACGCCGTCCCTCTTTAAATTAAGCCGTGACGACCTTGATCACATTAAAGCGTGACGCCGTCAGAATTCCATGCAAATTTCTCTGGCTTATCATGAGTAATTTTCACATCCACCACTTTTGCCAAGCCATGACGCCGTCCAGAACAAATCCTGACGCCGTCAAAGGTAATTTCCAGCATAATTTTGAGACTTTGTCGTTTTCTTCACTTTTATGCTCAAAAAACGTCCAAAATGCCTCATTTTCCAGATTTCTCCTCAAAAGTACCTAAAATGACAAAAGGAACGATTTAGGGCAATATTTGATCAAATAAATACGATTTAGGGCTTAAATGACCCCTTAAAAGCGGTACACTTTTCGCTTCATCAAATACCCTTACACTTGAGATTTGCTTGTCCTCAAGCAAATGCGCTTTTATTCTAATCAAAATACAAGTTAGGGGTCATTTAACACTAATATAAAAGTAATTGCAACAAATATTCGTTCCACTTTAATCATAATAAGCACGGAGATTAAAAACTAGCACCTCACAAGTAGTGTTTAGATACTCACATCTCTCAAGTGTCATCAAAATAAATCTCATAAATGAAAACGGATAATATCTCTCACTACCTGTCATAGCAAATAGATTACCATAGGCTTGGGAAAGGATCGAAAACCTCCTCCACTAGGCGTAAGCACCTAAGATAAACTATCAAAGAGGGCTTTTAAATGGGTTATAACGTTAGGTGTAGGGAAAAGGAAAACACGGTTTTGTTGGATATAGGATATTTTACTGGTGGCGAGTTAAAGATCTTGATCAATTACATGTACTATACAATGTTGCTAAGCCAAGACTCGACTCGATTTTAAGCTAAAAACAAAATATACAAAAACATAAAATAAACATAAAATGAAACGGGATGGTAGTCCGTATGTTTTTTCTACTTTTCTTTTTCTCATTTTTTTTTTGTATTTTTCTTGATTTTTTTTTTTTTTTTTTTTTTTTTTTTTTTTTTTTTTTTTTTTTTGCATACACTTTTGCCCTACCATCCAAAATAATACATCATAGGGGCGTTGCATTCCCCTTACACTTGAACTTTTACATAACTTTACAAATTACTATTCTAATGACTCGAATTAAGATAATCAAAACACTTGGAGTACTTTTAAAATATTTAGCACATATGGGGGTAATAAATGATGTTCTTCCCTATTACTCCATTACACTAGTACTTTACCCAATCGTCCCAATCGTCCCAAAACAATATGTACAAGGATATGACTCGACTTAGCAACCATGTAATCAACTAGATAATTAACTTGGGTTTAAACAAATGTTGTCACAATAATGCACTAAAAATGAGTGCATACAAGGTAGGCTAAGGCGATTTGGGTGTACATTTTAGTGGGGTGTAAACAAATTCTTCCTTTAAGTAAAATGCTTAAAGGTCGAAACGAAAAGATAGGCTCTGAGGGGTGTACTAGGGGTATCGTGTACTAAAAATGAGTACAACGCAAAGGGTGTGGGAGAATTACTTGACCAATGTAGCCAATGTAATTATAACAAAAACACAGGTGTAAAACAATGGGTTAATCCTAATGCCTCTTATCATGTAGTAAATCTAACTACACGAATGTAGTCTCACTTGTGGCCTTGGAATGGTCCTAACGCAAGTTCTAGAATCTAAGTGCTACCGGTACACACATCATAGCATAAATGCTTTTCCTACCAATTCTAGGGGCGAACCTCACATATTTGGGGGTGGAAATTTTTTTTAGTGGTACGGTTTTTGTGCTAGTCATATAACTCCTATCCATGAGACGCTCATTAAGATCAAAGTTTCACTCCTAAATGTTGTAAAAAATTTTAAATTTGTCACTAAAATTGCCCTAACAGGTATTTCTCTCAGTTTTATTACACATCTACTATTAAACAAACAAAAATCAAGCGCAATAGCATTCTCTAAAGTATCGTACTTTTACCCCCCCCCCCCCTTTACACTTAAGATGAACATTGTCCCCAATGTTCAAATAACAAGATGTAAAAGTATAAAGTAAAAGAATGAAATCAAATACTCCCCTGATTCGTTCGGTGGATAAAGGGGTAACATGGTTAGATCTTCTTCCAAGGTAATGTTGAAGCTCCAATACTAAAGCATCACCAAAAGCTTGATCCAACAAACATTTCCTTGTCCAAAATAACCTGTTAAACCTGAGAAAACAAACACGAAAACCTGCATAACATCGGCGGGATAAAATCTATATATAAGGATATAATGCTTGTGGAATGATTATTTTGCAGATTCCTGGAGATTATAAGTTAGAAATTTAATAAAAACTTTTTATGAAAACAAAACTTTCAAAAATTTTCAGAAAATTAAAACCTGACGCCATCAGGCTGTAAATCCTGACGCCGTCAGAAATAATCTGACAGAATTCTCATGTTACGTTTCCGGAAAATTTTTGGAAAAACCTATACCTTACTTCCTGGAATTCCTGCAAAACATCATTATGACTCGATACAAGCATTTGACTCAAACAAATACTAATATGTATGTTCATTTAATATTATTACGATTCATGTTCATTTGTGTTCTAAATAAACCGATTTAGATTTCCCTTACACTTAACTTTCGCAAAATACCTTTTGATGAAGCGAAAAGTGTACCGCTTTTAAGGGGTCATTTAAGCCTTAAATCGTATTTATTTGATCAAATATTGCCCTAAATCGTTCCTTTTGTCATTTTAGGTACTTTTGAGGAGAAATCTGGAAAAGGAGGCATTTTGGACGTTTTTGGAGCATTAAAGTGAAGAAAACGGCAAAGTCTCAAAAATCGGCTAAAAGTTACTCTTGACGGCGTCAAGATTTACTCTAGACGGCGTCATGCCTTGGCAAGAAAAGTTGGACGTGAAATTTACTCATGACGGGCCAGTGAAAATAGCATGTGAATTCTGACGGCGTCACGCTTTAACTTGATCGAGGGCGTCACGGCTTAAATCATAAGGGGACGGCGTCACGTTCATGGTTCGACGGCGTCAAGCCTTGATAAGCCAGAATGGATTTTTGAAGAGCTAAAGAGGGACGGCGTCAAGAAGGTCATCCGGGAACCCTAAAAGCGGCGAGGTGACGGCGTCACACTCCATAAGGTGACGCCGTCAGATCCAAAAATCTATATATAGTTTTCTAATTTTTATGTCATTAGAGAGAGCTTAGTGTGTGGAATTTTGGGAGAAAACCCTAAGACGATTTTAGCTACTTTTTCAGGGCTTTTTGCCTTGAGATCTTCCATGTTTCATTGAAAGATAAGTTATCAATTAATCATTCAATATGTCTATGTGTTGTTTGATTCTATCTTATTCTTGTCTTTTGTTTAACATGTTAGGCTAAATTTATCTTGTGTTTGCTTAGATCTAATGAAACCTAGCTATTGATTATTGGTTGTTAGTGTGTTATTAGTTGTATTGGATGATTGTTTATCTATGTTAGGCTTAAGAAAACTGGCTAACTTCCTATTCGGTAACTTGCTTGAACGTCTTAAGAAACATGAACCAAATGCGTACTAAAGGTTTTTATGGTTGTATTTAATGCACAAGCGAATTCTAGTGATCCCATGTTAGGAGCTTCCTAGCCGGCTCGACATAGGAGTGAAGTAGGAGCTTGTAGAGTTGGGGAAGTAAGTACGCCACCCCACGAATGGTATTAAGGAATACACCCGTCATCCACGCGACTAATACACACTAATTAACCGGTAAAAGATAGTTAGGGAGTAAGGAAATCTAAGTAAACACATTTCTCTACACATAAGTTTCTCACCACATTTTATTTTCAGTTATTTAATTTTATTGCATTCGTAGTAATTTGGGTTAGTTGACTAGCAACTAATTCCGCCCACTCTATCAAAACCGAGATTTTACTTGCTTTCATAAAAATATAAAAACATAAAAAGAATCTTCCTCAACCCTTAGACCTAATTAGAGTAGTCTTTCATACCTAACGAACACTATTCCCTGTGGAGAACGATCAATCCCCCGTACTTACCACTACACTATACTACATCGGTCAGGTACACTGCCTGGTGGGGTTGTAAGCCTCTTGAGATCCCTCAAGAGGTAAAACCTGTTGTAAGGTTACAAAACCACGCAATCAAGTTTTTGGCGCCGCTGCCGGGGAATAGTTATTGTTTAGGTTGAATTGTTATTTCTATTAGGTCTACTCACTAGATTCCTTTCTAGTGAGATTTTTATTTTTTTTAGGTTTTCTTTAGTCTATCTATTTTTCTTTGTGTGTTTGTTCGTAATTTCCATTGACTCTTCCGTTCACCATTATGGAGAACGCGAATCCACCATACTACCAACCACGTAATTCACCCACTCCATATGACATCTTGATGTTTAAACAACATAAAGATGAACCTCTCTATGATGCATGGACTTGTTTTAAATATTTACTCCAAAAAGTCCCTCATCATAACTTCGATTTTTGGTCCCTAACTCAAATCTTTTACAATCATGTCGACCGACATGCCCAAAGGGACATTTACCATATTGCCGGCAGGGATCTTAGGGAATTAAGTGCTGAGAAAGCATGGGAAGCTATTGAAGAGTGTGCCCAATATTATTATATAGTAGACAACCCAACAAACGTTAGTACAAGTCAATTGACCACAAATTTCGAGGATCATGAAACAAGTTTGTTTGGGGATGAATATGTTAGTGTTGAGATACCTAAGTGGTTGTCATGTAATGCCATAGTACAAAACGAACACATAGGTGACCTTGATGTGATGGAGGATTTAGCCGAACATGATCACATTAATCAAAAAGACCTAGGTTTTGTGATTGATGACGTCGAATCTCAAGAAACACATGATGAATCTTTTAGGCAGTTTGAATATAGCAGTCAGAATATTGAGGATGATCCGTATGATTTGGACATAGAAGTTGAAATGCCTAGAGAAGCACTTGAGATACTTGGGAAAATGTTAGGGTTAGATCCTACTAAAACGCATGATGAGGATATAGGTGAGCTTGACGTAAGGAATGATGAGGTAAGTAACATAAGCCCACCAAGTGCCCCACAAGTCCTACCATCATTTGAGGCACACACACCGCCCGTGACTTACCCGAAAGAAGTGGAAGAGACTATAGGAACCCCAATAGAGGTAGAACCCTTGGACCAAACACAACTAGAGGATATAGGTTTGAATGCTTATAGTGATCACAACCTTACTCTTAGTTCTAGGGGATTTCCTATTTTTGATGAACCGGAGCCTCAACCAAAACCGTTAACTAATCTTTCATCCTTAGATGTGAACTTAGGAGTTAAATTAGGTCCCGATCCACCCATCAAACCATGTAGTCCGGGTAATGTTAAGATTAAGGTAGTAGACTCTAGGCCTTGTAGAGAGGAAGCTAACATAGGAGTGAACCATGACCTTACATGCTTACATCACCCATTTATGATTGATCACAAAAAACATTATGGGTTTAAACCAGGTTTATTAGGTCAAAGTGGATTCTTAACTTGGAGTCTCTCGAAGTTGATAGAAGATGATCCCTTTCTAGGAGAAAATCTTAATCCGCCCACTAACCCAATTGAATTAGGTAAGGTTATGATGATAGGATCCCGCACCTTTGAGCATATAATTCACCCGTCACTCTTTCCTCACGTGGTATATTTCCACCTTAAGGGTGTGTATCGCTACTTTCACCCACACTTAATCCTAAGTGTAGGGAAAACCTCCCCTATTTCCGTTAAATAAGGGTAGAGTCAGGCTCGTGACTCGAACAAAAACAAGCGCTCTTGGGAGGCAGCCCATGCTTTATTTGCTTTGTGTGTTTATTTATTTGTTTGTTTGATTCTATTTGCTTCCGTATGTATGTTTAATTTTTATTATTATTGATTCATGTTCAAAACTAAAATTGTGAAAATGCTTATTTTTGTTTTTAACTTCGTCTTAACTACATATAAAGGTATTTTGCAAAAGATAAGTGTAAGGGAAATCTAAATCGGTTTATTAGAACACAAATTAACATGAATCGTAATAATAATAAATTAGCATACATATTAGTATTTGTTTGAGTCAAATGCTTGTATCGAGTCATAATGATGTTTTGCAGGATTTCCAGGAAGTAAGGTAAAGGTTTTTCCAGAAATTTTCCGGAAACTAAAAATGAAAATTTTTGTCAGGTCATTTCTGACGGCGTCAGGGGTTATAACCTGACGGCGTCAGATTTAATTTTCAGAAATTTTTGAAAGTTTTGTTTTTAGAAAAGTTTTTATTAAAATCTCCAACTTATAATCTCCAGGAATCTGCAAAATTATCATTCCACAAGCATTATATCCTTATATATAGATTTTATCCCGCCGATGTTATGCAGGTTTTCGTGTTTGTTTTCTCAGTTTTAACAGGTTATTTTGGACAAGGAGATGTTTTTGGAATCAAGCTTATGGCGATGCATTAGTCATGGAGCTTCAACATTCTCTTTGGAGGAAGATTTAACCGTGTAATTTCATTATCCACCGAGCGAATCAGGGGAGTATTTGATTTCATTCTTTTACTTTTTGCTTTTACATCTTGTTACTTGAACATTGGGGACAATGTTCATCTTAAGTGTAAGGGGAGGGTAAAAGTACGATTTTAGAGAATACAATTGCGCTTGATTTTTGTTTGTTTGATGGTAGATGTGTAATAAAACTGAGAGAAATACTTGTTAAGGTAATTTTAGTGCCAAATTTAAAATTTTTTTACAACATTTAGGAGTGAAACTTTAGTTCTAATAAGCGTCTCACGGATAGGAGTTATATGACTAGCACAAAAACCGTACCACTAAAAAATTTTCCACCCCCAAATATGTGAGGTTCGGCCCTAGAATTGGTAGGAAAAGCATTTATGCTATGATGTGTGTACCGGTAGCACTTAGATTCTAGAACTTGCGTTAGGACCATTCCAAGGCCACAAGTGAGACTACATTCGTGTAGTTAGATTTACTACATGATAAGAGGCATTAGGATTAACCCATTGTTTTACACCTGTGTTTTTGTTATAATTACATTGGCTACATTAGTCAAGTAATTCTCCCACACCCTTTGCGTTGTACTCATTTTTAGTACACGATACCCCTAGTACACCCCTCAGAGCCTATCTTTTCATTTCGACCTTTAAGCATTTTACTTAAAGGAAGAATTTGTTACACCCCACTAAAATGTACACCCAAATCGCCTTAGCCTACCTTGTATGCACTCATCTTTAGTGCATTATTGTGACAACATTTGTTTAAACCCAAGTTAATTATCTAGTTGATTACATGGTTGCTAAGTCGAGTCATATCCTTGTACATATTGTTTTGGGACGATTGGGACTCATGGGTAAAGTACTAGTATAATAGAGTAATGGGGAAGAACATCATTTATTACCCCCATATGTGCTAAATATTTTAAAAGTACTCCAAGTTTTTCGATTATCTTAATTCGAGTCATTAGATTAGTATTTGTAAAGTTATGTAAAAATTCAAGTGTAAGGGGGATGCAATGCCCCTATGATGTATTATTTTGGATGGTAGGGTAAAAGTGTATGAAAAAAAAAAAAAAAAAAAAAAAAAAAAAAAAAAAAAATCAAGAAAAATACAAAAAAATGAGAAAAAGAAAAATAGAAAAAAACATACGGACTACCATCCCGTTTCATTTTATGTTTGTTTTATATTTTTGTTATTTTGTTATTTCGTTTCTAGCTTAAGATCGAGTCTAGTCTTGGCTTAGCAACATTGTATAGTACATGTAATTGATCAAGATCTTTAACTAGCCACCAGTAAAATATCCCTTATCCAACAAAACTGTGTTTTCCTTTTCCCTACACCTAAAGTTATAACCCATTTAAAAGCCCTCTTTGATAGTTTATCTTAGGTGCTTACGCCTAGTGGAGGAGGTTTTCGATCCTTTCCCAAGCCTATGGTAATCTATTTGCTATGACAGGTAGTGAGAGATATTTTCCGTTTTCATTTATGAGATTTATTTTGATGACACTTGAGAGATGTGAGTATCTAAACACACTACTTGTGAGGTGCTAGTATGTAATCTCCGTGCTTATTATGATTGAAGTGGAACGATTATTTGTTGTAATTACTTTTATGTTAGCATTAAATGACCCCTAAATTGTATTTTGATTAGAATAAAAGCGCATTTGCTTGAGGACAAGCAAATCTCAAGTGTAAGGGTATTTGATGAAGCGAAAAGTGTACCGCTTTTAAGGGGTCATTTAAGCCTTAAATCGTATTTATTTGATCAAATATTGCCCTAAATCGTTCCTTTTGTCATTTTAGGTACTTTTGAGGAGAAATCTGGAAAAGGAGGCATTTTGGACGTTTTTGGAGCATTAAAGTGAAGAAAACGGCAAAGTCTCAAAAATCGGCTAAAAGTTACTCTTGACGGCGTCAAGATTTACTCTAGACGGCGTCATGCCTTGGCAAGAAAAGTTGGACGTGAAATTTACTCATGACGGGCCAGTGAAAATAGCATGTGAATTCTGACGGCGTCACGCTTTAACTTGATCGAGGGCGTCACGGCTTAAATCATAAGGGGACGGTGTCACGTTCATGGTTCGACGGCGTCAAGCCTTGATAAGCCAGAATGGATTTTTGAAGAGCTAAAGAGGGACGGCGTCAAGAAGGTCATCCGGGAACCCTAAAAGCGGCGAGGTGACGGCGTCACACTCCATAAGGTGACGCCGTCAGATCCAAAAATCTATATATAGTTTTCTAATTTTTTGTCATTAGAGAGAGCTTAGTGTGTGGAATTTTGGGAGAAAACCCTAAGACGATTTTAGCTACTTTTTCAGGGCTTTTTGCCTTGAGATCTTCCATGTTTCATTGAAAGATAAGTTATCAATTAATCATTCAATATGTCTATGTGTTGTTTGATTCTATCTTATTCTTGTCTTTTGTTTAACATGTTAGGCTAAATTTATCTTGTGTTTGCTTAGATCTAATGAAACCTAGCTATTGATTATTGGTTGTTAGTGTGTTATTAGTTGTATTGGATGATTGTTTATCTATGTTAGGCTTAAGAAAACTGGCTAACTTCCTATTCGGTAACTTGCTTGAACGTCTTAAGAAACATGAACCAAATGCGTACTAAAGGTTTTTATGGTTGTATTTAATGCACAAGCGAATTCTAGTGATCCCATGTTAGGAGCTTCCTAGCCGGCTCGACATAGGAGTGAAGTAGGAGCTTGTAGAGTTGGGGAAGTAAGTACGCCACCCCACGAATGGTATTAAGGAATACACCCGTCATCCATGCGACTAATACACACTAATTAACCGGTAAAAGATAGTTAGGGAGTAAGGAAATCTAAGTAAACACATTTCTCTACACATAAGTTTCTCACCACATTTTATTTTCAGTTATTTAATTTTATTGCATTCGTAGTAATTTGGGTTAGTTGACTAGCAACTAATTCCGCCCACTCTATCAAAACCGAGATTTTACTTGCTTTCATAAAAATATAAAAACATAAAAAGAATCTTCCTCAACCCTTAGACCTAATTAGAGTAGTCTTTCATACCTAACGAACACTATTCCCTGTGGAGAACGATCAATCCCCCGTACTTACCACTACACTATACTACATCGGTCAGGTACACTGCCTGGTGGGGTTGTAAGCCTCTTGAGATCCCTCGAGAGGTAAAACCTGTTGTAAGGTTACAAAACCACGCAATCACCTTTATATGTAGTTAAGACGAAGTTAAAAACAAAATAAAGCATTTTCACAATTTAGTTTTTGAACATGAATTAATAATAATAAAAATTAAACACACGTACGGAAACAAATAAAATCAAACGAACAAATAAACACACAAAGCAAATAAAACTTGGGTTGCCTCCCAAGAAGCGCTTTTCTTTATTAACGAGTCTTGTAGCTAGACTCAAAGTCACGGGTTCTACATTTTTCCGTTTTGCTTCTCAATTGCCCCTCTAATCATCCTAACAACCTCCATATCAATTTTGTATTTAGGTCCAAGGTTCAAGCAATCTTTATAATAAAGGCTTCTCTTATTCCAAACATAGTCCATGCCTTTTTCTTTATCCTCATCATTGATGTCCTCAATCGCACCAATGTTGTCCTTGTCAAATCGAGGCACAAAACGAAATTCATTTACCCGATAAGGCATTCTATATGTGATCCTATCTATGTGATTAGAAAACTGAACCGTGCCTCTCAAACGATCATACCTTAAATTGGATGCTTCAATAAATGGCTTACCTAACACCACGCGAGATAGGCGGCAGTCAACAACACTTGCCAAATCTTCTAAGATCATGAAGTTGGTGACAAAGGTAAAATTCCCGACAAGGATATACATATCCTTAATCCTTCCAATGAAGTTGCAAACTCCGCCTGGGCACTTGGGGTCCATCCTAGGCTCAAGTGGTGTGTTTATGATCTGGCTATAAAGGCCTGAGGACATCACGTTGATTGGGGATTCACAGTCAATGTAAGCATGCTCAACGTATTGGTACCCAATCATACATGGTATCTTCACATTCCCGGGATCACCCCTCTTAATCTTTGGGTCAATTCTAACAAAAGGTGGTCGAGGGTTATCAACTAGGTTGTTATAGTAAGCAATCTCCTCCTTAGTGGGGTATTCATTGAAATAATCATCAAACCTAGGATCTACCTTCACTTCATCAATTTTCTCAATCAACTTATCAACCGTAAGATTATTACGTTCTAAGTAATTATCTGAGCATATGGCGGTCTTTAAGTTGTTCAAGGTATAATCGAGCTCTATATCAATCATTCTATTGAGCTCTCTGAGCTCACTAATCTCATTCTCAAGTTGGCTACGCAACAAAGCTACTTCGCCAGGTGTAAGGGGCGGATTCGCGTTTTCCATAATGGCAAACTGAATAGTCAATGAAAATCTTATACGAACAAAAGCACGAAGAAAATAGATAGACTAAAGAAAACCTAGAAAAATAAAATAAAAATCTCACTAGAAAGGAATCTAGTGAGTAGACCTATAAAATAAAAATTCAACCTAAACAATAACTATTCCCCGGCAGCGGCGCCAAAAACTTGATGCGTGGTTTTGCAACCTTACAACAGGTTTTACCTCTCGAGGGATCTCAAGAGGCTTACAACCCCACCAGGCAGTGTACCTGACCGATGTAGTATAGTGTAGTGGTAAGTACGGGGGATTGATCGTTCTCCACAGGGAATAGTGTTCGTTAGGTATGAAAAACTACTCTAATAGGTCTAAGGGTGAGAGAAGATTCTTTTTATGTTTTTATAATTTTATGAAAGCAAGTAAAATCTCGGGTTTGAAAGAGTGGGCGGAATTAGTTGCTAGTCAACTAACCCAAGTTACTATGAATGCAAATAAAATAAAATAACAAAAATGAAAAGGTGGTAAAACTTATATGGAGAGAAATGTGTTTACTTAGATTTCCTTACTCCCTAACTATCTTTTACCGGTTGATTAGTGTGCATTAATCGCGTGGATGACGGGTGTATTCCTTAATACCAATCGTGGGGTGGCGTACGTACTTCCCCAACTCTACAAGCTCCTACTTCACTCCTATGTCGAGCCGGCTAGGAAGCTCCTAACATGGGATCACTAGAATTCGCTTGTGCATTAAATACAACCATAAAAACCTTAGTACGCATTGGTTCATGCTTCTTAAGACGTTCAAGCAAGTTACCGAATAGGAAGTTAGCCAGTTTTCTTAAGCCTAACATAGATGAACAATCATCCAATACAACTAATAACACACTAATAACCAATAATCAATAGCTAGGTTTCATTAGATCTAAGCAAACACAAGATAAATCTAGCCTAACATGTTAAACAAAAGACAAGAACAAGATAGAATCAAACAACACATAGATATATTGAATGATTAATTGATAACTTATCTTCAATGTAACATGGAAGATCTCAAGGTAAAAAGCCTTGAAAAAGCTGCTAAAATCGTCTTAGGGTTTTCACACACAAAGTTCCCCAATAAGTTCCACACTAATGACAAAAAATTGCAAAACTATATATAGACTTTCAGATCTGACGGCGTCACGTTATGGAGTGTGACGCCGTCACCTCGCCGCTTTTAGGGTTCCCGGATGGCCTTCTTGACGCCGTCCCTCTTTAGCTTTCAAAAATCCGTTCTGGCTTATCAAGGCTTGACGCCGTCAGACTTAGGGGTGACGCCGTCCCTCTTTAAATTAAGCCGTGACGACCTTGATCACATTAAAGCGTGACGCCGTCAGAATTCCATGCAAATTTCTCTGGCTTGTCATGAGTAATTTTCACATCCACCACTTTTGCCAAGCCATGACGCCGTCCAGAACAAATCCTGACGCCGTCAAAGGTAATTTCCAGCACAATTTTGAGACTTTGTCGTTTTCTTCACTTTTATGCTCCAAAAACGTCCAAAATGCCTCCTTTTCCAGATTTCTCCTCAAAAGTACCTAAAATGACAAAAGGAACGATTTAGGGCAATATTTGATCAAATAAATACGATTTAGGGCTTAAATGACCCCTTAAAAGCGGTACACTTTTTGCTTCATCAGTCGATCATACCATGCTTTTGGTGCTTGCTTAAGTCCGTATAAAGCTTTCTTTAGTTTGTAGACAAAATTTGGTTTTTCAAAATTGGCAAAGCCGGAAGGTTGTGCAACATACACTTCCTTATTTATAAAACCATTTAAAGATGCACTTTTGACATCCATTTGAAAAAGTTTGAAGTCATGTGCACATGCATATGCAAGTAGTATTCTAATAGACTCGAGCCTAGCTACCGGAGCAAATGTTTCGTCGTAGTCTATACCTTCTTGTTGATTGTAGCCTTGAGCTACTAGCCTAGCTTTGTTTTTAGATAATACACCATTTTCATCCATTTTATTTCTAAATACCCATTTTGTTTCGATTATGGTTTGACACTTAGGTCGTGGAACTAATGTCCATACGTCATTTCTAACAATTTGGTTTAGTTCTTCTTGCATTGCTATGACCCAAGATTCATCTTTTATGGCCTCATTTATATTTTTAGGCTCAATAGTTGAAACAAAACAAAAGAAATTACTTTGGTTTTGTACTTTTGATCTTAAGGTTCTTTCATTTATTTGTCCTATGACATTATCTAATGGATGACTTTTAGATTCTTTGACATTGACTATTTCTTTACTTAAAGGTTCATCTTCTTTGTCATTATCTAAATTTTCTTGGTTTTCAACCATTTGACTTTCAACTAAGTCATCATCTACCAAAGGTGATGTCTTAGAGGGAGGTGGACTTTCGTCGAATGTTACGTTCAACGATTCCTCGACTCTTGAGGTTTCTTTGTTCAAAACAATATATGCTTTACTATTTTGTGAATACCCAAGGAACACACCTTCATAAGACTTTGGGTCAAACTTGGTGAGATAATCCTAATGTAGGCTTTTTGCCTCTATATAGCTCATATGGAGTCTTTTTCAAAAATGGTCTAATTAAGACTCTATTTAAGATATATGTGGATGTGTCAATGGCGTTACACAAAAACTTTTGTGGTATATTTTGTTCATTTAGCATTGTTCGACTCATTTTTTGAAGTGTTCTATTTTTACGTTCTACTACACCGTTTGATTGAGGAGTTCGAGGAGCCGAGAAATTATGTGTTATGCCATTAGCATCACAAAAAGCTCCAAATTGAGTTTCGTTATCAAATTCACGACCATGGTCAGTTCTAATTGACACAATGTTATTTCCTATTTGATTTTGAATTTTATTACTTAGAATTTCAAATTTATCAAATGCTTCATTTTTTGTTTTCAAAAATTTAGTCCAAGTATACCTAGAATAATCATCTACTATTACCAAAGTGTAGAAGTTTCCTCCATAACTTTGTATAGCGGATGGACCAAACAAATCCATATGCAATAGTTCTAAACACCTAGATGTGGACACCATGTTTTTAGCCTTATGGCTATTATGAACTTGTTTCCCAATTTTGCAAGCATCACAAAAGTGTTGGTCGTATTTCAACTTGGGTAGGTTCCTAACGAGTTCCTTAGATGATAAGGATTGGATTAATCTCATATTGGCGTGACCTAAGCATCTATGCCAAAGAGTTGAGTTGTCGTCTAAGGAGGTGAGACAAAGTTTGTCTTTAGGTGTTTTGTCTAATTTCATAACGTATACGTTATTCTTCAAAACACCTTTTCCTACGGTTATACCGTTTTTAAGTAATCTTACTTCCATTTTCACTGAAAAGGACGTCATACTTTTTACGGCATAATTGACTAATACTAAGCAAGTTAAAACCTAAGTTATCTACATGAGCAACATCATCAATAGAAAGAGAGTCATGAGAGATTGTACCTTTTCCGATGATTTTACTTTTAAGCTTGCTACCAAACGTGACATTACCTCCGTCGTATGGTTGGTAGGTTGGGAAAAGGCTTTTATTTCCCGTCATGTGCATTGAACACCCGCTGTCTTTAATCCACTCGTCCGGTTCCAATCCAACTTTCAAGCATACCTAAGTTTAAGAAAAACTCAAGCGTTTGGTCCCCAATATCTCATGGGTCCATTTGGGTTAAACATCCCATTTACTTGATTCATGTAAGGAAACGGTGGATATGGGTTCCATGGCATATAGTTGGGACCTTGATTGTTCCTAGATATGTTTGGGTTCCAACTATTTTGATAAAGATGTTATGAGTTGAAATTACTCTTTGGAAAGGGACGTTTGGGAAAACTAGTTCTATGTCTTTGTTGAACGGTTTTGGTTCTAAATTCATTTTTAACTTGTCCTATTCCTATAGTAACTGCTTGTTTTTGTTTGTTAACAGTTGTACTAGTGCTAGGTTTTATCATAACTTTAACGAACTCAGTACGATCCGAAGTACAATTCTTCTGTTCAACAACAGTACCCGCGGAACCAATTTCCACTACTGGCGGAACCAAATTTTTGGTTTCGTGGGATCCATGGGTGTCTGAACTAGTTGTGTGAAAAACTAGAAGGGGGTTGAATAGTTTTTTACCGATTTAAATTTAATTCGCTTTGTGACTTAACGTGATTTCAAAGTAAATACTCACAAACAGACAATATAAGTAAAGTAAGTAAGGATAGGAACAATCAAACCACAACACGGAGATTTATAGTGGTTCGGCTACAAGGACTCTCTTCCTTGCCCTACTCCACTCCTCGAGCCTCTAACTCGAGAGTTTTTCTTCACTAAGAAACAAACTCCCTTCTCGGCGGAGAAAACCTTTTTACACGTTGCTTACACTTTATCCGGTACTAAGCTAAACACCGGGTTCTTTACAAGGGTACAACCACTCCCGTTGGTTCTTTAACAAGGGTACAACCACTCCCGACACTCTTTGTGTTTTAAGGACTAAAACACTAACCAAACACTACTGAATGAGATGTATAAACAATGATGTGTGAACACTAACAAATCACACAGTATCTATCTAATGAAACTTGCAATAGTATGTATGTTGAAGCTTGTATGCTCGATCTTCTTTGCTACAAAAGTGAGATCAATGAAATGAAATGAAAGAATGATATGGGTTAGTAATTTACAAATGAATGAATATCTAATTTAGGCTATATGAGTGATGAATGTGCCTGAATGATCAGCTTGCTATTTATAGGCAAACTGATTAAACAGTTGGCGGATTTGGCGGATCCCTAAATTTGGATCCGCCCTTGTATGGGTTTGGATCCGCCAGTACAGGACAACTAATAGATTCTCAAATCTTTCCATATCTTGCACAATCTTTTCATATCTTCCAATGTCAACTCTTTAGCTTGAAGATCTATACAAGATATCTCACAAATCCTCAAGATATCCTAAAGATATCAAAATGAGGTATGCCATGATGTCATCTTAAATATTTCTAATTTAAGAAATAAAAATGTAAATGTATATATGTATATAATGTTATTCCTAGTGATCTTGTAATGTGTAAATGTGTTTTAAAAGACTTATCACTATAAATGTAAAAGACTTAATCTTATATTTATGCTTTGCTTAAAGATAGACTTTGTAACTGTCATTAACAAAATTAAGCAAATATCGTAAAATATAAATAACGTTTTTAGGACGATATTTGTATTAACAATCTCCCCCTTTTTGTTGATGACAAAACATAAAGTGTATTTTTAAGCAAATAGCTAAATAAAGTATGAGTCTTTTAAAAATATAGATTAAGTTGGTTTTATGCAAGTTTTAAAAACTATTTTAAGCATAAAAGTATGTACTATGATGTTTCACAGTGATGTAAACTTAATCCTATCTCCCCCTTTTTGTCGAAATAAAAAGAAGATTTGCGTAACGGAATGTGATAAACATTTCTTGGTTATTACTCCCCCTAAATTGGAGAAGCAAGAGTGTTTCAATGATTTTGAGAACTTTAAAGCTCCCCCTTGGATTATACTCCCCCTAAATGGAGTACCAAGGTCATAATGCATGATCCTACAAAACAAATGGTTAGAATATAATATGCTCCCCCTCGATGTATACTCCCCATTGCTAGGGTACCAACGTATACTTATCAAGGATGAGAAATGCTATAAAATGATGAGTTAGTACATGATATACTCCCCCTTGATCTATACTCCCCGTTGCTAGGGTACCAACGTATATGATTCAAAGTTGAGAAAAGCTAAAAAACAAAGGTTAGTTGTGAATTAATCCAACCAAGTAGTATAATGCATATGTATAAGTCAACCAAACATAAGATTTCAACCCTTTTGACTTTCAAAAGTCAAAAATATGTGTCTGATAAAAAATGCACCTAAGTAGAAGTGGTCAAATCATTATGATAATTCAAACCAACCATAAGTCAAGTTATTATGCCAAATAGTAATCACCCATAAGCATAAATATAACATCCATTACTTGAAAATTTGTTTGTGACATAAGTCACAAAACATGATGTTACAACATACAAAGAGAAGCAATCCTAAAAATCCTAAAGGAGATAAACTAAAAGTGCCTATTGCGGAGGATTGTTTTGGTTCGATGAAGACATGATGGAGGCAAGCCAAATGGATTCTAAATCCTTTGTATCACGTAAGTTAGAGTTCATCATGTTTGAAGAGGTGTTGAGAGGATCAAGTTCCTCATTTCTTTGAGTGTTTGGTTGGTTGAGCCACATTGATTCATCAATGGTTTGGAGTGTGGTAAGTAAATCATTTGGTTGAAAGTTGGGTGATTGTGGAGGTGATGATGGTTTTCTCATTTGAGATGGTACGGGTGGTGGTGTGCTAGCTACTGGTGTTGTTGTAGGTGATGGTGATCTGGATGGTGGAATTGGAGAGGGTGATGGTATGTTAACTACAGGAGTTACGATGGGTGTTGTAGTAGTAGTGGATATAGTAGGGAAGTTTACATTAGAAATGGGATTTATGAGCCAGTATGGTCTAACACTAATTCTAGCTGTCCTTCTGTGTGGTCTGGACATGTGGGAGTTGTTTGATTTATGCATTGTGAAGGTGGTTAGAAATGCACAGGTAGTTAGGAATGAAAATGTGAGTTTAGATCGTCTAAAGCTTCTAATTTATGGTTTTGAAGGTTTATGGAGATTGGTGTTTAGATAAAGGAGTGTTGATTTCCAATAACTTGGAACAAGAAAAAGTTGTTTGTCATTTTATCAAAGCCAATTCATGGAGTTGACATGAAGATGATCAGTGAATACAGAAGGTGACAGAAAAGTTTGTAATGTGATTGATTCACGGATTCCAAGGAACCAATTAAAGGGATCCTTAGGTGTTAGAGAAAGGTAACTTGGACAAAAATTTGAATATTCAAATTTTGGTGGGAAATTTATTTCTTATGGTACTAAGTGTTTCTAAATCATCTTAATGATCCTATTGATCAGTAGAGTAATCCTAAAAACTACAAACAACTATCTAAGGATTGAGATTAGTTGGGAAATTTTGGAAAAGTTACTGTTTGAAGTTGGCAGATCCAATCGTTAACAAAGGCGGATCCCAGATTTTGGATCCTGAGAATCCGCAGGTTGAGGACTAGCGGAACCAAAGGATACAACAGGCGGATCCCATATCTGGGTGCCGCCATATCCGCCATATGGAAGTACAAATTTTGAACAGAGAGCAATGCATATTTCCCGATACCCGTTAAAATCCCGTAAATTCTCCTAAAACCTATGTAACTACCAATATGTGATAGAAGATACTAAAAACACAGGATCTAACATACGTTTATGCATAGATTAATCCGATGATAATAATTTACCATAACAGGAGGTTAAGCCAAACGGTGGCTTAAGCATGGAAAATTGATAACAAAAAGTGTTATCATCCTGCAACATTATGTTAGTTCACATAAAAGTCAAATACTAATGTAATATTCTAAAAGACACACAAGTTTATCACATCATTGTTTGAAAATGTCCTAAACCAAACACTCCCTAACTCTTACTTCTTGTGGAGCTTCATGATCCACCGGCCTAAGTTCTTCATCATTCCTTTAGTTTGTCGAAGTTCTTCGGATTGGTTCTTGTAAGTAGGAAGTTGACTCACGTATTCAGGCGGAGGAATCCTAGAATTAGGCAAACCATCTTCGTCACTAGCTGATGATGATGATGATGAGGTAGGAGGATGAGCACGTTTTCCTCTTGCTATGGTTACCCTATGATCACTGAGAGGAACAAAGGTGTGTGGAATTTCTGTGTAGTCAGGAAGGAAGCCACTAGCATTTCGGGGAATAGGAATAGAGGCTTTAAACAGACGGGTAAGAAGCATCTGTACGGCATGGCGGTGGTACCTAGGACTGGAATATCTGCCATTCGTTTGGCAATGTAGTATGCTAATTGAATTGTTGGTGAGTAGACATACAATACATCATATAGCAAAGGCATACATTGACGTGGTCCCTATTTCCTACAGTGCTAATGACGTTGGCTCTAAGAACTTCTTCCAACTTCTTAAATTGAGGCTTAAGCTCATTAAGCTCCATGGCCAATGGATCTCGATCTACTTGTTTACCCCGGCTTGTCCTACGATGCGTGGTTTTGCGACCTTACAACAGGTTTTACCTCTCGAGGGATCTCAAGAGGCTTGCAATCCCCACCAGGCAGTGTACCTGACCGATGTAGTATAGTGTAGTGGCAAGTACCGGGGGATTGATCGTTCTCTAGGGGAATAGTGTCGTTAGGATTGAAAAACTACTCTAATAGGTCTAAGGGTGAGGGAAGATTCTTTTTTGTATTTTTTTATATTTTTATAAAAGCAAGTAAAATCTCGGGTTTGAAGGAGTGGGCGGAATTAGTTGCTAGTCAACTAACCCAAATAACTACAATTGCAAATAAAATAAAATAACCGAAAATAAAAAGGTTGTGGAACTTATATGGAGAGAAATGTGTTTACTTAGATTTCCTTATTCCCTAACTATCTTTTACCGGTTAATTAGTGTGTATTAATTGCGTGGATGACGGGTGTATTCCTTAATACCAATCGTGGGGTGGCGTACGTACTTCCCCAACTCTACAAGCTCCTACTTCACTCCTATGTCGAGCCGGCTAAGAAGCTCCTAACATGGGATCACTAGAATTCGCTCATGCATTAAATACAACCATAAAAACCTTAGTACGCATTGGTTCATGTTTCTTAAGACGTTCAAGCAAGTTACCGTATAGGAGGTTAGCCAGTTTTCTTAAGCCTAACATCGATAAACAATCATCCAATACAATTAATAACACACCAACAACCAATAATCAATAGTTAGGTTTCATTAGATCTAAGCAAACACAAGATAAATCTAGTCTAGCATGTTAAATAAAAGACAAGAACAAGGTATAATCAAACAACACATAGACATATTGAATGATTAATTGATTACTTATCTTCAATTGAACATGGGAGATCCAAGGGTATAAAACCCTTAAAAATGGCAGAAAAATCGTCTTAGGGTTTCTCCTCACAAAGTTGCACACTAATGACTAAAAATTATGAGAATATATATAGAAAATCAGATCTGACGGCGTCACATTATAGAGCTGACGCCGTCACCTCGCCGCGGTTAGGGTTTCTTGATGGCCTTCTTGACGCCGTCCCTTTTTAATCTTCCAAAATCCTCTCTGGCTTATCAAGGGTTGACGGCGTCACACTGGGGCTTGACGCCATCACAGGTACTTTTCCAGCAGATTTTTGAGACTTTGTCGTTTTCTTCACTCTTATGCTCCAAAAACTTCCAAAATGCTTCCTTTTCCAGATTTCTTCTCCAAAGTACCTAAAATGACAAAAGGAACGATTTAGGGCAATATTTGATCAAATAAATACGATTTAGGGCTTAAATGACCCCCTAAAAACGGTACACTTTTCGCTTCATCATCCTAGTTGGGTTGTTTCTAGGATTGAAGAGATGTTCACGGATAATTTCTTTGGAAGTTGGGGGTGTGTTGTATGGATGGATGCGATCAAGGTTAAAGTCGAGGATGGGCAAATGACCATTTGTCCGAATAAAAGCAAGTTCCTTGACTTGGGATACCTAAAACTTCCCCAAATTGGTTTAAAGGAAAGGTGAATTGGTTTTGGTTAACTTTGAAATGAATGTTCGTGAATCCAAAGTCGTTAGTGCTTAGACTTACAGTAGCATAGAATTCAAGTATAAACCTAGGAATAATGGGTTCATTTATGTCGAGAAGACTATCAAATTGGATAGAGGCTAATTGTTCACGGAGATTGGTTTCTTCTAAAAAAGACGTGTCTACGGTTCTACCTTCGTGAACATAATGTTTTTCTGATGCCTTAAAGATTTTGACTTGATCTTCGGTGAGTCCTTTGATTTTGTGGTGTTGAGGTAGGTATTTGAGGGTGTTCTTATGTTCATAATTTGTCACGGGAGGCATGATTTTCCTAGACACAAAAATTTCATAATTTAGTTAAAATTATCGAAAATATGTATATTAATTTCTAGTGTGTGCCTACATGGGGACAATGTGGAGGTGCGGTTATCTCGACTCCTTTTGATGCATGAAAATTTATTTATGCTAGTTTTATAACGAAAATGTGAGATAACCCAAACGCTCCTAATTCAATGTAACTACGTTTGAATGTACCTGAAAATACATATTAGTTATGTATTCCCTTTAGCATTCAAGAGACATTATGCAAGTGATGTGTAAAGACATAATTTTTTTGTATTTGTATGAACAATGTTCAAAAACCGTTTTTCCTAGTTGTGAGAAGATTTTGATAAAAAAATTCTCATGGGGTTTTTGATAGATTATGATAATGTACAACAAGATGCAATTCCTAACTAAGGAAAACATAGTTTGTGATGCAATTCAGTAAGTAAGTTTCATGATTTTCCTAAAAATATGCATAAACCCCAAGTTTTGATTTTTGTGCAAGAAATAGAAATCCTAGACTTAGATTAGAAATTAGATATGATTAGAATACTTACAGAGATGATTTAAGCACAAATTTGTGGTGAAGAATGACCTAATTTCTGAGTTTGGTGTGATAAGGGTCGAATTCCAGTAAGGTGTATGTTTTTGGGGAATGTGATGTACAGTAAAGGGTGTTTGTTTTAATAGACTAAAAACTGGCTCTGTAGGCCGCGGTTCTGGCGGATCCAAAACAAAGGATCCGCCCTTGTTGTCGTTTGGATCCGCAGGATCAGAGCACCAAACTTGGTTATTGCCGTGTTTGGTTAATCTAAGGTTCGTGCTTACGTTTTATCAACTCACTAGGTTCCATTAATCCTAAACCTAGTCTAAGATAGTTGAAAGATTCTCTCTTGAGGGGTTTTGTGAGAATGTCGGCAATGTTGTCCTCTGAGGATACTTTCTCGATTGAGATGTTTCCCTTCTGAACATTGTCGCGTAGAAAATGGTGTCGTATTTCTATGTGTTTGGTTCTAGCGTGTTGGACTGGATTTTTGCTGAGGTCGATAGCTTATGCGGTGCGATGTGTCATTGCGGTTTAGCAGTATTAATGCCTACTCAAGTTTTAAATTTATATTTAGCAGACTTATCAATAACACACACACTTAACGAGCAGTGTACCCGGTCAGTATGAATATAATGGTAAGTAGAGTGTCGATCACTAAGAGTGGAACGTATTATCTAGTTATTCTAATCAGTATTTTAATATATTAAGTTAGCTATACAACCTATTCTAACGCAAGGGGGTTCAGCCTGAGAGACTGGCACGATTTGGTTGCAATTAAATAATAAACTAAACCAATAGGCACGAATCAGCGAATAGCACACACGTACACAGATAAATACTCGAGACAATAAGAAGACTGTCCTGATAGATAAGTAGTTTGTCACTTGTTTTATTGCTAGTTTTATATGACGTGTATAGTTCGATGCAACGCACCGAGATTAAGTCCTTTCTCGTTGGTTCTAATCTTATCGGCGAGTAAACCCTTAATGATTACTTATGACAATCCTATTTATTTTTCTTCCTACTTTTCTACAGATGATAGAATGCATAGGCGATCTAATAAATAGGCGAGGGCAGAGGCATGGCGACCCGATCAACGCTCAGCTAGACACAGAGGTTATCAATGCACTAATAAAAGTCACCAAAGACATCAACATATAAACTTTAATTAATGAGAAAGCAGTTTTAAGGGAGTGCAATCTTTCCGTTGTCACATTACACAAGCCACCAATCTTGATGAATTAAAGTTTACTAACACAATAAAACAAAACTACTTAATGAATTAAACACATGCAGCACCTTCTTACAGCTCTTGTATCTTTGTTTGGGTGTGTCTTGTGCTGCCTATTCGTCTGAATTCGTCCTAGGTTTCTGTACTTCGGTCTTCTGTCGAACTTCGGAACTTTTTAACTCGTCTGGTCTTTGGGGTATTTATAGTTTCTGTCTGAGGGTAAGATGCGGCGCATCTAGTAAGTAGATGCGGCGCATTGACTTAACTTCGCGTGGGGTCCAAGATTAATATATTCAGGAATATTCGTACACCGCCAGAAGATGCGGCGTAACTCCATAAATAGATGCGGCGCATGTCCTCTTGTATCTTGGATCGTATTTGGTGAAATCTTGATAGCGATGCGCCGTATGTAATGAGTGAGATGCGGCGCATCTGGAGCAGGTTCGTCTTGATCTTGTCCATTTCAGTAGACTCTTAACTTCTTGCATGTTTTGCTCCATAATTAGTCCAAAATCGCCAAGTTTCACCAAATGCTTGTTTTTACCTGAGAATTACAAAAGTAAACGATTAAGTATCAATCCTCATACATAATATAATAAAACAAGTCAAATTAATAGGATAAATGATAGTAATAAAATGTACTTATTTGAGTTCATCAATAGCTCCTTTGTTGTCGCAAAGAATGGGAATGTCGTTGAGTTCAATTCCATAGTCGACGAGAGCTTGTTTCATCCACAGTGCTTGTTGACAAGCTTTTCCTGCTGACACGTACTCGGCTTCAGTTGTTGATATTGCAAGGGCGTTTGTTTCTTTGCAAACCATGATGTGAGACAATGTCCTACAAAAGTACAAATACCGCTTGTACTTTTCCTATCAACATAATCACCAGCATGGTCTGAGTTGGCATACACTATGGTTTCCATTCCCGTTCCTTTGGGATACCATAATCCTAAATGTGTAGTGCCTTTTATGTACCTAAATATCCGTTTAACGGCTTCAAGATGGGATATTTTGGGATCTTCTTGAAAGCGTGTACATAGACAAACACTAAACATAATGTCTGGTCTACTAGCCGTTAGGTAAAGTAAGCTACCAATCATTCCCCTATATTTAGTGCTATCTACAGATTCACTTTCTTCATCCTTAGTGAGTTTAGTTTCCGAGGACATTGGTGTTTTAATAGGTTTTGAATTTTCAAGACCAAATTTCTTAAGCATATCCTTGATATACTTAGATTAGTTGAAGAATATCCCATCTTCTAATTGTTTGATTCGGAGACCTAAGAAAAAGTTTAGTTCCCCCATCATACTCATTTCAAACTCATCATGCATGATTTTTGAGAATTCATCGCATAACTCTTGACAAGTTGAACCGAATATAATGTCATCCACATATATCTGGACTATGATAATATGTGATCCCTTTTTCTTGGTGAAAAGAGTATTGTCTACTAGGCCCATGGTATACTTATGGTTAACTAGGAAAGTCTTAATTCGATCATACCAAGCTTTTGGTGCTTGCTTAAGTCCGTATAATGCTTTCTTAAGTTTATAGACATGATTAGGTTTTTCAAAATCGGCAAAGCCGGGAGGTTGTGCTATAAACACTTCCTCGTTTATAAAACCATTTAGAAATGCACTTTTGACATCCATTTGAAACAGTTTAAAGTCATGTGCACATGCATATGCAAGTAGTATCCTAATTGACTCAAGTCTCGCAACGGGTGCAAATGTTTCATCGTAATCTATACTTTCTTGTTGATTGTAGCCTTGTGCTACTAGCCTAGCTTTGTTTCTAGATACTACGCCATTTTCATCAATTTTGTTTCTAAAAACCCATTTTGTACCTATTATGGTTTGATTTTTAGGTTGTGGGACTAATGTCCAAACGTCATTCCTAACAAATTGATTTAATTCCTCTTGCATCGTAATGACCCAAGTTTCATCTTTTATGGCTTCATTAACATTTTTAGGTTCAATTGTTGAAAAAAAAAAAAAGAGAAATTACTTTCGTTTTGAGCTTTAGACCTTAATGTTCTTTCATTGATTTTTCCTATGACGTTTTCTAATGGATGACTTTTGGTTTCTTTGATATTAACTATTTCTCTTTTTACCGGTTCATCTTCTTTGTCACATTCAATATTTTCCTGATTTTCAATCATTTGACTTTCAACTAAGTCATCATCTACCAAAGGTGATGTCTTAGAGGGAGGTGGACTTTCATCAAATGTTACGTTCAATGATTCCTCGACTCTTGAGGTTTCTTTGTTCAAAACTATATATGCTTTACTATTTTGTGAATATCCTAGAAATACACCTTTGACTTTGGGTCGAACTTGGTGAGATAATCCTTTGTGTTTAAAATGAAGCACTTGCTTCCAAACACTCTAAAATATCCTAAAGTAGGCTTTTTGCCTCTATATATCTCATATGGAGTCTTTTTCAAGAATGGTCTAATTAGAACTCGATTTAGGATATATGTGGATGTATCTACAGCATGACACCAAAACTTTTGAGGTATGTTTTGTTCATTTAACATAGTTCTACTCATTTCTTGAATTTTCCTATTTTTGCGTTCTACTACACTGTCAGATTGAGGAGTTCGAGGAGCCGAGAAATTATGTGTTATGCCATTAACATCACAAAAAGATCCAAATTGGATTTCGTTGTCAAATTCACGACCATGGTCGGTTCTTATTGACACTATGTTACTGCCTATTTGATTTTGAATTTTCTTACTTAAGATTTCAAATTTATCAAACGCTTCATTTTTAGTTTTCAAAAACTTAGTCCATGTATACCTAGAGAATCATCTATTATTACCAAAGTATAGAAGTTTCCCCCGTAACTTTGTATAGCGGATGGACCAAACAAATCCATATGTAAGGCTCTTCACAGTGGGACGGAAGAAATCGAGCAACATAATCGATCGATCGATATTGAATATCGATCGGCCCAATGTGGGCAAACTAGCCAAATCGATCGCCGGTCAAAGTTTTGCAAAATCGTTCGGATATTCGACCGATTTTGTATCCGTTTGTTTTGCAAAAAATGTATCCGTTTGTTGCTAAAAAAAAAAAACTTTTTTTCCAAAATATTTACCACTTTTCATCCTATAAATACCCACATCAAACCCACTTTCAAACACACAATTTCAAAAACAATTCATACAAATTCACATCAAAAAACACACAATGTCAAAGAAAAACACTCCACAATCAAAAAACCGACGATCCCGACTAACCCAAAATGCACCGGACATAAATTTCTCTCCGCAAAACACCTTTGAACTAACCGGCATAACACCACCACAACAAGGGAACATACGCTTTCGTCCACAATCTTTTGAATATCCAACACAATTACCACAAGTCAATCAAAGAGAAAACTTGTTTTCCATTCGTCGTCCTTTTGTCCCACCACAACGTGTTGATTACAATCAACAACCAAGTGAGGCGGCTTATCGGCCTAACATGGATTTCTTGCATTCTTCCCAACCGTCTCAAGAACATTCTCCGATTCGGTTTACTAATCTTGATATGAATTTGGATGATTGGGGAGACTATCATAACTATGGTTATTCGACCCAAGATTACCCGAGTCAAGATGCTTCGATGGGGCAAGCTTCGGGTCACGGTTCGGGTCACGGTTCCTACCAAGATTCTTTCCACGGTTCTATGCCCGTTAATGACGATGACGATGTCGAAGTCGAAGAGACATCACCCGTCAAGCCAAAGAAGCCTTCGCGGCGTGCTACAAAGACGAAAGGCAAAGGCAAAGGCAAAGAACCCGAACCGGCCAAAAAAATTGAACCATGGACTACCAGAGAAGAGGTCGTTCTTTGTAAAGCTTTCATCTTTGTTTCTGAAAATGCAAAAAAAGGAAACACTATGAATCGGCACAAATTTTGGGAGAAAGTGGTAGCCTATTTTTTGAAAGAAACTGGTTCAGACCGGACAACGAATTCGATCATTTCCAAATGGAAGACTAGAATTCGTAGTCAAGTTGCGAATTTTGGTGCTATTGTTGATAATGTCAAGGGGACACATGGAAGTGGTGAGAATGACGTTGACGATTTGTCCAAAGCTCTTTTGGAGTATCGTGCACGTTACGGTCAAGATTTCACTATGGTGGAGTGTTGGAAAGTTTTGAGGGGGCATGATTCTTGGAAGGAAGAGATACCCCTTTTCCAATCGGGCGTTCGAAGGAAAGTGAAGGGTTCAACAACTACGTCGGGGTCAACACAAGGCCCCTCGAATTTTCAAGACTTGGATGATGACGAGGATGAAACAGAGGATGATACTAGAGAATCACGACCACAAGGTCGTGACAAAGCAAGGAGGAAATCATCCACCTCCTCCTCTCATGAGACATCAAAATCATTCATGAGTGGGCTAATAGCGGATTTGTGGAAATCAAGACCGTCAAAGAAGGAAAAAGGTAAAGAGCGGGATGAGTCGTGGAGACAAATCAAGGAACGAGAGCTAGCGATCAAAGAAAAAAAATTGGAATATCAACAAAAGCTCTTGCAATGCCAGGAGGAACAAAAGGAACTCTTGAGAAATACCAAACGGGATCAAGAATTGATTTTCTACAACTCGGCTATCGACCCAAATTTGCCCGAACGACAAAGAGAGGAACTTATGCGAATTAAAGCGGAAATCAAGGAACGCCACAACCTAAATTACTAGTTTTTAAATAAGTGTTCGCGTGTTTAATTTTTAGTTGTTTAAGTTTTTTATTTAGTTGTAATGGTTTTTATTTCGTATCGTATCGTTTATGTAATATTTACGTTTTATTAATAAAATTTGTGTTTGTGTTAAAAAATGTTTTTTTTTTAAAAGAAAAAAAAAAAAAAAAAAAAAAAAAAAAGATGATGCAATATGGGTTGCCACTGTGATGAGAGAGATGAATATGGGTTGAAGAGAGAGAAAGCTGAGGTGGCAGCCGGAAAGATGATGCAATATGGGTTGCCACTGTGAGAAGCCTAACAATTCTAGACACATAGATGTAGACACCATGTTTTTAGCCTTATGGCTATTATGAACTTGTTTTCCTATTTTGCAAGCATCACAAAAGTGTTGGTCATATTTCAACTTGGGTAGGTTCCTAACGAGTTCCTTAGATGATAAGGATTGAATTAACCTCATATTGGCGTGACCTAAGCGTCGATGCCATAGAGTTGAGTTTTCGTCCAGAGAGGTGAGACAAAGTTTGTCTTTAGGTGTTTTGTCTAATTTCATAACGTAAACGTTATTCCTCAAAACACCTTTTCCTACGGTTATGCCATCCTTAAGTATTTTACTTCCATTTTCACTGAAAAGGACATTATACTTTTTGCGGCATAATTGACTAATACTAAATAAGTTAAATCCTAAGTTGTCTACATGAGCAACATCATCAATAGTGAGAGAGTCATGAGAAATCGTACCTTTTCCGATGATTTTACTTTTAAGCTTGCTACTGAATGTGACATTACCTCCGTCGTACACTTGGTAGGTTGAGAAAAGGCTTTTGTTTCCCGTCATATGTCTAGAACATCCACTATCTTTGATCTACTCGTCAGTTTCTAACTCTACCTTTAAGCACACCTAAGTTCAAGAAAAACTCAAGCGTTTGGTCCCCAATATCTCATGGGTCCGTTTGGGTTAAACATAACATTATCATGGTTCACGTATGGAAATGGTGGACAAGTGTTCCATGGCATGTAGTTGAGACCTTGATAGTTCCTAGACATGTTTTGGTTCCAACTATTCTGATAATGATGTTGTGAGTTAAAGTTACTCTTAGGAAAGGGGTGTTTGGGAAAACTAGTTTTAGGCTTCTGTTGAATCGTTTTAATCCTAAACTCATTATTAACTTGACCTTTTCCTATAGAAACCGATGGTTTTTGTTTGTTAATAGTTGTACCAGTGCTAGGTTTTCTAGTGACCTTAACGAATTCAGTACGATCCGAATTACGAACCTTCTGTTCATCAACTGTACCTGATGATCCTTTTGGTACAACTGGCGGAACCAAATTTTTGGATCCGCCAAATCCGTGGGTATCTGACTCAGTTGGAACAGGTTCTTGTACTTTCACTGTTTGTTTCGTAAAGTCATTTAAGTTTCCTGATTTCATAAATCCTAGTCCGGTTTTATCATGAGGCAACTTTTGAATTTGCATTAACTCATCTGCTAAACAAATGTTTTTATCAAACCTCTTAAACTTAGAGTTTTGTTTGATAAGATCTTCCTGTGTGATTTTAAGTTTTTCTATTTCTAGTTTAAGTTCCTGAAATGAGACACATGTTTCTTTAACACTTTTACCCTTTTCTGATCGTGCTCTTTTTCTTTTAACCAATAGACTTCGTTTTCTAAAAGTGTCATTTTGGTTTTTAAGAACTTATTTTTGTTTATGATTTTTAGAGTAATATCACACAATTTGTTATATTCTATTTCTAAGGTTTCATAATCAATAGAAGAGTATGATGAGTCAGAATATACCTCTTCTGAGTTATGAGCCATGAGAGCAACTTCGTCGTTCTTTGGCTCGTCATCATCACCATCACTGTCACTCCAAGCTCCATTAACAAATGCTTTCTGAGACTTGTTCTTTGGAGGCTTTGGACAATCTCCTATTCGGTGACCGGAATCCCTGCACCTAAAACACTTCCTATCTATTTTTCCTTTCCTATCATCACTGTCTTTCTGGATGGATTTCTTTTCTTCAAGAGGTTGTCTTACGAACCTTTCTCGTCTCCTAAAGAACTTTTTGAAATCTCTAACGGCCATGGCATATTCTTCATCTTCACTACCCGAACTAGACTCTTCATCACTTGATTCTACTTTAGCTTTTAAGGCAATGGACTTCATCTTCTCCTTTTTGCCTTTAACTATTTCTGAGTCTTTTTCCATTACCATTTCGTGAACTTTGAGATTTCCGATGAGCTCGTCAAGTGTCATGCTTGAAAGATCCTTGGATTCTTCAATAGCCGTCACCTTTGCTCTCCACTTCGGATGAAGTGCTCAAAGAAATTTCCTGACAAGGTTCTTGCTAGAAAAAGATTCATCAAGTGCTTTGAGAGAAGTAGTTATAGTATTAAACCTAGCAAAAGCACTGTCAATGGTCTCATCTTCAGAGATAACAAATTGTTCATATTGTTGAACAAGAAGATCAATTTTGTTATCTTTGACTTGTGAGTTCCCTTGATGAGTGATAATCAATGATTGCCAAATATCCTTAGCCGTTTTACACATAAAAACTCTTTCATATTCTTTCTTAGGTAAGGCATTATAAAGCATCATTTTGGTTTCATTATGTTTGGCAATTAACTTCTTTTGCTCATCACTGTGACGAGTAAGAGAAGTACCTTCATCCCGACCACCTAATACATTTGATATAGGTTTATAATCACCTTCTACTATAATATACCATAGATCTATGTCCTTTGACTTCACATACGTCTCAAAGCGGTTTTTCCAGTATATGAAAAATTTTGGTTCAAATAGTGGTGGTCTTTGCATAGATTGCCCTTCTTTAAAGTTTACAAAATCCATTGATCGTTTCAAGTTTTTAAAATACAATATATTTTGAAAATCTTGAGTAACGTAGCTCTGATGCCAATTGTGGAAAACTAGTAGGTGGGTTGAATAGTTTTTACCAATTTAAATTTAATTCGCTTTGTGACTTAACGTGATTTCAAAGTAAATACTCACAAAGAAACAATATAAGTAAAGTAAGTAAGGATAGGAACAATCAAACCACAACACGGAGATTTATAGTGGTTCGGCTACAAGGACTCTCTCCCTTGCCCTACTCCAATCCTCGAGCCTCTAACTCGAGAGTTTTTCTTCACTAAGAAACAAACTCCCTTCTCGGAGGAGAAAACCTTTTTACACGTTGCTTACACTTTATCCGGTACTAAGTTAAACACCGGGTTCTTTACAAGGGTATAACCACTCCCGTTGGTTCTTTAACAAGGGTTCAACCACTCTCGTTGGTTCTTTAACAAGGGTACAACCACTCCCGACACTCTTTGTGTTTTAAGGACTAAAATACTAACCAAACACTACTGAATGAGATGTATAAACAATGATGTGTGAACACTAACAACTCACACATTATCTATCTAATGAAACTTGCAACAGTATGTATGTTGAAGCTTGTATGCTCGATCTTCTTTGCTACAAAAGTGAGATCAATGAAATGAAATGAAAGAATGATATGGGTTAGTGTTGGATCAGTCCTAGATAGATCTTTGAGCCTTATGGAACCGGTAGAATGCTTATGTAATCACAAACAAACTACATGAGAATCTCTAACAATAAACTTATGTTTACGCAGAATATAAACACAAGAGTTAAAGAGGAAATAACTAATAAACACTTGATCCTCTATGGATCTATATTAACTATTAAAATTGTTTTTCGAAGTGTAAAATGTTCATAGCCGTGAGTTTCTTTTATACTAACAGAAACCCTAATTCGGCATTCACAAGAAAACGTGTAAAAGAGATATGCAATATCTATTCCTAATATATCTCATGCATATCCTAACCTTCTGATCATACGGGTTGACTATTATTATTACCCGCAGAAACAATATTACCAGCAGTAACTATATACTACTAACAGCAGGAACCATACCAGCAGGAACTACATACCTGCCAGTAGGAACCATACTAACTACCAGCAGTAATGAAACTAAATACAATTTTAATAATTCCTAACAATCCTCCCCTAAACTTGAATTTGACTAGGTTAACTTCAAGTTTCTAGATAGATCTTTGACTTCCAAAGCATGAGGATTGAACTTTAGCAGCAACATTAGGTAACCAGCAGTAACATGGTTAGAACCAACAGCAACAAGTAACCACCATTAAGACCAAGGATACAACAGCAACTCCTAAGTATCAGCAGCAACAGGAACCAGCAGCAACATGAGTAGATTTGATGAGCCTTTACCAAGTAGCTACTCACTCTTGGGCTAGCTAGTCCTTTGGTGGAATTATGGCATCACCCTGGTGAACTAGTAACCAGTCCAACACTTAGAACATGAATCAATGGTGTGTTGGAATACCCTAATGATTTTTGGCAAACCATCACAGCCATAAACGGATTTGAGATGTCTTTACCTGCAGCCGTTTGCTCAGGACTAGCCAATTCTTTGGTTGAATATAACACCTTGGTGAATTGATTACCAGTTATGGATTTCCACAGCCTTTACCACAAGCCATACTCTTGTGGGCTAGCCAATTCTTTGGAACCCTAAAGGGTAACATCCATGGTGAATTGATGACCATTTCAACTCTCAGTAATGAAACATGGGTGAGTTGAATACCCTATAGTTTTGAGCAAACTATTACAGCTGTCAACGGATTTGAGAATCACACCAGAGCCGTACCCTCATGGTGAGTCAACTCTTTCTTGTCTGTGAGACATGGTGAGTTGATTACCATTTGTTGTGTGGTAATAAACCAACACTCAAACCCTGTAAACAGTTTACTCAAACATACAAGTTAGTAGACAAGTTATATATATATATATATATATATATATATATATATATATATATATATATATATATATATATATATATATATATTAAATTAACTCTAAAAGAAAGAAAAATATACAACAATACCATCAAGCAGCAGCAGCCCAAGCAGCACAAAGTTGAGACCTAATGAATCTAACCAACTCCTCAGCAGTGGTCAAGTCATTTCCAACTACATCCTTTGCAATCTCCAACTTATGTGTGAGCATCCTCTCCATCAGGTGAGCTGAGAGAGGATATTGTACATCCACAAACATATACATAGTTTCCCCAGACATTGTCTCCAATACATGAACATTGGAGTGAGGATATACTCTCCAACTCATCACTTGCCAATTATTTTGATGTGCCCAAACAGAAAAACCATCAGCCCCTGAATCCAGCAACACTTTCAAATCTCCCCAGAGTATAAGACCAAGTCCAGTAGCAGGATTAGAATCATAATGTTTAACCTCCGATAATTACTCCTTTAACCAACCAATAAACAAAGTCATTAACTTCTCTAGGGTTAATCTTGAAGATTGAAAAAGGCCTATAAAAGAGGCTCTTAATCACACACCAAACACACCACACAAACTTTAAACCCTTAATAACCCTCAATCATCAAAACAATGAGCGTTAAACCTGACATTGTTGAAATTTCATCTGATTCATCTTCTAAGTCATCATCAAGGATTAATGGAATAAGTATTTTCCACCAAACTAATATAATATGACCATTCTGAACCCAAAACCAAAGGCAAAGGCTGAAGAAGCATCTTCTGATGGACTTCCAACTCCCCCACCCTATGTGGATGACACAAGCTCAGAGTATGAGCTCAAGTCAATGCCAAGCTATGTGTCCTTCTATGAAGCTTCTTCTGATGAACAAGCAGCAGTGAATTCAAAGTCTGTGGTTGTGGCAAGCTCTGCTCAAGTGCCATAACTGCCAACTCCCATTCAATCAAAGAATAAACCTTAGTTGGCGTTCCCATAACTGCCAACTCCCATTCAATCCATAGATATAATATACAACAATTAGTGGTGATATCGACCACTTAATACAAAACTTCACATCGTTGGTTAAAACAAACATCCAAATTTCTCCTTTTTTCTTTTTCTTTTCTTATTTTTTCGATTTTTTTTTTTTTTTTTTTTTTTTTTTTTTTTTTTTTTTTTTCAAACTACTAACATAAACATAGATGTGTAAAATTTCACCACATCACTAAAACGATAACTCTGGATAATTTTTCCATACTTTTCATACTTCAGAAATAACGGTAATAGTGAAAGTAGTAAACACACGAAAAATAAACTCAAAGATATACAATATTTACTTTCACTCCAATTGCATTGTGCAATTTCCCGACCTAACCATAGATAATGAATTACGCACGCGAACACAGGTAATGTAAGGAAACACACTTTGCCTAAAGCAATTAACCAACCACGGATTTTAATCTACAGGGTAGGCTAAGGTGTAAGGGTGTAACGAAACATTTTAACAAAGGTGTAAGAAACGAAAGGAATGGCTCTGAGTGTTTTTCTAGGGGTATCTTACTCTAAAAGTGAGAGTAACAAAAGGGTTTATACAGGGGTTAACTAACCAGTGTAGTTAGTTAATAACACATAACATATAAAGGCTATTTGGGTGTAATCCTAGAAATTTTACCAATTTAGACAAGTCATTCCGATTATAAAATAATACTTATTATGGTGGTCTCGAATAGTATACAAGCCAAGTTCTAAAGTTTACAAGTCACCGGCACACTCATAGATTTGTGAATTTTGAAAAATCACAATTTTTGAAAATAACGTCATGTGTGCAGCTATGCAACTTAGACTTTAAACAAAAACATGCTAAAAAATTTTAAATTTTTATATATTAAGCACATTTTAAGCATATTTTGAAAAGTTTAGGACAAGTAAGTGTTAAGTGTTCTAATTCTCCAATCCCCCCACTTAAGTTAAACAACGTCCTCGTTGTTTGTATCAAAGGTTAAAAACTGGAAAATAAAAGAATTAGAACAGAAAAACTCCCCTGAGATTTGCTCGGTATGATCCTCCATTAGTATAAGAGCAAAAATCATCTTTCTTGTGGATTAGAACGTTTAAGCTTCATAATAGATGTATCCACAGGAAATGCAGGAATCTATAATACCACCAAGGCTTCAAAAGACACATAAGTTAAGAAAGGTTCAAACTTGCATAATACATTAGTAGTTAGTTAAAATAAAACATAAAAATTAAAATGAAAATCATCAGGTCAGTCGATGCGCCGTATCTTATGGAAGAAGATACGCCGTATCGAGCCTGGAATATGTCACAACTCGTAATTCCAGGCCATTTTTCCGAACCTCGACAATTTACTATTCACGAGTTACTATTTATTTTACTATTCACTGGCACTATTCATTCCAAAAATTTTTATTTCATATTCTCGTAAGTTAAACTATTTTAATGATAACCCGAGATTTTGGCACTCGTCGGATAATTTCTGCAAAAATCACGAAACCGTGTCTGAGATTTACGTTTAGGTTTAAACGTCATTCCAACATCCCGATATGTCCATAAAACACTATAAACAATAGAAATATGATTTTCTCTCATTTTACGACAATTCTAAAAGTTTTGGAATTTTGCGATACCCGGTTTTGCGTTTCGTGACTTAACTGTTTACGGTTAGCGATTTACGGGACCAAAACCCACTCCGTATGTCAAAGATAAATATCCAACCTAAAATATCTAGATATTTTCTCAAAAATATCTAGATATTTCGAAAATATAGTGAAATTACCATTTTACCCTTCCATCTAAATTACCAAAATGCCCTTGGCCTATATAATGCCTAAACTAGCTTCATTTCACTAGAAAATCACACACTCTCTCCCTCTTTCTCTCCCTAGTCCACGGCAAGAAGGAAGAACACAAGATCAACCATAAAAAATTTTAGTTCAAGTGTTATACAAGTTCCTTATATCTTCCTTGTTAGAGTTTTGCGATAAAAACTCCAAGGTTGTGATCTTTTTCCATCCAAACTCATCAATCTTCAAGTAAGCTTCAAGTGAACTTTTTCATCATCTCATACTTTCATTTGATCATTAACATCATGTATTTTCAAGTTATAATGGTTAAACATGCGAGTTACATATGTTATTCATACCACTTTACAAGTTTTATGGTTTTTATGAGTATATATAGAGCCTATGATCATTTCCATGAAATCCTACAATATTTTGTGAAGTTTAGGACCCATGACACCCTAAGAAGGTGTATGGTAGATTAAGGGTTGTTTTGAAGTTGATTGGAGTGGACTTGAACAAGTTATGAACTAGAAAATTCATTTTTAGACACTATTAGAAAGTTGCTGTCCCTATTTGCAAAACGTGGGGAACTCAGGGGCTAAGGTGTAACTTTGGACCAAAGATTTAGAAAATACTTTCAAAAACGAAACTATGGCCGCTGGAATGAACAAAAACGAGTCTATAACGAAGGAGATATGATTTTTCAAAGTTTAACGACGAAAAACTATTTTCTGAAAATAATACGTGCTGTTGCACGAATTTCAACGGGCAAAATGAGGCATTAGCCGTAATCTATCCGACCCGAATTATCAAAAATATATTAGTATGTTGTCCCACGATTCCGTGGATATAAAGAACGTTGAAAACAGACTTGTAACGACCAAGATATACACGTTTGAAAACCCGACGAAACTTATTTAATTTTGACAGCTTCTAATAGCAAAATATATTCCAAGTGTAAAACAGTTTTCCTTTCAAGTCACCATATTGCGAGCTATTTTCCCGTTGATCGAGTCAGTTTTAAGAAATTTTCTTCATTAACTAAGATGAAGCATACCCGGCCTATTTTCTAAATCAATCGACCGTTCATTGATCGGACTTATAACGAGTAAGATATGATTTTCCTAGTATCCCCAAAAACAGCCATTATATGAAAATAAAGTCCAAGTGTAAAGACTAGTATTTCTTGCAAACCACTAAGTTCATAGCCGATTTTCTTTATGATCGAGGCGTGTATGACCAAAACTCAAATGAGACGGCATTAAGATCAAGTTGCAAGGTTTTCAAAAACACCGAGCTCATTTCCTAACACTTAACGTGCAATATTTCACGACTAGTCTTACGAGGCCATTTGGGCATATTTTCACAAAGTATGAAAAGTGGGATTTTGCGAGAAAAACATTATATTTGACCTTAAAACACCAAACGAGGATCGTGGAGTACCATTTCAACATATTTGCACGAAAAGTAGTTTATGACTTAACGAGACGTCAAAAATGTATTTTTTTTCGACGATAAACATTAATTTCAAAAGTAACGAGTGGTATCGTTAACATACGTATTTGCATGTGTAGCATCATTTCATTGCTTACAATAGATCATATCATTCATAATAGGTCGCGGTTAGAGATCGAGCCTCATTTCATCTTATCCATTATTATCATTGTTGCTATCGCATTAGGTGAGTTTCATAGCCCCACTCTTATTCTTTAATAATGGTTTTAAACTCTTTGGGGGAGATACATGCTTAAACTATTTGCGTACGTACATGATTGTGTTAAACTTACTTGCGTTACTCTTGAAAGCATTTCGCGGACCTAAGTATCAAACACTTGGGGTAGCCGTACATAAGTCTCCTCGTGAGCAGCATTGATAAGTCTCCTAGTGAGCAGCATTGATAAGTCTCCTTGTGAGCAGCATTGATAAGTCTCCTCGTGAGCAGCATTGATAAGTCTCCTCGTGAGCAGCATTGATAAGTCTCCTCGTGAGCAGCATTGATAAGTCTCCTCGTGAGCAGCATTGATAAGTCTCCTCGTGAGCAGCATTGATAAGTCTCCTCGTGAGCAGCATTGATAAGTCTCCTTGTGAGCAGCATTGATAAGTCTCCTCGTGAGCAGCATTGATAAGTCTCCTTGTGAGCAGCATTGATAAGTCTCCTCGTGAGCAGCATTGATAAGTCTCCTAGTGAGCAGCATAAGGTCTATTAGTGATATAGAACGCATATCGTATACTTACATGTCTTACTCAAGCTATATTTTAGCAGTGGGTTGTGAACACACAGGTTGCAAGTTTTGTTATGGGCGGGATTTGCAACTGAGTGGATTTACAATGCCTTTGCTGGGAAAATCTTTATTCGAATACTTTACTTGTTAAACAAACTCTATGAACTCACCAACCTCGTGTTGACACTTTAGCATGTATTTTCAGGAACTAAGAAATAGCACGCTACTGGAGGCTTTTGGCAGGGCATGGCATGGTCATAGAAGACTCTGATAAAACATTTGGGACCGCTTAACTTATTTTATGGGCCAACTTCCGCACCACTTTTCATAATGTAAATTTAACACTTTTGACTTCTCAAATATATTCTAAATGATTGATGTGAAAACCATTCTTTACACTTGTGTTATGATACCAATTGAGTTGCACCCCAGCGATGTGTAAGCTTCCGCTGGACCCGATTTTGGGGGTGTGACAGATTGGTATCAGAGCCTAGGCTATAGAGAATTGGGTAATTTTAAAACCTAAACTATAGCTACTTTTACGAAAACTTAACCCTATGACCGCCACGTGCCTGCCTGCCAAGCTGATGCCTCATTTGTGGTTTGTTGCTGACATATTTAATGAGATTTATATCTTATTATCAGATAGATTATACTCACTTACTCTCGTTGATTACTATACTTGTATTCCATATAAGTATGCTTACATATCATGCACTTCGCAGCGTTACACCTTTTCCTTACGTAGTTTCATCATTCGACCTCAAGCCTGATCACCTGCCTTAGTCTTTTGAACCACCCTTTACATGTGAAGGACATAGTATTATTATAACTAAGCTGAGTATTCCAAAATTCATTGAACCTCGGTGGAATATAGACTGGTCATCTATATTCGACCCGGGACAGTGGGACATAGCCTGACCACCTATGTTCGACTCAGAGATGAATTTTGCAATACTGAGAGTAGTTATAATGGAATTATGTCCAAATTGATTTGATCGGTGTAAGCAATTCCAATATCGAGCCAATCTTTCAAAAGACCTCATTTCAGGATGTTGAATCCATTCTTTCAGACAACTTGTTTCCTAGCTTGATTTAGTGACAGTTCTTGTTTGATGAGTTGCGAAAATCAAGCTAAGAGTCAAGTTGTTACCCGAGCCGATTCAGTTTAATCTCATGACAGTTCTTGTTTGATGAGTTATGAGATTAAATTTGAATCGACAACCTCAAATCGAATTAGCCTAATCCCATGACAGTTCTTGTTTGATGAGTTGTGGGATTAAGTAAAAATCGGTTACCTAGAGGTCTTTTGGGGACTACGCTCGATAATGGGAAAGTTTACCCCCATCAAACCCGACCACGAGAACATACGTACGTAGAACGAGTGAGCTGAATTCAGGGATGAAATTCCTCTAACGGGTGGAGACTGTCACAACTCGTAATTCCAGGCCATTTTTCCGAACCTCGACAATTTACTATTCACGAGTTACTATTCATTTTACTATTCACTGGCACTATTCATTCCAAAAATTTTTATTTCATATTCTCGTAAGTTAAACTATTTTAATGATAATCCGAGAGTTTGACACTCGTCGGATCATTTCTGCAAAAATCACGAAACCGTGTCTGAGATTTACGTTTAGGTTTAAAAGTCATTCCAACATCCCGATATGTCCATAAAACACTATAAACAATAGAAATATGATTTTCTCTCATTTTACGACAATTCTAAAAGTTTTGGAATTTTGCGATACCCGGTTTTGCGTTTCGTGACTTAACTGTTTACGGTTAGCGATTTACGGGACCAAAACCCACTCCGTAAGTCAAAGATAAATATCCAACCTAAAATATCTAGATATTTTCTCAAAAATATCTAGATATTTCAAAAATATAGTGATATTACCATTATACCCTTCCATCTAAATTACCAAAATGCCCTTGGCCTATATAATGCCTAAACTAGCTTCATTTCACTAGAAAATCACACACTCTCTCCCTCTTTCTCTCCCTAGTCCACGGAAAGAAGGAAGAACACAAGATCAACCATAAAAATTTTTAGTTCAAGTGTTATACAAGTTCCTTATATCTTCCTTGTTAGAGTTTTGCGATAAAAACTCCAAGGTTTTGATCTTTTTCCATCCAAACTCATCAATCTTCAAGTAAGCTTCAAGTGAACTTTTTCATCATCTCATACTTTCATTTGATCATTAACATCATGTATTTTCAAGTTATAATGGTTAAACATGCGAGTTACATATGTTATTCATACCACTTTACAAGTTTTATGGTTTTTATGAGTATATATAGAGCCTATGATCATTCCCTTGAAATCCTACAATATTTTGTGAAGTTTAGGACCCATGACACCCTAAGAAGGTGTATGGTAGATTAAGGGTTGTTTTGAAGTTGATTGGAGTGGACTTGAACAAGTTATGAACTAGAAAATTCATTTTTAGACACTATTAGAAAGTTGCTGTCCCTATTTGCAAAACGTGGGGAAATCAGGGGCTAAGGTGTAACTTTGGACCAAAGATTTAGAAAATACTTTCAAAAACGAAACTATGGCCGCTGGAATGAACAAAAACGAGTCTATAACGAAGGAGATATGATTTTTCAAAGTTTAACGACGAAAAACTATTTTCTGAAAATAATACGTGCTGTTGCACGAATTTCAACGGGCAAAATGAGGCATTAGCCGTAATCTATCCGACCCGAATTATCAAAAATATATTAGTATGTTGTCCCACGATTCCGTGGATATAAAGAACGTTGAAAACAGACTTGTAACGACCAAGATATACACGTTTGAAAACCCGACGAAACTTATTTAATTTTGACAGCTTCTAATAGCAAAATATATTCCAAGTGTAAAACAGTTTTCCTTTCAAGTCACCATATTGCGAGCTATTTTCCCGTTGATCGAGTCAGTTTTGAGAAATTTTCTTCATTAACTAAGATGAAGCATACCCGGCCTATTTTCTAAATCAATCGACCGTTCATTGATCGGACTTATAACGAGTAAGATATGATTTTCCTAGTATCCCCAAAAATAGCCATTATATGAAAATAAAGTCCAAGTGTAAAGACTAGTATTTCTTGCAAACCACTAAGTTCATAGCCGATTTTCTTTATGATCGAGGCGTGTATGACCAAAACTCAAATGAGACGGCATTAAGATCAAGTTGCAAGGTTTTCAAAAACACCGAGCTCATTTCCTAACACTTAACGTGCAATATTTCACGACTAGTCTTACGAGGCCATTTGGGCATATTTTCACAAAGTATGAAAAGTGGGATTTTGCGAGAAAAACATTATATTTGACCTTAAAACACCAAACGAGGATCGTGGAGTACCATTTCAACATATTTGCACGAAAAGTAGTTTATGACTTAACGAAACGTCAAAAATGTACTTTTTTTCGACGATAAACATTAATTTCAAAAGTAACGAGTGGTATCGTTAACATACGTATTTGCATGTGTAGCATCATTTCATTGCTTACAATAGATCATATCATTCATAATAGGTCGCGGTTAGAGATCGAGCCTCATTTCATCTTATCCATTATTATCATTGTTGCTATCGCATCAGGTGAGTTTCATAGCCCCACTCTTATTCTTTAATAATGGTTTTAAACTCTTTGGGGGAGATACATGCTTAAACTATTTGCGTACATACATGATTGTGTTAAACTTACTTGCGTTACTCTTGAAAACATTTCGCGGACCTAAGTATCAAACACTTGGGGTAGCCGTACATAAGTCTCCTCGTGAGCAGCATTGATAAGTCTCCTAGTGAGCAGCATTGATAAGTCTCCTCGTGAGCAGCATTGATAAGTCTCCTTGTGAGCAGCATTGATAAGTCTCCTCGTGAGCAGCATTGATAAGTCTCCTCGTGAGCAGCATTGATAAGTCTCCTTGTGAGCAGCATTGATAAGTCTCCTCGTGAGCAGCATTGATAAGTCTCCTTGTGAGCAGCATTGATAAGTCTCCTCGTGAGCAGCATTGATAAGTCTCCTAGTGAGCAGCATAAGGTCTATTAGTGATATAGAACGCATATCGTATACTTACATGTCTTACTCAAGCTATATTTTAGCAGTGGGTTGTGAACACATAGGTTGCAAGTTTTGTTATGGGCGGGATTTGCAACTGAGTGGATTTACAATGCCTTTGCTGGGAAAATCTTTATTCGAATACTTTACTTGTTAAACAAACTCTATGAACTCACTAACCTCGTGTTGACACTTTAGCATGTATTTTCAGGAACTAAGCAATAGCACGCTACTGGAGGCTTTTGACAGGGCATGGCATGGTCATAGAAGAGTCTGATAAAACATTTGGGACCGCTTAACTTATTTTATGGGCCAACTTCCGCACCACTTTTCATAATGTAAATTTAACACTTTTGACTTCTCAAATATATTCTAAATGATTGATGTGAAAACCGTTCTTTACACTTGTGTTATGATACCAATTGAGTTGCACCCCAGCGATGTGTAAGCTTCCGCTGGATCCGATTTTGGGGGTGTGACAGAATAAATATGGATCAGAATAGAAGATGCGTCGCATCCTTAACCAGGGATGCGCCGCATTAAAATAAACTGATAAAAAGTTTTAACGTCGAAAATAAAAAATGCAAAAAAAATAAAGATATGACCTGTGCAGGAGATGCGTCGCATCTCAGGATTGAGATGCGCCGTATCCTCTGCGGCCTGACTGACTCGACACAAAAACAGAATAATAAAAAGATAAATCCGGGTTGTCTCCCGGTAAGCACTTGTCTTTATTCCAGAGTCTTCAAGTTAGACTCACGTTCAGCTCATCATTTGGTCCTTGTCACGGTCCATCCTTCTTCCTTCATCCGAAAGATGTTTTCGTATAGCTTGGCGACGTTTTCTTCCGTTCGGCTTAATCTTCTATAACTCTTGGTCTTTGTCGCAACATATTCCTCCTCTGGTCCCAAAGAGTATTTGATGATTTTAAATTTTTCAGAAATAATCATGGGTGGCTCATTATAAGGGATCCCAAGTAGTTGACACTTTCTTTTGGTGAATTCTTCCTCGTCTTCATCAACAAACTTAAAAAAAAGGATCCTTAATCAAATAGTCATCTTGTTCATCAATTAATGACTTATTGTTATCATCATCTTGAATTGCCTCCCACTCTCTTTCCAATTCCCATTGTAGCCGTCGACTAAGCTTCGTGTAATCATCAAATTGTTCATGCACCCATTCCCAGAAAGTAGTATTTGATGTCCCTTTAAGTCCTTTCAAGTATTCAATCCTACCCTTTTCTTGCAAAGCCTCCGCTTTTTGTGGGCAGTCTTCAACATTATCGTACCACTCATAATCTTCAAAGGTTACATCGTTTCCAACCCGTTTCATCCCAATTATACTTCCCCCATTACAGGTTCCGTCACTCTTATAATCACAGGTCGGCCAAACACTACTTCCATCCTTGAAAACCAAAGGTGTACAGGTGTGATTAATGTGCTCAAATTCCCATGGTTTATCCCAAACCCATGGTATTTGGTCATTCCATTCGTAGTACCAGGTGTTTTTGAAATCATCATAAGTCTTGAATCCTGGTAGATCTCCAGTTAGCACATCATCGTCGACTCGAAGAAGGTAGTTAAATTCCTTGAATTGCTTGCACAAGGGTGTCTCATAATCGAACACGTCAATGTCTATTCTGAATAATTCTTCAATGCCCTCATTGATTGTTGAATCATGAAGTGACGACCCGTAGTCGCTCTCTACTTCTTCGTCTTCACCTCTCATCCAATATACCCATAACGCATCCTTAGTAGCTCGATCCATGCTCTTATGGTTATTGAACTTACTAGCCAACCATTCTGAAAAATCAACATCGTTAGGATTGTGGTTAACGTCAAAGCAAGTCTTTCCAATCATTTTCCTCTTTATCTCCATGAACTCGTTAAATTGCTCCCTAAAACTCCGTGTCAACCATGAAGTCATAATCCGCTTGACTTCATTTGCAGGGGCAAATTTTGGACTACCATATTTAAGTTCAAGCCAATCATTGAGGGAGAGGTCCATCAATCTTACCAACCTGCCATGAAATAGTAACTCCGCCACAGCATAAATTCTTTCATCGTCCAGATAGTTCTCATTTAATCCCCAGTACTGTTCGGAATAAGGCATGTAAGAGATTTGGGTATTGCCTCCACCATAGCTTTTGTTGCTTGAGTCCATGTATGCAAGATAGAATTTCCTATCATCTTCTTCGATAGTAGTCCAAGCCAATCCATTGGATTCAATGATAGGCCATAAGAGCGACAATTCATCTCCAGTGTATCTCACAAATACATCATAAGAGAACACCTCTTTGTAAATGTTGCATAAACGCATGAATTCCTTAAAAGCAGCTTCAAGAGGGGTCTCCCAAGAGAATAAATCCGTATCAATCTCGAGTACATTGAAGTTGAAATTTTCATAAACTTCCATGGATGAGTTCGAAAGCAAGAATTCCATAGCAAGATATCCGTTCTTCGACATATCTTCCATAGCAAAATCTGTCATCACAAGTAAAATCATCAGTAGGATTTGTTCGCTATAAAAGAAATTAATGAATATAGAAACGGATATAAGAATAAAAATAACTGATATCTGCAGACGATGCGCCGTTTCCAAAAAGTTGGATACGCCGTATCTTATAATCGTTAAAATTAAATCAGACTTTTATTCAGAAAATAGATACGCCGCTTAGAAATTAGAATGCGCCGTATCAATTTTAATAATCAAAAATCGATATTTATTTAAAATTAAATGCGTCGTATTAACAAAAGTTAATGCGCCGTATTTTCGTTACGTTTCAAAATATAAGATTTTTGATTCAGAAGATACGCCGTATCGATAAAAATCGATACGCCGTATCTGTTTAATAATTCGAAAACTGTTTTTAATTAAAATAATAGATACGCCGTATCTGCTAAAGCAGATGCGTCGTATGGCGTTAACGTTTAGAAAATTTTTTATCAAAAACAGATACGCCGTATCTTGGGGAAAAGATGCGTCGTATCGAATTAATTAAACGCGTTGTATTTTATAAAAATTAAACGCAATACGCCGTATCTGAGAGATCAGATGCGCCGTATCGTTCGATTTAGCTCAGTACAACGATAGCAGTATGCAGAAAATACGAAAAATAAAAACAAATAAAAACACAAACGAAAATAAACACAAATAAAACAAATAACACACAAAAACAGAAAATATGCAAAATAATACAATGAATGCAAATTAATCTAATACACAACAGAATTAGCGTTTAGATAAAAAAAATTAAAAACCTAATTAAAATACTAATCAAATTAACAGATAATAACAATTCACTCCCCTGCAACGGCGCCAAAAACTTGATGAGGTGCGATGTGTCGTTGCGGTTTAGTAGTATTAATGCCTACTCAAGTTTTAAATTTATATTTAGCCGACTTATCAATAACACACACACTTAACGAGCAGTGTACCCGGTCAGTATGAATATAATGGTAAGTAGAGTGTCGATCACTAAGAGTGGAACGTATTATCTAGTTATTCTAATCAGTATTTTAATATATTAAGTTAGCTATACAACCTATTCTAACGCAAGGGGGTTCAGCCTGAGAGACTGGCACGATTTGGTTGCAATTAAATAATAAACTAAACCAATAGGCACGAATCAGCGAATAGCACACACGTACACAGATAAATATTCGAGATAATAAGAAGACTGTCCTGATAGATAAGTAGTTTGTCACTTGTTTTATTGCTAGTTTTATATGAAGTGTATAGTTCGATGCAACGCACCGAGATTAAGTCCTTTCTCGTTGGTTCTAATCTTATCGGCGAGTAAACCCTTAATGATTACTTATGACTATCCTATTTATCTTTCTTCCTACTTTTCTACAGATGATAGAATGCATAGGCGATCTAATAAATAGGCGAGGGCAGAGGCATGGCGACCCGATCAACGCTCAGCTAGACACAGAGGTTATCAATGCACTAATAAAAGTCACCAAAGACATCAACATATAAACTTTAATTAATGAGAAAGCAGTTTTAAGGGAGTGCAATCTTTCCGTTGTCACATTACACAAGCCACCAATCTTGATGAATTAAAGTTTACTAACACAATAAAACAAAACTACTTAATGAATTAAACACATGCAGCACCTTCTTACAGCTCTTGTATCTTTGCTTGGGTGTGTCTTGTGCTGCCTATTCGTCTGAATTCGTCCTAGGTTTCTGTACTTCGGTCTTCTGTCGAACTTTGGAACTTTTTAACTCGTCTGGTCTTTGGGGTATTTATAGTTTCTGTCTGAGGGTAAGATGCGGCGCATCTAGTAAGTAGATGCGGCGCATTGACTTAACTTCGCGTGGGGTCCAAGATTAAATATTCAGGAATATTCGTACACCGCCAGAAGATGCGGCGTAACTCCATAAGTAGATGCGGCGTAACTCCATAAATAGATGCGGCGCATGTCCTCTTGTATCTTGGATCGTATCTGGTGAAATCTTGATAGCGATGCGCCGTATGTAATGAGTGAGATGCGGCGCATCTGGAGCAGGTTCGTCTTGATCTTGTCCATTTCAGTAGACTCTTAACTTCTTGCATGTTTTGCTCCATAATTAGTCCAAAATCGCCAAGTTTCACCAAATGCTTGTTTTTACCTGAGAATTACAAAAGTAAACGATTAAGTATCAATCCTCATACATAATATAATAAAACAAGTCAAATTAATAGGATAAATGATAGTAATAAAATGTACTTATTTGAGTTCATCAATAGCTCCTTTGTTGTCGCAAAGAATGGGAATGTCGTTGAGTTCAATTCCATAGTCGACGAGAGCTTGTTTCATCCACAGTGCTTGTTGACAAGCTTTTCCTGCTGACACGTACTCGGCTTCAGTTGTTGATATTGCAAGGGCGTTTGTTTCTTTGCAAACCATGATGTGAGACAATGTCCTACAAAAGTACAAATACCGCTTGTACTTTTCCTATCAACATAATCACCAGCATGGTCTGAGTTGGCATACACTATGGTTTCCATTCCCGTTCCTTTAGGATACCATAATCCTAAATGTGTAGTGCCTTTTATGTACCTAAATATCCGTTTAACGGCTTCAAGATGGGATATTTTGGGATCTTCTTGAAAGCGTGTACATAGACAAACACTAAACATAATGTCTGGTCTACTAGCCGTTAGGTAAAGTAAACTACCAATCATTTCCCTATATTTAGTGCTATCTACAGATTCACTTTCTTCATCCTTAGTGAGTTTAGTTTCCGAGGACATTGGTGTTTTAATAGGTTTTGAATCTTCAAGACCAAATTTCTTAAGCATATCCTTGATATACTTAGATTAGTTGAAGAATATCCCATCTTCTAATTGTTTGATTTGGAGACCTAAGAAAAAGTTTAGTTCCCCCATCATACTCATTTCAAACTCATCATGCATGATTTTTGAGAATTCATCGCATAACTCTTGACAAGTTGAACCGAATATAATGTCATCCACATATATCTGGACTATGATAATATGTGATCCCTTTTTCTTGTTGAAAAGAGTATTGTCTACTAGGCCCATGGTATACTTATGGTTAACTAGGAAAGTCTTAATTCGATCATACCAAGCTTTTGGTGCTTGCTTAAGTCCGTATAATGCTTTCTTAAGTTTTAGACATGATTAGGTTTTTCAAAATCGGCAAAGCTGGGAGGTTGTGCTATAAACACTTCCTCGTTTATAAAACCATTTAGAAATGCACTTTTGACATCCATTTGAAACAGTTTAAAGTCATGTGCACATGCATATGCAAGTAGTATCCTAATTGACTCAAGTCTCGCAACGGGTGCAAATGTTTCATCGTAATCTATACTTTCTTGTTGATTGTAGCCTTGTGCTACTAGCCTAGCTTTGTTTCTAGATACTACGCCATTTTCATCAATTTTGTTTCTAAAAACCCATTTTGTACCTATTATGGTTTGATTTTTAGGTTGTGGGACTAATGTCCAAACGTCATTCCTAACAAATTGATTTAATTCCTCTTGCATCGCAATAACCCAAGATTCATCTTTTATGGCTTCATTAACATTTTTAGGTTCAATTGTTGAAACAAAACAAAAGAAATTACTTTCGTTTTGAGCTTTAGACCTTAATGTTCTTTCATTGATTTTTCCTATGACGTTTTCTAATGGATGACTTTTGGTTTCTTTGATATTAACTATTTCTCTTTTTACCGGTTCATCTTCTTTGTCACTTTCAATATTTTCCTGATTTTCAACCATTTGACTTTCAACTAAGTCATCATCTACCAAAGGTGATGTCTTAGAGGGAGGTGGACTTTCATCAAATGTTACGTTCAATGATTCCTCAACTCTTGAGGTTTCTTTGTTCAAAACTATATATGCTTTACTATTTTGTGAATATCCTAGAAATACACCTTTATACGACTTTGGGTCGAACTTGGTGAGATAATCCTTTGTGTTTAAAATGAAGCACTTGCTTCCAAACACTCTAAAATATCCTAAAGTAGGCTTTTTGCCTCTATATAACTCATATGGAGTCTTTTTCAAGAATGGTCTAATTAGAACTCGATTTAGGATATATGTGGATGTATCTACAGCGTGACACCAAAACTTTTGAGGTATGTTTTGTTCATTTAACATAGTTCTACTCATTTCTTGAATTTTCCTATTTTTGCGTTCTACTACACCGTTAGATTGAGGAGTTCGAGGAGCCGAGAAATTATGTGTTATGCCATTAACATCACAAAAAGCTCCAAATTGGATTTCGTTGTCAAATTCACGACCATGGTCGGTTCTTATTGACACTATGTTACTGCCTATTTGATTTTGAATTTTCTTACTTAAGATTTCAAATTTATCAAACGCTTCATTTTTAGTTTTCAAAAACTTAGTCCATGTATACCTAGAGTAATCATCTATTATTACCAAAGTATAGAAGTTTCCCCCGTAACTTTGTATAGCGGATGGACCAAACAAATCCATATGTAACAATTCTAGACACTTAGATGTAGACACCATGTTTTTAGCCTTATGGCTATTATGAACTTGTTTTCCTATTTTTCAAGCATCACAAAAGTGTTGGTCATATTTCAACTTGGGTAGGTTCCTAACGAGTTCCTTAGATGATAAGGATTGAATTAACCTCATATTGGCGTGTCCTAAGCGTCGATGCCATAGAGTTGAGTTTTCGTCCAGAGAGGTGAGACAAAGTTTGTCTTTAGGTGTTTTGTCTAATTTCATAACGTAAACGTTATTCCTCAAAACACCTTTTCCTACGGTTATACCATCCTTAAGTATTTTACTTCCATTTTCACTGAAAAGGACATTATACTTTTTGCGGCATAATTGACTAATACTAAGTAAGTTAAATCCTAAGTTGTCTACATGAGCAACATCATCAATAGTGAGAGAGTCATGAGAAATCGTACCTTTTCCGATGATTTTACTTTTAAGCTTGCTACCAAATGTGACATTACCTCCGTCGTACACTTGGTAGGTTGAGAAAAGGCTTTTGTTTCCCGTCATATGTCTAGAACATCCACTATCTTTGATCTACTCGTCAGGTTCTAACTCTACCTTTAAGCACACCTAAGTTCAAGAAAAACTCAAGCGTTTGGTCCCCAATATCTCATGGGTCCGTTTGGGTTAAACATAACATTATCATGGTTCATGTATGGAAATGGTGGACAAGTGTTCCATGGCATGTAGTTGGGACCTTGATAGTTCCTAGACATGTTTTGGTTCCAACTATTCTTATAATGATGTTGTGAGTTAAAGTTACTCTTAGGAAAGGGGTGTTTGGGAAAACTAGTTTTAGGCTTCTGTTGAATCGTTTTAATCCTAAACTCATTATTAACTTGACCTTTTCCTATAGAAACTGATGGTTTTTGTTTGTTAATGGTTGTACCAGTGCTAGGTTTTCTAGTGACCTTAACGAATTCAGTACGATCCGAATTACGAACCTTCTGTTCATCAACTGTACCTGATGATCCTTTTGGTACAACTGGCGGAACCAAATTTTTGGATCCGCCAAATCCGTGGGTATCTGACTCAGTTGGAACAGGTTTTTGTACTTTCACTGTTTGTTTCGTAAAGTCATTTAAATTTCCTGATTTCATAAATCCTAGTCCGGTTTTATCATGAGGTAACTTTTGAATTTGCATTAACTCATCTGCTAAACAAATGTTTTTATCAAACCTCTTAAACTTAGAGTTTTGTTTGATAAGATCTTCCTGTGTGATTTTAAGTTTTTCTATTTCTAGTTTAAGTTCCTGAAATGAGACACATGTTTCTTTAACACTTTTACCCTTTTCTGATCGTGCTCTTTTTCTTTTAACCAATAGACTTCGTTTTCTAAAAGTGTCATTTTGGTTTTTAAGAACTTATTTTTGTTTATGATTTTTAGAGTAATATCACACAATTTGTTATATTCTATTTCTAAGGTTTCATAATCAATAGAAGAGTATGATGAGTCAGAATGTACCTCTTCTGAGTTATGAGCCATGAGAGCAACTTTGTCGTTCTTTGGCTCGTCGTCATCACCATCACTGTCACTCCAAGCTCCACTAACAAATGCTTTCTGAGACTTGTTCTTTGGAGGCTTTGGACAATCTCCTATTCGGTGACCGGAATCCCTGCACCTAAAACACTTCCTATCTATTTTTCCTTTCCTATCATCATAGTCTTTCTGGATGGATTTCTTTTCTTCAAGAGGTTGTCTTACGAACCTTTCTCGTCTCCTAAAGAACTTTTTGAAATCTCTAACGGCCATGGCATATTCTTCATCTTCACTACCCGAACTAGACTCTTCATCACTTGATTCTACTTTAGCTTTTAAGGCAATGGACTTCATCTTCTCCTTTTTGCCTTTAACTATTTCTGAGTCTTTTTCCATTACCATTTCATGAACTTTGAGATTTCCGATGAGCTCGTCAAGTGTCATGCTTGAAAGATCCTTGGATTCTTCAATAGCCGTCACCTTTGCTCTCCACTTCGGATGAAGTGCTCTAAGAAATTTCCTGACAAGGTTCTTGCTAGAAAAAGATTCATCAAGTGCTTTAAGAGAAGTAGTTATAGTATTAAACCTAGCAAAAGCACTATCAATGGTCTCATCTTCAGAGATAACAAATTGTTCAGATTGTTGGACAAGAAGACCAATTTTGTTATCTTTGACTTGTGAGTTCCCTTGATGAGTGATAATCAATGATTGCCAAATATCCTTGCCGTTTTACACATAAAAACTCTTTCATATTCTTTCTTAGGTAAGGCATTATAAAGCATCATTTTGGCTTCATTATGTTTGGCAATTAACTTCTTTTGCTCATCACTGTGACGAGTAAGAGAAGTACCTTCATCCCGACCACCTAATACATTTGATATAGGTTTATAATCACCTTCTACTATAATATACCATAGATCTATGTCCTTTGACTTCACATACGTCTCAAAGCGGTTTTTTCCAGTATATGAAACAATTTGGTTCAAATAGTGGTGGTCTTTGCATAGATTGCCCTTCTTTAAAGTTTACAAAATCCATTGATCGTTTCAAGTTTTTAAAATACAATATATTTTGAAAATCTTGAGTAACGTAGCTCTGATGCCAATTGTGGAAAACTAAAAGGTGGGTTGAATAGTTTTTACCAATTTAAATTTAATTCGCTTTGTGACTTAACGTGATTTCAAAGTAATACTCACAAAGAAACAATATAAGTAAAGTAAGTAAGGATAGGAACAATCAAACCACAACACGGAGATTTATAGTGGTTCAGCTACAAGGACTCTCTCCCTTGCCCTACTCCAATCCTCGAGCCTCTAACTCGAGAGTTTTTCTTCACTAAGAAACAAACTCCCTTCTCGGAGGAGAAAACCTTTTTACACGTTGCTTACACTTTATCCGGTACTAAGCTAAACACCGGGTTCTTTACAAGGGTATAACCACTCCCGTTGGTTCTTTAACAAGGGTTCAACCACTCTCGTTGGTTCTTTAACAAGGGTACAACCACTCCCGACACTCTTTGTGTTTTAAGGACTAAAACACTAACCAAACACTACTGAATGAGATGTATAAACAATGATGTGTGAACACTAACAACTCACATAGTATCTATCTAATTAAACTTGCAACAGTATGTATGTTGAAGCTTGTATGCTCGATCTTCTTTGCTACAAAAGTGAGATCAATGAAATGAAATGAAAGAATGATATGGGTTAGTGTTGGATCAGTCCTAGATAGATCTTTGAGCCTTATGGAACCGGTAGAATGCTTATGTAATCACAAACAAACTACATGAGAATCTCTAACAATAAACTTATGTTTACGCAGAATATAAACACAAGAGTTAAAGAGGAAATAACTAATAAACACTTGATCCTCTATGGATCTATATTAACTATTAAAATTGTTTTTCGAAGTGTAAAATGTTCATAGCCGTGAGTTTCTTTTATACTAACAGAAACCCTAATTCGGCATTCACAAGAAAACGTGTAAAAGAGATATGCAATATCTATTCCTAATATATCTCATGCATATCCTAACCTTCTGATCATACGGGTTGACTATTATTATTACCCGCAGAAACAATATTACCAGCAGTAACTATATACTACTAAAAGCAGGAACCATACCAGCAGGAACTACATACCTGCCAGTAGGAACCATACTAACTACCAGCAGTAATGAAACTAAATACAATTTTAATAATTCCTAACAATCCTCCCCTAAACTTGAATTTGACTAGGTTAACTTCAAGTTTCTAGATAGATCTTTGACTTCCAAAGCATGAGGATTGAACTTTAGCAGCAACATTAGGTAACCAGCAGCAACATGGTTAGAACCAACAGCAACAAGTAACCACCATTAAGACCAAGGATCCAACAGCAACTCCTAAGTATCAGCAGCAACAGGAACCAGCAGCAACATGAGTAGATTTGATGAGCCTTTACCAAGTAGCTACTCACTTTTGGGCTAGCTAGTCCTTTGGTGGAATCATGGAATCACCCTGGTGAACTAGTAACCAGTCCAACACTTAGAACATGAATCAATGGTGTGTTGGAATACCCTAATGATTTTTGGCAAACCATCACAGCCATAAACGGATTTGAGATGTCTTTACCTGTAGCCGTTTGCTCAGGACTAGCCAATTCTTTGGTTGAATATAACACCTTGGTGAATTGATTACCAGTTATGGATTTCCACAGCCTTTACCACAAGCCATACTCTTGTGGGCTAGCCAATTCTTTGGAACCCTAAAGGGTAACATCCATGGTGAATTGATGACCATTTCAACTCTCAGTAATGAAACATGGGTGAGTTGAATACCCTATAGTTTTGAGCAAACTATTACAGCTGTCAACGGATTTGAGAATCACACCAGAGCCGTACCCTCATGGTGAGTCAACTCTTTCTTGTCTGTGAGACATGGTGAGTTGATTACCATTTGTTGTGTGGTAATAAACCAACACTCAAACCCTGTAAACAGTTTACTCAAACATACAAGTTAGTAGACAAGTTATTATATATATATATATATATATATATATATATATATAATATATATATATATATATATATATATATATATATATATATATATATATATATATTAAATTAACTCTAAAAGAAAGAAAAATATACAACAATACCATCAAGCAGCAGCAGCCCAAGCAGCACAAAGTTGAGACCTAATGAATCTAACCAACTCCTCAGCAGTGGTCAAGTCATTTCCAACTACATCCTTTGCAATCTCCAACTTATGTGTGAGCATCCTCTCCATCAGGTGAGCTGAGAGAGGATATTGTACATCCATAAACATATACATAGTTTCCCCAGACATTGTCTCCAATACATGAACATTGGAGTGAGGATATACTCTCCAACTCATCACTTGCCAATTATTTTGATGTGCCCAAACAGAAAAACCATCAGCCCCTGAATCCAGCAACACTTTCAAATCTCCCCAGAGTATAAGACCAAGTCCAGTAGCAGGATTAGAATCATAATGTTTAACCTCCGATAATTACTCCTTTAACCAACCAATAAACAAAGTCATTACCTTCTCTGGGGTTAATCTTGAAGATTGAAAAAGGCCTATAAAAGAGGCTCTTAATCACACACCAAACACACCACACAAACTTCAAACCCTTAATAACCCTCAATCATCAAAACAATGAGCGCTAAACCTGACATTGTTGAAATTTCATCCGATTCATCTTCTAAGTCATCATCAAGTGATGAATGGAAGAAGTATTTTCCACCAAACTAATATAATATGACCATTCTGAACCCAAAACCAAAGGCAAAGGCTGAAGAAGCATCTTCTAATGGACTTCCAACTCCCCCACCCTATGTGGATGACACAAGCTCAGATTATGAGCTCAAGTCAATGCCAAGCTATGTGTCCTTCTATGAAGCTTCTTCTGATGAACAAGCAGCAGTGAATTCAAAGTCTGTGGTTGTGGCAAGCTCTGCTCAAGTGCCAACGCATTCCCACCCAAAACCAGGGAAAAGAGAACAGGTGCTTGGCCTTGCAAGCGGTCATGTGTGGGAGGACATTGGGAAAAGAGGGAAGCAGAGCATGCCTGACTACAAGGGAAAGGGGAAGAGGCCCATAGGATAGTTGTTTTAGGTGTTGGGTTGTAGTCTTTTGATCCTTGATTGTAATGGAACTCTGCTTATGTAATGTTGCATCTATGAATGCACCACTTTATAATGAATAAACATTGATGTTCCTTGTTTACATGAGGTTGTTTACTGATTATGTGTGCTTGAATTCAATACCTGTAAAAGAGTTAGTAGACACAATATACAAAGTATACACAATTATACAAAATATACAACATTAAGCCTCCCCTCAATCACAGCAATCACAATTATGTTCATTTGTAAAGATCTTGGGAGGAAGCCCTTTTACCAATCCATTCTTTGCTAGCTTGTTGATGGTTTTGAAGTTAACATGAGCCATCCTTCTATGCCATTTTGTAGATTCATCCAAGGATGCCTTTGCCACCAAACAAGCTAAATCACCTTCAGGTTGGAGTTCATTTAAGTTGAAACTGTATAGATTGTGTCTTCTTGGAACTTTAAGTACAACTTGACTTTCATCAGGCAACTTGAAGTCTTTAGAAAGCACAAGACATTCAGTCTCAGTGAAGAGAACACTGTTTTTCTTGTCACAAATTTGTGAAACAGAGAACAGATTAAAATTCTGCAACTCTTCCACATAATAGACATTTTCAAAATCCAACTTGGAAGTTCTGATGGTTCCTTTGCCTGTTATTTTACCATCTCCACCTCCAAAAGTCACAGTGCCTCCTCTTATAGTCACAAAGTCCACCAACCTGTCTCTATTTCCGGTCATACTTCTAGAACACCCACTATCAACAATACCTAAGTCTTTACTTCTATGAGGATTTTCCTACAACAAAAGAAAATACAACAACATTAGATACAATGGGAGACCCAAGTCATGACTGACTTGGGCCTGCCTTGTGGATCAGAAAGATTTAAACCATGTAGATTGATGAGATCCACCATTGTTCTTGGATCCCTTCTTCAAATATGGTCTGTATTGTTTCCAAGAACAACCTGCTGAGGACTTAACAGCAGTTTCCCATCTTCCCCCCCCCTTTTTGCATTGGGTCATAATAAACAGGCCTATAATCATTCTGAAAGTAAGAGCTTGTAGGTCTGATGAAGGATCTAGCAGCATTACTTTTCCAACCAGCAGGAATAGGTTTACCAGCTGGAACTGGTTTTCCGGCAGGAAATGGCTTACCAGCAGGAACTGGCTTACCAGCAGGAAATGTAGCTCTGCCAGAGCTCATTTGTGCTGCTTGAGGAACAAATGGGGGTATATTTTCAACATTATTCCACAATGGTCTAGATTGCTGTTGCCCAGCACACATACCCATTCTATTCTCATAAAAATCACAATCTTTAATAAGATGAGAATAACTACCACAAACAAAGCATGATTTATTTCTAAAAGATTTGTTCTTAACATGACTTCTCTTATTACACACAAACTTATCACAACCAAAACTAGAAATAGAATTGTTTTTAACAAAATGAAAAGAAATGTCTTCAAAAGAAGCTGTCTTTGAATTGGATTCATCATCAGCTACTCTTGAGGAGAAGTCATCAGACTTGGGTGTGGGAGACTTGTCACTTGAATCACATGAGGCAAAGTCATTGGTCTTGGGTTCTGAGGACTTGTCACTGTTAGAACAAGAGACAAAGTCATTAGATTTACAATCAAGTTCAGGCAAGTCATTGGACTTTTTGCCATAGGTCATATGTGATTCATCAAAGTCTGTATGGGTAGAGGTAGGCTTAAATACTCCTGTTATAGGTGGAGAAACAACATTCATTCCTCCTTCTTTAACATATTTAACAGGAATTTGATAATCCTCAGGTTCAGGGGTAGGGTCAAAAATGCTTGGCTCATTAGGGTCATACACTTCATCTGGCCCAATATAATCTCCATACCCCAACCCTCTCTTAGACCTTACAGACTGAGAGCTATTATTCAACTTAGCTAGGTGTTTAGATGATTCTTGCCATGTATTACACCTAGCCACTTCACTATCTAACTTAGCCTGCAAGTCCTGTTTCTCTAAATTCACCTTAGCATTTTCACTTTCAGAATATTTTAACAAATTAGTAGTGTTTTCTAAATCTCTTTCTAAAACCCTAATCTTTTCTTCATATGCCAACTGATTAGTTTGGTACCAAGCCTTTTGTTTTTCTAAAGTTTTAAGTGTACTTTTATAAGCTTGAACCTGAACATAATAATCTTTATATTGAGTTTCTACATCATCAAACTCCTTTTTAATTTTAGCATAGTTATCATCACATCCAAAAGGACAAGTTTGTACCTGAGATGAGATACCCATCAAAGCAAATTCCTCAGCCACATCTGCCTCATCTTCTGTCTCACATCCAGCAAGCATTCCATAAACTTGAGCAGCACCTCTTTCCTTATCATCTACCTCATGTTGTGACCAATCCACCATGGAATCAACAGATAGCAAGGCTTTAGGATCCTTTGATTCTAATTCTTTGAGCTTGAATGCAGAGTATCTGGTCTTATCATCTGCCTTCTTTTCTTTGCATTCTCTTGCAAAGTGACCCAGTTGTGAGCAGTTGTAACATCTAACCTTCCTTTTATCAAACCTTGCTCCATCCTTCCTATTGAATTGGATCTTCCTGCCAGCCTTCTTTTCAAATATGTTCACCTTCACTGAAAGCATAGCCATCTGCTACTTGATATCCAATTCTTCCAAGTCCATCTTATCAATCTGGTCAAAGTCTTCATATGCAAGCTGCTGTTGTGGTTCACTTTCAGCAACAAAAGAATGAAGCAAATCTTCAATCACATTGCCAGAATTTGAATGTGTTCTTGGTATAGCAGGGGTATATGAGGTTGAAGAAGATGATGAGGTTGGGCTTTCAGCATATGACATCTTGTTATTAGTACTGGTAGTACTAACAAATGCTGAGTGAGTTGGAGTATGTGAATAGCTTGAACCTCCTTTAATATCAATCTCAAGAGTCTTGAGTTTGTTATAGAGGTCATCAAAACTCAAGTAATCAAGCCCACCTCTTGCTTTGAGAGTGATGGATACCTGTGACCAGGAAGGAGGCAATGCTCTCAAGAACTTGTTATTGCAATCTTCATTATCTGGCCTTGCCTGCAGCTGATTGAGTTGGCTAAAAATCTTCTGGAACCTATCATAGCCTTTATGCAATCCTTCTGCTTCAGAGATCTTGAATTCTTGGAACTCCTATGTTGATCCCAGTTGAGCTTCACGATCTTAATAATTACTTTAGATAAATCTAAGGTAATTGGTATAGAAACTGATCTTAGGTTATATATCAAATATTATGCGGAAACTAATATTTGATCTTAAGAAGAAAACACAAACGAATTATCAAACAACACTTCAATATATTAATACGATTGCTCTGAATAGCAATAGGGTTACAAGAAACCTTGAAGTGCAAAACAATAATACGTATGCAAGATAATTAATCAATCGACATCTAACTCTAACCCTAGAACCTCCTTTTATAGCATAAGGAGTCCTAGTCGGTTTACAAGACTTCCTATACAAGTAAAATATTCAATCGTATCTTTTCTATACTTATCTTAACATACTTTACATAAATAACAAGCAATAAAGTAATCCTTCTAGCAGCAGAGTCCTCGTGAGCTAGCAGCAGAGTTACAATATGCCTATTATACCTAAACAGCAGAGTTACCAAAACAGCAGAGTTCTTGTGCTAATCAGCAGAGTTATAAAACTATTCGGCAGAGTTATAATTCTCCAATCAGCAGCATTTCAGACCCAACAATCCTCCCCTAAACTTGATATTTTTCATCAAAAATCATCAAGTTTCCTTCAATCCAAATAACCACCAGGAGGATGCTTCCAAACACCTTACTGTTTTGATGTCTTTGACTCAAGAATCTTCTCATATTTTGTTATCAATTTATAAGCTTGAGTATCTGAAAAGTAACTATTCTGCAATGTCAACATACCAGGCTTTAACATCTGAGTAATCACTGCTGTATTGTTATTCAAAGGGTAATCCTTCTCCACAAGCATGTAAACCTTGACACCCTTACAAACTAATTCATGTACTCCACAAGATTGATACAAATACCACCTATCAACTCTGGAGTTCAACAAATCTCTCCATTCAATATCTCTCTCATCAGGTTCAAACATGTTCTTTAAAAAGTAATAGTGAATTCTTTCATACATCACTTCTGGTCTAGTATCACCATACTTTTCTTTATATAATCTCCATGTCTGCATCACATCATCTCTATCCATAAAATGTAGCATCTGAGAAAATCTAACAAATCCATAATACATATTATTAGACCTCTTAAACTCCCAGTAAGCTTCACTTCCATCCCTGACTGTATGTGCATAAGAGATGATTGAATATTTTGTATCTAAAGGAACTGCATTGACTATCTCTGGTTCCTCTTGTGTTACATGAACTGTGATATCCATTGTTCTTTTCATATCCTCAGCAGTTACTTCCTCAAAATGATGCTCATTACTTTCTTCTTTTTCAGAATCACTCTTTACCAATGACTCAGTCTTCCTCTTCTTTCTAGCCATCTGCTTTATTCTCTTACCTATCCTCTTATAACCAATAACCTTCTTAACTTCTTCTCTCTCAAACTCCATGGTTTCCTTGTCATCTTGTTTCTTTGAAACACTTCCACTTCCAGATGCTTTCACCTTTTCAGATCCCATAACCTCTGGCTTTCTTTTTGTTTCAGAAACTTTTCTTGGATTAAGCTTAGCATAAGTTTCATAAAACTCTTTTTCAATTAAGTGATCTGACTTACCCTTAAAATCCTTCATCTGATAGTTTCTAGCATTCTTCAAATAGTACTTCATGTCTTTAACCAATGCTTTCCTTGAAACTGACTTTGATTTATAACCATGCTTCTGTGCCTCTTTAATCCTTAAAATCAGCTCTTCCCACTTAGTCAATCCATTCTTTCTAAGTATGAACTCAACAAGCTCTTTTGTCTTTTCAGCTCCATCCAACTGCTCATCATTTGATATCAGCCTAGCTTCACCTCTGACAATCATATCAGACTCAATGAAATATTGCAACTGCTCATCTAATTCTTCTTGACTAATCTCTTTAAATGAAGAGCTTTCCATAAGTTCAGTCTGATTTCCTTCTTCTTCAGCTGCAACTCTTCTAGCAAATTCTTCATCCTGAGCAATTTGAGCCTTTTCATCAGCCAACTTTTTCTTTCTTACAAGTTCATCAGCAGAGTCAGCAACAGGTTGTGTTTGTGATGGTGTAGGTGTTTTAGTTTCTTTGTGCATGTTCAGCAGCACTTGAGCTAAGGTTAATTGTTCATCATCTGATTCATCATCAGCAAAGTTCTTAACTCCAGCACTTTTCTCTGTATATTCGGCAGAAACATTCAACCTATCAGCAGAGTGTTCTTCTGCACCAGCAACTTCATCAGCAGAGTGTTCTACACCAGCAGAGTCACCCTGTTCACCAACATTTTCAACAACAGAGTCTTTTACAACTTCAACCTCATCTGAATCTTTTACACCATCCTTTTCTACCTCCCCTGAACCTATCACATCCTCTTGATCATTTATAACAGCCTCTTCATCATTCCTCCCCTGTTTGGAAGCATCCTCTTCCAAACTTGGTTTGGACCTCTTCTTGAGCCTCCCCTCAAGGTGTGTAACTCTTAGTTTAAGCCGCCTAATTTCAGCACCTTGAGTAGATCTGACTGTCTTTAATTCCTTTCTTAGATCAAGCACCTCCGTTGACAATTTGGTACAATTTTCCGTCAATTCTTTCAATTGTTTCATGATATCCTCACAACTTCGGTCTGTGTAACCTGACCCGAGAGGTTGATCATTGGAATTGTCATTTTGTACAGGTGTTTTAGCCGTCAAATCATCAGTGTCAAGTTCAATTCTAGCATCAACACTTCGACCTGTGTTACCTGGTCCGAGAGGTGTATCATTTGCAATGGTCTCAAGTTCAGCCATCACAACTTCTGGAGTTATAGTAGGGGGTGTTGGGGTGCCTGACAATCTTAAACTTCTCTTAATTGTGGTTTCACTAACTACAATGTCCTCCCCATCTACACTACCTATTAGTCGTTCCTCACCATCTAAGACATCCAATCTAACAGTTGACCAAAATTGTCTCATATGAGATTTGTAAATTGTAGGGGCAACTGTTAATGCATACCTCAACTTAGACGAACCCAGAAAATCCATAACCTCGTAAAATCCATCCGCTGCAGTGACCTTACTGAGAAATGCTATCTGATTGTGTTCTTACGGAAATGTTCTGCGTGCCATTTGATTTGGGGGTTTGGGGTGAAATGATATGAATTGTTGTGTTTGAGTGAGAATTGAGTGTAAGTGTGGAGCAATTAGAGCGTAATGAGATCAATTGGGTAAAAGATACCTTTTTGATTCAATTAGGGTTAAGACCGCGCCAAAATTTTTCAGTTTGACCCTTCAACTTTCAAACTCATCAGCAGAGTTATGAAAGTGTTGACCGAAAGTCAACATTCCCAAAATCGTTAAAAATCACCTCCTTAAATAGCATACCAACCCCATATTAAACTCCATAAATCCTTAATTACTAAAGCAAATCCCCAATTCCAAACCCTAACTCAACAACGATCCAACATGAGTTCCTCAAAAATGCCTATCATTGAAATTTCTTCGGATTCATCATCGGATGACTCAAAAGGTTGGGCGAATTACTTTCCAAAGAATGCATCCACATCGCAAAACAAAGGAAAAGCAATCAAGGAAGAGTCATACTCCGATCCACTTCCATCGACACCATCGTCATTTGAAGAATCAAGCGATGACGAAACAGCAGATTGGCCTGGGAAACAGCAAGGTTGGCCAAAACACATGACTTACTACCAAGGAGCTTAGGAAATCATCCCTGCAAAACATCCACTATCTGCTGAACTTCAGAAACAACTGGAGAAAGCCGCAGCCGACTTTGCAAAGAGTGTCCACATTCCACATCCGAAGCCAAATCCGGTTGAGAAGAAACCCTCTGTGCCAAAGAAGAAAACCCAGCAGAAAAGAGCAGCTCCTTCTACCAGTCAGCAGCAAAATCCACCTCCTCGTCCAGTAGTCATTGCACTCCCCTGCCCAAGGGTATATGAAGCCATGGGCACAAGGGGACCACGAAGCAAAGTCATGCCTGATTTTGCTAAAATGTAGGATGTGTATCTTTGTAGCTTGATGTCTTTTGATCTGTCTTTTGAATAGCTTGAATGTATGGAAACATTATGTACTGAAGCCTTTATGATCAATGAATTTCCTCTGTTAATGTTTTACTTGATTGTATATGTTTATATATCTGCAAAAGGTTAGTAGCAAACAACAAACACAAACAAGAATATTCCATAATAGCAGCAGAGTAGCATAGCAACAATCCAACTAAACAGCAGACTTTAACTAAACACAAGATAATGACAAATCAACAGCACAAATCCTTACAAAACTTTACAAAAACATACAGAGATAAGATGGTTTAAGATTTAAAGATTGATCATGCCAATGCTAGCAACTAAAAATTGAAATCTACTTACATCAAAACTTTTTGTAAGTAAATCAGCAACATTATTGTCAGTATGTATTTTAACCACTTGAATTAGCTTTTTCTCATAGCAATCTCTAATAAAATGATGTCTTATCTCTATGTGTTTTGTTTTAGAATGAAAAACAGGATTTTTGATGATACACATTGTGCTGTTGTTGTCAATAAAAATTTTTGTGTTCATAAAATTGTACCCATAATCCAGCAATTGGTTCTGAATCCAGAGCACTTGTCCACAGCAGCTAGAAGCAGCAACATATTCTGCTTCAGTTGTTGAATTTGCTACCACTGTTTGTTTCTTACATTGCCAAGAGATAAGCCTATGACCAAGATACTGACAGCCTCCTGTAGTTGATTTTCTATCCATAGTAGCTCCAGCATAGTCACTATCTGAGTATGCTATCAAGTCAAATGGTGAATTATTAGGATACCAAAGACCAAGTTTTGGTTGACCCTTTAGGTACCTAAAAATTCTTTTGACTACTTCCAAGTGTGAAACCTTTGGAGACACTTGGAATCTAGCACAGGCACACACAGAAAACATGATATCTGGCCTGGAAGCAGTCAGATACATCAATGAGCCAATCATGGATCTATACAGATGTACATCAACCTCTACTCCATCTTCATCCTTGAGCAACGGTTTATTCTTATCCATAGGTGTTTTGGCTGCCTTCACATCCTGAAATCCAAATTTCTTCAACATATCAGCCACATACTTGTCTTGGCTAATAAAAATTCCATCTTTCATCTGCTTGACTTGAAGCCCCAAAAAGAAAGTCAACTCTCCCATAGAACTCATCTCAAACCTACTGTGCATTAGCTTCTCAAATCCTTCACACAACACCTTATTTGTAGACCCAAAAATGATATCATCTACATAAACTTGAACAAGTAGGATATCCTTTTTGTCTTTCTTAATGAACAATGTTTTATCAATGGTTCCTCTGCTAAAACCATTATTCAACAAATACTGAGATAAGGTGTCATACCAAGCTCTAGGAGCTTGATGTAATCCATACAGTGCTTTCTTCACCTTGTAGACCCTGTCAGGATACTTAGGATCTTCAAACCCAGGTGGTTGCATTACATAAACCTCTTCAGGTATCTTTCCATATAGAAAAGCACTTTTCACATCCATTTGATACACAGGAAAATTCTTGAATGAAGCATATGCCAAGAAAAGTCTGATAGCCTCCAATCTTGCAACTGGAGCAAATACCTCATCATAGTCTATACCTTCTTCCTGAGTGTATCCCTGAGCCACCAATCTAGCCTTGTTTCTGACAACAATCCCTCTTTCATCTCTCTTGCATCTGAACACCCATTTTGTACCAATTGCCCTTTTTCCATTAGGCAAATCAACTAATGTCCAGACCTCCTGAAGCTTGAACTGCAGCAACTCCTCTTGCATAGCTTCAACCCAACTTTCATCCTTCATAGCCTTGTGAATGGTCTTGGGTTCTTCCTGAGATAAGAAACAGGCAAACATGCAATTTTGTAGATCCTTGTGGCTATTCCTCTTCTTAAGTGTCTGAGCAAATAATCCCTGATCAAGCAAATCACTCAACCCTTTTGATTTACTTCTTGTCTGTACAGCAGAGTGAACATCACCAATTATTTGCTCCTTTGGATGATTCCTGTGGATTCTTGTTGTTGGTGTGGGACTAACAGGTATATCAGTCTCCAAGTTTGATAAATCAGCTTCAGCACGAAAAACATCAACAACTTCATCATCAGTATCCACATACACTTCTTCCAATTCGGGCATATCATCAGAAGAATCATCATCAGAATCACCATCTTTATCAGTAGAGTCTTTGAGTTCAGCAGCAGAGTTACCAAGTTGAACAGCAGAGTGTTTTGCCTTAACAGCAGAGTGCTTAGACTTGGCAGCAGAGTTAAGAGAACTGCTGCTTGGTTTATTCCCTTGAATTCCATCAACTTGTGACTCTACACTTCTTTCCTTATCATCATGAGCAGGTTCATCATCACCTTCTGCATTAACCTTTGGTATTTCCTTATGTACAGCATCACCATCTGAACTCTTTCCTTCTTTAACTGTTGGTGAGAAATACTGATCAAACTTCCACTTTTCAATCAACACAAACTCCTCTGCAGATCCATCCTTCTTTGCTTGTGTACCTGCATTAGGGTTAGTTTGTGTACCTGCAGACATATTAGTAGCACCTGCAACAACTGGTTGATAATTCATACTTTTGGTTAAAGAATCAATATCAAACATCCAGTCAGGTCCTTTTCCATCAACATTAGGTGTGGTTTCTCTAATAGTCACATGTAAATTTTCCACTACATGCCCAGTTCTTTGATTAAAAACTCTAAAAGCCTTACTTTCAGTAGAGTAACCAACAAAGAAACCTATGTCTGCTTTCTCACTAAACTTTCCTAAGTGATCAATGGTGTTTAATATAGTAACAGGACACCCAAATGGTCTTAAGAAACCTATCATAGGTTTTCTACCATGCAATAACTCATAGGGGGTCTTGTTATGAGGCTTAACTATCTTAGTCCTATTCTGCACATAGCAAGCAGTGTTGACTGCTTCAGCCCAAAAGATAGTGGGTAACTTAGACTCTAACAACATAGTTCTAGCAGCTTCAATTAATGTCCTATTCCTTCTCTCAGCCACACCATTTTGCTGAGGAGTTCTAGCTACACTAAATTGTCTAGTTATACCCTTTTCCTCACAGAACTGATTCATCACCTTGTTCTTAAATTCAGTTCCATTATCACATCTGATGACTTTGACCTTATAATTAAATAGGTTTTCTATCCTGGTAATGAAAGCCTTAAGAATGCCTGCAGTCTCATCCTTAGAAGCTAAAAAGAATACCCAAGTGAACCTACTATAGTCATCAGTGACCACTAAACCATACATCTTTTTATTTAAACTATTCACATATGTAGGTCCAAATAAGTCCATGTGTAACATAAACAAAGGTTTAGTTATAGAATTCACCAATTTGGACTTACAAGATGCTCTATGTTGCTTTCCCATCTGGCAAGCAACACACACTTCAAGATTCTCAAAGACCTTTGAAGGCAATCCTCTGACCAAGTTCCCTTTCACCAACTTGTTCATTGCCTTGTAGTTCAGATGTCCAAGCCTTCTGTGCCATAGTTTGGATTCATCAACAGTGGCTTTGGCAAACAGACAAGTCAAATCTCTTTTGGGAATAATATTCTTTATATCCACACTGTATATATTGTCATGTCTAGGGACTTTAAGAAGAACCAATTTATCATCAGGAATCTTATAGTCAGGAGACAAAACAAGACACTCAGTGTCGGTAAAAAGAACAAAATTCTTTCTGTCACACATTTGTGAGACACTAAAAAGATTAAACTTGAGACCATTCACCAAATACACTTTCTCAAAATCCAACTTTCCAGTTCTGATGATGCCTTGACCAACTATTTTACCTCCTTTAGGATCATTCCCAAAGGCCACATAACCACCATCCAAAGCTTCAAAATTCTCCAAGTTGCTTTGGTCTCCAGTCATATGTGAAGAGCATCCACTATCAAAAATGCATTTGTCCTTTAGCTCCTTTTGTAGATTGCCCTGCACAAAAAGTAAGAGAATTAGTTTCTCTTGGGGACCCAAGCCATTACTGACTTGGATCTACCTTGTGCATCAAAGTAGTCAAATTTCTTCAACTGCATTGGTGCACTGCTGTGTCTGAGAACATGATCTAAAACTTTAACTTTTGGTTTCCAGACCCAGCAATCTGAGGCTTTAACAGCATAAAAATGGTTGCCCACAACAGTATCAGTCACAACTTTAGGCAAAACAGCAGAGTCTGCCTGAACAGCAGAGTTTGCTGGAACAGCAGGGTTTGACTGAACAGCAGAGTTATCTATATTCTTCTTTATGGGCACATTCGGGGCAATAGGAGAGATAACTCTAGAAGTACCATCTCTCATCAGAACTTCCCTAGGAATCATGTTTCTTTTGGGATGTGGGTGAGTCTTTCTACCAAAGTTTCTATGGTTCACCCTTGTATATTGGTTCCACACTGGTTTTTGATAGTAATAACACTCATCTTGCAAATGTTCAAAACTACCACAACTATAACATGCCTTTTTGAATAATTGAAAATCAGTCCCTAATTTATGTGAAACTAGGTTGTTCCAATTTCTCTGGTTACCCCTAGGCAAGTTATTAGTTCTCTTAGGATATACTCTAGGTGTATTATCAAACTCAGCCATCTTCCTAGAGATACCTTTACCTAGCTTAGGCTTAACAAACTCAACCTTTTTAGTTCTAGGTACTTGTGATTCAACAACAGCAGGAATTTCTTCCTTATTGTTCTTAGAGGTTGAATCAGATTCTACAACCCCATCATCACTGTCAGACTCCCAATCTTCAATCAGGGGTGGTTGCTCATACTTCTTTAACTCAACCTTAGGTGACTCTTTGTTAGTTTCACTAGTTTCTTCTACAGGATTACTAGTTTCACCTACAGGTTTTGCCCCAGACTCAGATATGAAAGTCAATGTCCTAGTAGGAGGGGCATGAGCACTAAGTTTCTTAGGGTGAGCGACAGCATTGTACCCTAATCCACTACCTGAATCAGCAAAGTGCCTACCTATTGGTTTACTAAGAATGTCAGTAGCAAATTGTTGTTTTTCTATCCTAACAACATGTTTTTCAGTCTCATTCTTAGCTAAATCTCTAGCCTGTTCAGCCTCCTCTACTTTTCCTATAAGAACCTTAATCTCATCTTCTTTCTTAATAAGCTCATTTTTAAGAATAGTGATTTGATCAAGATATTCAATTTCAGCCTTTTTATAAAATTCCAACTTCTCTTCTAAATTCTTTAAACCATATTCATAACTAAGATTGTCTAACTTAAGTATTTCATTTTCCTTTTTAAGATTTCCATTGCTAGACTTAAGTTCATCAATTTTATCAGAACATGATTTAAAAGAACATGATGATTCATTGGATACCTCAGAGTCTGATCCAGAAGAAGAAGAAGAATAGGCCATAAGAGCAAAGTGTTGAACTTGAGATTCCTCTTCAGCTGCCAAAGCATAGTTAGGACCATCTTCAGCATGCTCACTCCAATCAAACTCTCCAAACCCATCACATGACACCATAGCAGCAACAGCAGCATCAGGACTTGACTCTTCAACAGTAATCTTCTTGGTATCTGCAATGTTTCTTTTGGGTGCTTTGCATTCCCTTGCAAAGTGTCCCTTCTTTCGACAATTGAAACATTCAGCCTTTGACTTGTCAAATCCCACATTCCTGTTTCTTCTGAACTTCATCTCTTTACCAGTTCTCTTAAGAAACCTCCTTGCCCTCATAGTTAGCATTGCATACTGCCAATGCATATCCATTTCTTCAACATCATCAGGATCAAGTTCATCCAGATCTTGAGGCATGACTGAAGTACTTGTAGTGAGTTCAGCCAGATAAGCACAAATAGCAGCATTACTGATGGTGTTGGGGTTAGCAGAGTCAGCAGCAGAGACATGTGAACCAACAGCAGGAGCAAAAGTACCAGCAGCAGAGTGCTCTTGATGACTACCAGAAGTCTTGTTGCTTGAGGAGACAAAGGCAAGATTATTAGTGGTAGAGGAGGAGCTTGAAAATCCTTTAACTTCTGATTCATACACCTTTAAGTTGTTGTATAGATCATCCAATGTCATAGTATCAAAATCTTCCTTGTGCCTCCAAACCACTGTATGAGTGTTCCACTCAGAAGATAGACTTCTCAAAAACTTTAGATTGACATCTTCTTGAGATGGTTCAATCTTCAACAGAGCCATCTGACTGGTTAACTTATGAAATAGATCATAAGTTCCCTCAATGTTCTCAGAACTCATAGCAGAAAAAGTCTCAAACTGGTGCTTAAGGAGATTCTTTCTAGATTTCTTGGTAGCTTCATTCCCACCAAATCGAAGTTCAATAGCTTCCCACAACTCCTTAGCAGACTCAATATGATTAAAACTCAATTGATAATCATTAGGTATTCCCATCATGAGAATACTGTGAGCCTTAACCTCCAATCTTCTCTGAGCTTTCTCCTCACTAGTCTTGAGAGTCAAGACTGATCCAGTAGCAGTCTTGGTTTGCACCTTATCACCATCAAGAACAACTTCCCAGAGAGAGTAATCAACCATTCGCATGTATTGTTGCATCCTCATCTTCCAGATCTCATACTCTCCAGTCTTGAGCATGGGAACTCTTGAAGCAGTAACCATGTGAGTCGAATCGGAATCCATTGCTTGCTTTGATGATTAAACAGATCTTGTTTTCAGTAATTCTTCTTGGTACCAGTTTCTAGATCACAAGCTTTGATACCACTTGTTGATCCCAGTTGAGCTTCACGATCTTAATAATTACTTTAGATAAATCTAAGGTAATTAGTATAGAAACTGATCTTAGGTTGTATATCAAATATTATGCGGAAACTAATATTTGATCTTAAGAAGAAAACACAAACGAATTATCAAACAACACTTCAATATATTAATACGATTGCTCTGAATAGCAATAGGGTTACAAGAAACCTTGAAGTGCAAAACAATAATACGTATGCAAGATAATTAATCAATCGACATCTAACTCTAACCCTAGAACCTCCTTTTATAGCATAAGGAGTCCTAGTCGGTTTACAAGACTTCCTATACAAGTAAAATATTCAATCGTATCTTTTCTATACTTATCTTAACATACTTTACATAAATAACAAGCAATAAAGTAATCCTTCTAGCAGCAGAGTCCTCGTGAGCTAGCAGCAGAGTTACAATATGCCTATTATACCTAAACAGCAGAGTTACCAAAACAGCAGAGTTCTTGTGCTAATCAGCAGAGTTATAAAACTATTCGGCAGAGTTATAATTCTCCAATCAGCAGCATTTCAGACCCAACATCCTACTTCAGCATGGACTTCCTCATCTTCTTAGATTCATCATTACCTCCAAATCTGGCTTTAACAGCTAACCAGATGTCCCTTGCATCATCTAGGTGATGAAAATCACCCATGTGGTCTTCTGGGAGAGACTGAAGTAGCAAAGTTCTTGCTTTCGTCTCCCTTTGAACAACAATATGTTCTTCTGCAGTTACAGGGGGAAGAATAATGATGTTCCCTTTTGGATCTCTTCCTGTTTTCTTCTTACTGTTTCCATTCAGGATGATGTTCCAGAGGTTATGATCACTATTTGAAATCCAGTACTCCATCTTCATGGCCCATATCTCATATTCATCCTTCTTGAGGTAAGGAAATTTTGCATTGCTGTTTGAGACAGTGGTTGTGAGAATTTGTTGTTGGACATTCTGTGTTTCAGGTTTTTCCTTGTTGACAACAGAATCATCTGTTCCGGATGAAGTCATTGTATGAGGGTTTAAGAGATTTGTTTGAAAAGGTTTCTTCTTTGACAGAGACTCTAACCCGCTTTGATACCACTTGTTGGATCAGTCCTAGATAGATCTTTGAGCCTTATGGAACCGGTAGAATGCTTATGGAATCACAAAAAAACTACAAGAGAATCTCTAACAATAAACTTATGTTTACGCGGAATATAAACACAAGAGTTAAGGAAGAAATAACTAATAAACACTTGATCCTCTATGGATCTATATTAACTATTAAAATTGTTTTTCGAAGTGTACAATGTTCATAGCCGTGAGTTTCTTTTATACTAACAGAAACCCTAATTCGGCATTCACAAGAAAACGTGTAAAAGAGATATGCAATATCTATTCCTAATATATCTCATGCATATCCTAACCTTCTGATCATACGGGTTGACTATTATTATTACCTGCAGAAATAATATTACCAGCAGTAACTATATACTACTAACAGCAGGAACCATACCAGCAGGAACTACATACCTGCCAGCAGGAACCATACTAACTACCAGCAGTAATGAAACTAAATACAATTTTAATAATTCCTAACAGTTAGTAATGTACAAATGAATGAATATCTAATTTAGGTTGTATGAGTGATGAATGTGCCTGAATGATCAGCTTGCTATTTATAGGCAAACTGATTAAACAGTTGGCGGATTTGGCGGATCCCTAAATTTGGATCCGCCCTTGTATGGGTTTGGATCTGCCAGTACAGGACAGCTAATAGATTCTCAAATCTTTCCATATCTTGCACAATCTTTCCATATCTTCCAATGTCAACTCTTTAGCTTGAAGATCTATACAAGATATCTCACAAATCGTCAAGATATCCTAAAGATATCAAAATGAGGTATGTCATGATGTCATCTTAAATATTTCTAATTTAAAAAATAAAAATGTAAATGTATATATGTATATAATGTTATTCCTAGTAATCTTGTAATGTGTAAATGTGTTTTAAAAGACTTATCACTATAAATGTAAAAGACTTAATCTTATATTTATGCTTTGCTTAAAGATAGACTTTGTAATTGTCATTAACAAAATTAAGCAAAGATCGTAAAATATAACTAACGTTTTTAGGACGATATTTGTATTAACAAGTTGGAACAGTTTCTTGTACTTTCACTGTTTGTTTCTTAAAACTACTTAAGTCTTTTAGTTTCATAAAACCTAGTCCGGTTTTATCATGAGGTAATTTTTGAATCCTCATTATCTCATCTGCACAATTTATATTTTTTATCAAACCTTTTAAACTTAGAGTTTTGTTTGATAAGATCTTCCGGTGTGGTCTTAAGTGTTTCTAATTCTAGTTTAAGTTCTTGACATGAGACACATGTTTCTTTAGTGGCTTTACCCTTTTCTAATCGTATAGCTTTTTATTTTAACCAATAAACTTCGTTTTCTAAAAGTTCCTTTTTGGTTTTTAAAAACTTATTTTTGTTTATGATTTTTAGGGTAATTTCACAAAGTTTGTTATATTCTATTTCTAAGGTGTCATCATCAATAGAAGAATATGACGAGTCAGAATGTACCTCTTTTGAGTCATGAGCCATGAGAGCAACTTCGTCGTTCTTAGGCTCGTCGTCATCACCTTCACTATTACTCCAAGCTACACTAACAAAAGCTCTTTGAGTCTTGTTCTTGGGAGGCTTAGGACACTCTCCTATTAGATGACTAGAATCTCTGCACCTAAAGCAATTTCTATCTCCTTTACCTTTCTTATCATCACGGTCTTTCCGGAAGGATTTATTTTCTTCACAAGGTTGTCTTTCGAACTTTCCTCATCTCCTAAAGAACTTCTTAAAATCTCTTACGGCCATGGCATACTCTTCGTCTTCGCTACCTGAACTAGACTCTTCATCATCACTTGACTCTACCCTAGCTTTTAAGGCAATGGACTTCATATTTTCCTTTTTACCTTTAACTATTTCTGAATCATTTTCCATCACCATCTCATGAACTTTGAGATTTCCGATGAGCTCGTCAAGTGTCATGCTAGAAAGATCCTTGGATTCTTCAATAGCCGTCACCTATGCTCTCCACTTCGGATGCAGTGCCCTAAGGAATTTCCTGACAAAATTCTTACTACAAAAAGATTCGTCAAGTGCTTTAAGAGAGGTAATGATAGTATTAAACCTAGCAAAAGTATTATCAATTGTCTCATCTTCAGGGATAACAAATTGTTCATATTGTTGAACAAGAAGATCAATTTTGTTATCCTTTACTTGTGAGTTCCCTTGATGAGTGATAATTAATGATTGCCAAATATCTTTAGCGGTTTTACACATAAAAACTCTTTCATATTCTTTCTTAGGTAAAGCATTATAAAGCATCATTTTAGCTTCATTATTTTTGGCAATCAACTTCTTTTGCTCATCACTGTGACGAGTAAGAGAAGTATCCTCATCCCGACCACTTGATATATCTTTACTTATGGGTTTATGATCACCCTCTACAATAATATACCATAGATCTATGTCCTTTGACTTCACATAAGTTTCAAAGCGGTTTTTTCCAATATATAAAACTATTTGGTTCAAATAGTGGTGGTCTTTGCATAGATTGCCCTTCTTTGAAGTTTTCAAAATCCATTGATCGTTTCAAGTTTTAAAATACAATATATTTTAAAAATCTTGAGTAACGTAGCTCTGATGCCAATTGTGGAAAACTAGAAGGGGGGTTGAATAGTTTTTACCATTTTAAAATTAATTCGCTTTGAATACTTAACGTGATTTCAAGTTAATGCAAACAATCAAACAATATAAGTAAAGAAAGTAAGGAAAGAAACAATCAAACCACAACACGGATGTTTATAGTGGTTCGGCTACAAGGACTCTCTTCCTTGCCCTACTCCACTCCTCGAGCCTCTAACTCGAGAGTTTTTCTTCACAAAGAAACAAGCTCCCTTCTCGGCGGAGAAAACCTTTACACTCGTCGCTTACACTTTTTCCGGTACAAAGCTAGATACCGAGTTCTTTTACAAGGGTACAACCACTCCCAACACTCTATGTGTTTTGAGGACTAAAACACTAACCGATCACTACTGAATGTTTGGTACAACAATGATGTGTGATAAACTACAAAATCACACAATATCTAAACTAACAAGTTTGCAACAGTGTGTTGAAACTTGATGATGCTTGATCTCTTTTCTACAAAAGAAAGATCACTACAAATGAAATGAATGAATGAATGGGTTAGTAATGAATGAAAGAATGTATATGTAATTTATGCTATATAAGTGATTAGTGAACTTGAATGATCAGCTTGCTATTTATAGGCAAACTGATAAAACAGTTCACGGATTTGCCGGACCCAAATTCTGAGGTCCGTCCATTATGGACTTTGGTTCCGCCAGTCCTAACATCAAATCTCTCCAAAATCTTTCCAAATCTTGCCCAGAGATTTTCATATCCAATTCTTTGCTTGAAGATCTTTCCATGATATTCTTCAAATCTTTCAAGATATCCAAAGATCTCAATATGATGTATGCAATGATGTCATGAACATATTTTCATTTTAAGAATTAAAATGTAAATAATGTAAATATATATATGTATGTAATGTGTATAATCTAGTGATCATGTAGCATGTAGATGTGTTTTAAAAAGCTTATTACTATAAATGTAAAAGACTTAATCTTATATTTATGCTTTGCTAAAGATAAAGTTTATAATTGTCATTAACAAAATATAGCAAAGATCGTAGAATATAAATAACGTTTTTAGGACGATATTTGTATTAACAGAAAAAACCCAAACCAAGAAATAGATATCAAAACCGAAACTGAACCGAATAACTCGATTCGGGTCGGTTTTCGGGTTTCGAACCGAAAAAACCGAATCGAACTGAAACCGACAAAAACCAAAATAAGTATACAAAACTGACACTGAACCGAATAAGGTCGGGTCGGTTCAGTTTCGGTCCGGTTTCAGTCGGTTTGTCAGTTCGGGTCGGTTTTCTGTTGAATTTGCTTAGCCCTAAAATAAGGGGCTTCCTAACATGTGCCCTAAGGGCACATGATAAGGATAAAAAAAGACAAAAAAAAGGTACAAAAAGTACAAAAAAGTACTTAGGCCCACATGTACTTTTTGTACTTTTTTTTGGTCTTTTTGTGTCCTTATCATGTGCCCTTAGAGCACATGTTAGAAAAATCCCTAAAATAAATCTTTAGATGATATTATTAAAAAGTAATTACTTAAAAGACCAATACATTTTACCAAAAATGAACTAAATGTGTCACGTTACATCTCTTCTCTATCACCAACCCAACTCACCTCAATATACACAAACATTCACCACTCACTTTAAAATCACCAATTTTATTTCTAATTTTTTCATGAACAAAATGATCATACGTATTTATAATTAAGATTTTTGTGAACTTCAACTTCATACGTATTTATAAACAAAATGACCATACATAATTTGTTTATAATAAAAGAGTTTTTCTAACTTGTGTCCTTAAGCACATGATAAGAATCATTAATTGTGTCAGTTTTTTGAGTCTATGTTAAGTAAAAAATATATTTTATGACTTTATTGTGGGTTACCGAGGCTTTTTTTTTTAGTTTTTTTCTATTAGAGCATCTACAATGCATCAAGTCTTTAAGACTTGATGTATTTAATGCATAAAACATTTAGTGGCCAAAGCTTGAAGCAAAAACTTGAGGTTTACCACGTCTTTGTAGAAAAGCTTTTCAAAAAGGCTTGGTTGCAATGGCAAAAACTCTTTAAAAAGATTTTTTTAAATAGTAAAAAGATTTTCACCACGTGAGTTGTGTGTCTAAAAAACACAAGTTACTAAGGTGGTGTTTGTTTATTAAGAGGGTCTGAATCTGAATCTGAACCGCACGTCTGAATCTGAATCTGATGCGTAAATGTCTGAATCTGAACGCATCTGAACGGAAAAAAAAAACTCATGTTTGAACGGGAAAAAAAATTTTTTTTTTGGTTATTTTGTGTCAACAAGAGGCATTCAGACGCGTTAAGACACCCCTCTCAAGTCTTAACCATTAAGATCTAACTGCATCTGAACGCGTCTGAACGAAAAAAAAAAAAACAAACGGTCTGAACGACAAAATGTCTGACCGATTCAGACATTTTGGTCGTTCAGATGCTGTTCAGAGAAAAAAAACAAAAAACAAACGCACCCTAACTGTTTTGGACATGACCAATGTAGAATTTCTCTTAGCTTGTTTGACCAAACTTAATGATAACTATGTCACACGTGTCAATTGTTAAACCCACATTTACCAAAACTGTTGGGGTGGGTTATAAGTACCGGGGCTATTTTTTTAACAAAACCGGGTCTACATTTGTAGGCTTTTTTTTTTTTTTATTTTTTTTTTATTTTTTTTTTATTTTTATAATTTTGTTTATATCAAAAAGCTATAAACCTGAAAGTGCGGAACAGAAAATATAAAGTTTAATATGTCAAACGCTTAAAACTGTCAAAAATACGAAACAGAAACTGACAAAAACTGTACTGTGCAGAAAAAAAATAGGGGACAAAAAGTGGGAGACAAGGTCTGCCACCCTTGTCCCCCGGTATGGTTAACACATCCCAAACTGTTTTGGACATAACCAATGTACACACAGTGACACAGACGTGCACTTTTCACCATAGTTTACCTTTTTGTACATTTTCTTAATCACATATCACCTCAACGTACTTTTATAAAAAAAGACTCGCCCTATACCCACCCACCCCTAAAAATATAAAGGGCACCCCGCTAGTGGGAGGGTGTACCTTTGTATTTTTTTTTTTTTTTTTGTACTTTTGTACCTTTATACTTTTTTTTTTACTTTTGTACCTTTGTCATTTTTTTTCCTTTTTGTCATTTTGTTTATATATATATATATATATATATATATATATATATATATATATATATATATATATATATATATATATGTATTTTAAAGTATGTATTTATTTTATTTATTTTGTGTAATGTTTATTTTAGCGTTTATTTGTTATGTTTTTTATGTTATGTTATTTGTATTCGTCTAATGTGTTTCTATTTAATTAAACAACAACAATAACACGTTAACATTAACACATTAAACAACTACAAAAACAACTGTTATTTTTCAATTAAACAACAACATTAACACATTATTTAAAAATAACAACACCTACTACATGTGAAGATTATTTATGTCATCTAAAAGCTCATGGAGCATTGCACCCGACTGACATGCGTGATCCTCAGGATTCCTTGCCAATTCCAGTGATGCCTCGAGCGTCTTTATTCTTGTCATCAACATCTTGTTTTGAGACACTAACATCTTGTTTCTTGTTTCAAGCTTGTCAATCTTATTATCTTGCTTGTCAATCTTATTATCTTTAGCTACGCAGTTTGAGCACTGCGTTGAAGAAGAGGCTTGACTAAAGTGCTTGTTTTGAAAAGCATCCTTCCACATAAAGTATCCACACCCATAGTCATCTGTTCTTGGCTGTTACATGTTAAGAAAATTATAAGAAATGTATTCTTAACAAACAAATAATTTACATAATTAAGCAAACGTATGATTATTTACCACTGAAAAAGGACATGCATAATACGGTTGACCATAACTAGTGTCTCTACGGGATGTCCTTTCTATAATCAATCCTCTCCGACAGTGACACAAGAAAGGATTATTTTGTTCCACCTGGCCAAAGAATTTGTATAATAATTTACAACATAAATCAGTAATGTATTGTTAATTTAAATAATACAAACAGTTATTTACAACATAAATCAGTAATTGTTCAATATGTTTTGTCGGTATAATTATTTACAACATAAATCAGTAATCATTTACAATGTTTTGTCGATATAATTATTTACAACATAAATCAGTAATCATTTACAATGTTTTGTCTGTATAATTATTTACAACATAAATCAGTAATCATTTACTGTGTTCGTCTTTGTCTAATATCAGTATACATGTGTTGTCGATCGTAATATAAAGTTGCCCATTCGGATGCATCGGCGACTCTGACGCCCTCCATTGTGGGTGAGTATCCGGAAGTGGTGAATTTTCGTCTAGCGTCAGATAAATGAAGTGAGCACATTCGTCATCCCTACACGGTAAATCACAAGGGGGCCAGTTACTTGTGATAAATCTGGACCGAAAAAAAAGCGGAAAACACGTATGACTTTGTCGCTCGGATATAAATACAACATGCCGGTTAATCACTGAAGCAATAACCAACCCCTTGTTTGGCATATTCATCCAGTAGTCTCGCGGTGCAAATCCATTTTCGAACCAGTCTACTAATCCCCGAAGATGGTCAAAGTCATTTTGCCACCACATACTTATGTAAAAGGCACGATTAGCGTCTAACTCTTGCAATAACCACATTCGAACATCGCGCCACCTTTCTTCGTGTTGACCAATACCGTGGGCAACGCACCGAAACCCACAATTTCCATCACCTCGCACATTATAAATAATTATGATGTATCGACGGAAAATCTGTGGAATCTGCTCAATCAAATAGTCGCTATCCGCATCTCCAACGTATAACCTGTGTCTTATACTTTGTTCAACTCTAGGACCCATGTAAGAACTATGTCTCGCAGGTTGTTTGTTCAAGTCCGGGACTTTTGTAGATCTTGAATTTGTGCTTCTTCGGTGATCTACGGTTGGAACTTTATTCAAGTCTCGGACTTTTGTAGCCTGGGACTTTTTGTCATTTGCGCTCGGACGTCCACGAGTACTTTTGTGAACAACAGGTTGACGTATATCAACAGATTCGGGATTGTATATCCCTCTCACCTTCTTTAACATATTTTTCTTGACAAACGACGACATTTTGTCAAAAACACTCTTGAATTGTTGTATGTCATCTTCACAAGAAGGATCATCGTCAGGTTCACAAGAAGGACCATCTTCAGTATTGATACTAGGCCACGGAATAGATAGGGTTCTCCAAAAAATATCAACTGTATCCAGTGGAATGGCCATTTCTGCATTCATTAAAAGTGACTTATATAAATTACTGATATTGTAACACCCACAAAATTTCAAGATAGCAGCGGAAGTCTAATTGGGGTATTACCGAGAGGATCGAAGTCAAAATCATAGAAAACGACTCAAAAGAGGCATTTTTAAATAACATAGGTCCTTAATACGAATTCAGTTACAAAGTTTTATATCAGAGTAATAAAAATTCCTTAGAGGAAACATAGTTTTAACTGAATTACAAACTTTATTTTACACCAAATATTAAAGATAGATTTCTGCCCTCTCCATGCCTTGATTTGCTTTGCTAATTCCCTAAGATAAACATGCTTAAAAGTCAACAAAATATTGTGTGAAATCATAGAGTTTGAAGTTTAATAATTAGTTTGATACACAAGTAGGATTGTATTGGGGATACAATCAGTTTAAAAAGTTGATATTGCAGTATATATATTGCCCTAAGTCTCATGACACGCAAACGTTAAAAAAGTACCGTAAAACGGAGGAGTCACATCACGTTAATGATGGATATTTGCCCTCGAGTAATAGGTGATTTGCCAATTCCTATTTTGCTCAAATATAATGCATCGCGACTAATACGACTAGCAAAAAGCATTTCGTCCAAGTATTAGTGGGATAGGTCGTCAACCTCTAATAGATTTGTTAATACAAATATCGTCCTAAAAACGTTATTTATATTTTACGATCTTTACTTAGTTTTGTTAATGACAATTACAAAGTATATCCGTTAGCAAATTATAAATGCTAGCTAAAGTCTCTTTAAAACACATTTTACATTTCACAAGTTTACTTAGAATTACATTTTACACATCTACTAGTTTATTTCCTTAAAAAGAAACTTTATTTTTAAAATGATACAATGACATCATGGCATGCATCATATATAGATTATGTAATATCTTGGCTAGATCTTCAAGCAAGATAGTTGACTTTGGGAGATTTTGATGTGACATAACAAGGATGTGAAGGATACAGCTAGATATGGAAAGATATCCATTAACCCTTAGCTGTCATGTTTGGCGGAACCAAACGACATCAAAGACGGATCCCTTTTATAGTATTCGCCGGATCCGCCGGCTGTTCACCAGCTTGCCTATAAATAGCAAGCTGATCATTTGGACACACTATCACTCATATAGCCTAACATTCATACTCATTCATTTACATATCATCTAACATTTATCATTCATTCATTTCATTGATCTTTCCTTTTGTAGCAAAGGAGATTAAGCATCAAGGTTCAACACAGACGTGTAAAACCTTTAGCATAAGTTACTGTGTGATATAGTTGTAGTTCACACATCATTATTTGTATCATTTATCTCAGTGAGTGTGGTTAGTGTTTTAGTCCTCAAAACACAAAGAGTGTAGGGAGTGGTTGTACCCTTGTGAAAGAACCAAACGGGAGTGGTTGTACCCTTGTGAAAGAACCAAACAGGCGATGTTAGGTTGGTTCTACCTTGAAATAGAACCCGGTGTTTAGCTTAGTACCGAAAAAGGAAGTAAGCGACGTGTAAAGGTTTTCTCCACCTAGAAGAGAGTTTGTTTCTTAGTGAAGGATAACTCTCGAGTTAAAGGCTCGGGGAAGTGGAGTAGGACAAGGAAAAGAGTCCTTGTAGCCGAACCACTATAAACATCCGTGTTATGTGGTTTGATCATTTCTCTCTTTACTTCTCAGATATATTGTTTGATTATTTTTGTGTGCATAGTTTCATTGAATTCACATAAGTTACAAAACTGTTTAAATTAATTTTAAACGGTAAAACTATTCAACCCCCCTTCTAGTTTTCCACAATTGGTATTAGAGCGGTGTTACTCAAGAAATTTAAAATATATTGTATTTTAAAACTTGAAACGATCAAATGGATTTTGAAAACTTTAAAAAAGGGCAATCTATGCAAAGACCATCACTTTTTGAACCAAACAATTGTATATACTGGAAAAATCGCTTTGAGACTTATGTGAAGTCAAAGAACCATAGGAAGTGTTTTAGATGCAGGAATTTTAGTCACTTGATAAGAGATTGTCCAACGCCTCCAAAGAACAAATCTCAAATAGGATATTATAAAGATAATGACAACAAACCAAAGATCAACGAAGTTGCTCTCACGGCCAATGACACAGAAGAGGTACTTTCTGACTCATCATACTCTTTTATAAATGATAACACGTTAGATATAGAATACAACAAATTATGTAAAATTATTCTAAAAATCATAAGTCAAAATAAGTTCTTTGTAGAATTATTCTAGGATTTCTTCAACTTTTAGGGACTTCTAAATGTAACTTCAAGTTTGAGACGTTTGTCACAAACAAATTTTCAATGAATAAAAGTTACATTTCAATATTTGTAGGTGATCAAATATTTGTAGTACTATCTTACTTTAATACATGATAAATTTGGCCTCTCATTTTTTAACAATTTTCTTTATCAGACACTAACATTTTTCCTACAAGCTTAACAACGGATCTGGCGGATCCCTCATTTTGGATCCGCCATGTGTTAGCGTTGGCTCCGCCATTCTTCAACCTGCGGATCAGGCGGATCCGAAAATTTGGATCCGCACGCCTTGTCGATTGGATCCGCAGGTATAACAGTAAACTTCATAAAACTTTTCGACTCATTCCGATTCTTAGATTTTAGTTTCTAGTATTCTTTAGAATAGGTTCACTGATCATTATACATCTTAGAATGATTTAGAAACTCTTAGAAACTTAAGAACAACATTTCCCACCAAAATTTGAATTTTTAAATTTAAGGAGTGAGTTACCTTTCTAATATAAACAAGGAACCCTTTTTAGGGATCCTTCAAATCCGTGGGTACATCACATCACAGGATTTTCCACTATCCCTTTGCATTTACTACATATCTTCATCATATTACTCAACATAAGTTCTATGGATTGACTTATGTGATGTGATTTGCACAAAATTTTGTTCCAAATCATTAGGAACCAACATTCTCTATTGGATTTACATCAAATCCAAACACTAGTTTCTATAAACCATCTGCCTATATATTAAGATCATAACTTAAAGCAAAACTCACTCATTCACCTTCTTCACAACATATAACCTGTACATCTTAGTTCTCTTAGCTCACCATGACCAAATCAACCAACTCCTCCACCTCTAGAACTCCAAAACGCACTGCCCGCATTAGTGTTAAGCCCTGTTGCTTCATAAATCTTGCTAACTCATCATTAGAGGAATCATCTCCTCTTAATATCTCATCTCCTATAGCAAGTGAAAATTTCCTTACTTTATCCACACCTACACCATCCAATGTTGTCATACAAACTCCACCTCCATCCATAACTCCAATAGCAACCACACCACCACCCGCTCCATCACAGACTGTCAAATCTCAATCACAACCAAACTCACCCAAACTCCAACCTATGGAGCTATTTAGGACTCCACCTACATCACCTCATCCATACCTTGATGACTTGGAGGATCTCCCACCAAGATCAACGAATCCTACACCCATGACCTTTGAAGGTCAAGAGCCTATGCTTTTTCATCCGATTTTCCCGGATATCCATGGTCCTTTATACCATGATGCACCATCATCTCAACCTCAAATACCACCTCTCTCACCCACATCAACTCTCATTGCCATAAACGAGGCAATGTGGATCAATTTGCCTCAAACCCAAGAGGAGATTAGTGAAGAGCTCAACCGTCTCTACACTCTCTCGGGTATGGTAGATCACCGCCTCAATGAAGCCATGGACCTCCAAAACATCCTCATGAACTCCCTCCAAACACCACCACCAACCAATGAACAAGCTAAATCACCACCACCCAACAACCAATCACCACCAACACCACCACAACCAAATGAGTCTACTCTTCCGCCCGGTTTTGCACGCCATGATTGCAACATGTGTGAAAGAACCGCTCACATAGCTCAAAGGACAAACATTTTGGTGCACGAGCTCCAAAATGAAATGAGGTTCATTTTGAACCACATTCTTGAGCGTCTAAACGCCATCTCTCATCCTCCTCAATAGGAGAATTTTAGTCTCATTATATAGGACCTTTTAAATGTTGTTGTGGGACTTCTTATTTTTTAGGATGTATTTTTCATTTTCATGTAACATCATATTATGTTTGTGACTTTTTTCACATAATTTTCAATGAATGAATGTGATGTTTTTATGCTTATGAGTGATCAACATAAAGCATATTATCATTAGTTAGGTAACTAACATCATTATATAACTATTTGGAATCTACATTCTAGTTTGATCACTTGTACTTTAGGTAAAAATTTTTGATCAGACACTACATTTAGACTTTTTAAAGTCAACTAGATTATCATTCTTATTTGAATGACCATATCATATGCATTATGCTTCTCCATTGAGGCTATTCACAACTAACATTTCTTTTGCAGCATCTCATACCCTTCTAATGTATACGTTGGGACTCTTGTAATGAAGAGTATACATCGAGGGGGAGCATTTCATTTTTCTAACCATTTGTTTTGTAGGATCATGCATCATTACCTTGTTACTCAATTTAGGGGGAGTATCAAATAAGGGGGAGCTCTTAAAGTTCTCAAAATCGCATTCCGCTACGCAACTCTTCTTTTTGTTTCGACAAAAAGGGGGAGAAAGGATTAAGTTTGCATAACTGTGAATCATCACAGTACATACACTTTTGCATAAAAAGAGGCTTTTTTTTTTTTTTTTTTTTTTTTTTTTTTTTTTTTTTTTTTAAACTCAAATAAAACAAACTTAATCTATATTTTAAAGAACTCATGCTATATTTATTCTTTTGCTCAAAAATATACTTTATGTTTTGTCATCAACAAAAATGGGGAGATTGTTAATACAAATATCGTCCTAAAAACGTTATTTATATTTTACGATCTTTACTTAGTTTTGTTAATGACAATTTCAAAGTATATCCTTTAGCAAATTATAAATGCTAGCTAAAGTCTCTTTAAAACACATTTTACATTTCACAAGTTTACTTAGAATTACATTTTACACATCTACTAGTTTATTTCCTTAAGAAGAAACTTTATTTTTAAAATGATACAATGACATCATGGCATGTATCATACATAGATTATGTAATATCTTGGCTAGATCTTCAAGAAAGATAGTTGACTTTGGGAGATTATGATGTGACATAACAAGGATGTGAAGGATACAGCTGGATATGGAAAGATATCCATTAACCCTTAGCTGTCATGTTTGGCGGAACCAAACGACATCAAAGACGGATCCCTTTTATAGTATCCGCCGGATCCGTCGGCTGTTCACCAGCTTGCCTATAAATAGCAAGCTGATCATTTGGACACACTATCATTCATATAGCCTAACATTCATACTCATTCATTTACATATCATCTAACATTTATCATTCATTCATTTCATTGATCTTTCCTTTTGTAGCAAAGGAGATTAAGCATCAAGGTTCAACACAGTCGTGTAAAACCTTTAGCATAAGTTACTGTGTAATATAGTTGTAGTTCACACATCATTATTTGTATCATTTATCTCAGTGAGTGTGGTTAGTGTTATTGTCCTCAAAACACAAAGAGTGTAGGGAGTGGTTGTACCCTTGTGAAAGAACCAAATAGGAGTGGTTGTACCCTTGTAAAGAACTCGACATCTAGCTTAGTGTCGGTAATTGTATAGGCGACGTTAGGTTGGTTCTACCTTGAAATAGAACCCGATGTTTAGCTTAGTACCAGAAAAGGAAGTAAGCGACGTGTAAAGGTTTTCTCCACCTAGAAGAGAGTTTGTTTCTTAGTGAAGGATAACTCTCGAGTTAAAGGCTCGGGGAAGTGGAGTAGGACAAGGAAAAGAGTCCTTGTAGCCGAACCACTATAAACATCTGTGTTATGTGGTTTGATCATTTCTCTTTTTACTTCTCAGATATATATTGTTTGATTATTTTTGTGTGCATAGTTTCATTGAATTCACATAAGTTACAAAACTGTTTAAAATAATTTTAAAACGGTAAAACTATTCAACCCCCCTTCTAGTTTTCCACAATTGGTATCAGAGCGGTGTTACTCAAGAAATTTAAAATATATTGTATTTTAAAACTTGAAACGATCAAATGGATTTTGAAAACTTTAAAAAAGGGCAATCTATGCAAAGACCATCACTTTTTGAACCAAACAATTGTATATACTGGAAAAATCGCTTTGAGACTTATGTGAAGTCAAAGAACCGTAGGAAGTGTTTTAGATGCAGGAATTTTAGTCACTTGATAAGAGATTGTCCAACGCCTCCAAAGAACAAATCTCAAATAGGATATTATAAAGATAATGACAACAAACCAAAGATCAACGAAGTTGCTCTCACGGCCAATGACACAGAAGAGGTACTTTCTGACTCATCATACTCTTTTATAAATGATAACACGTTAGATATAGAATACAACAAATTATGTAAAATTATTCTAAAAATCATAAGTCAAAATAAGTTCTTTGTAGAATTATTCTAGGATTTCTTCAACTTTTAGGGACTTCTAAATGTAACTTCAAGTTTGAGACGTTTGTCACAAACAAATTTTCAATGAATAAAAGTTACATTTCAATATTTGTAGGTGATCAAATATTTGTAGTACTATCTTACTTTAATACATGATAAATTTGGCCTCTCATTTTTTAACAATTTTCTTTATCAAACACTAACATTTTTCCTACAAGCTTAACAACGGATCTGGCGGATCCCTCATTTTGGATCCGCCATGTGTTAGCGTTGGCTCCGCCATTCTTCAACCTGCGGATCAGGCGGATCCGAAAATTTGGATCCGCACGCCTTGTCGATTGGATCCGCAGGTATAACAGTAAACTTCTTAAAACTTTTCGACTCATCCCGATTCTTAGATTTTAGTTTCTAGTATTCTTTAGAATAGGTTCACTGATCATTATACATCTTAGAATAATTTAGAAACTCTTAGAAACTTAAGAACAACATTTCCCACCAAAATTTGAATTTTTAAATTTAAGGAGTGAGTTTCCTTTCTAATACAAACAAGGAACCCTTTTTAGGGATCCTTCAAATCCGTGGGTACATCACATCACAGGATTTTCCACTATCCCTTTGCATTTACTACATATCTTCATCATATTACTCAACATAAGTTCTATGGATTGACTTATGTGATGTGATTTGCACAAAATTTTGTTCCAAATCATTAGGAACCAACATTCTCTATTGGATTTACATCAAATCCAAACACTAGTTTCTATAAACCATCTGCCTATATATTAAGATCATAACTTAAAAGCAAAACTCACTCATTCACCTTCTTCACAACATATAACCTGTACATCTTAGTTCTCTTAATGACCAAATCAACCAACTCCTTCACCTCTAGAACTCCAAAACGCACTGCCCGCATTAGTGTTAAGCCCTGTTGCTTCATAAATCTTGCTAACTCATCATCAGAGGAATCATCTCCTCTTAATATCTCATCTCCTATAGCAAGTGAAAATTTCCTTACTTTATCCACACCTACACCATCCAATGTTGTCATACAAACTCCACCTCCATCCATAACTCCAATAGCAACCACACCACCACCCGCTCCATCACAGACTGTCAAATCTCAATCACAATCAAACTCACCCAAACTCCAACCTATGGAGCTATTTAGGACTCCACCTAAATCACCTCATCCATACCTTGATGACTTGGAGGATCTCCCACCAAGATCAACGAATCCTACACCCATGACCTTTGAAGGTCAAGAGCCTATGCTTTTTCATCCGATTTTCCCGGATATCCATGGTCCTTTATACCATGATGCACCATCATCTCAACCTCAAATACCACCTCTCTCACCCACATCAACTCTCATTGCCATAGACGAGGCAATGTGGATCAATTTGCCTCAAACCCAAGAGGAGATTAGCGAAGAGCTCAACCGTCTCTACACTCTCTCGGGTATGGTAGATCACCGCCTCAATGAAGCCATGGACCTCCAAAACATCCTCATGAACTCCCTCCAAACACCACCACCAACCAATGAACAAGCACAATCACCACCACCCAACAACCAATCACCACCACCACCACCACAACCAAATGAGTCTACTCTTCCGCCCGGTTTTGCTCGCCATGATTGCAAAATGTGTGAAAGAACCGCTCACATAGCTCAAAGGACAAACATTTTGGTGCACGAGCTCCAAAATGAAATGAGGTTCATTTTGAACCACATTCTTGAGCGTCTAAACGCCATCTCTCATCCTCCTCAATAGGAGAATTTTAGTCTCATTATATAGGACCTTTTAAATGTTGTTGTGGGACTTCTTATTTTTTAGGATGTATTTTTCATTTTCATGTAACATCATATTATGTTTGTGACTTTTGTCACATAATTTTCAATGAATGAATGTGATGTTTTTATGCTTATGAGTGATCAACATAAAGCATATTATCATTAGTTAGGTAACTAACATCATTATATAACTATTTGGAATCTACATTCTAGTTTGATCACTTGTACTTTAGATAAAAAATTTTGATTAGAAACTACATTTTGACTTTTTAAAGTCAACTAGATTATCATTCTTATTTGAATGACCATATCATATGCATTATGCTTCTCCATTGAGGCTATTCACAACTAACATTTCTTTTGCAACATCTCATACCCTTCTAATGTATACGTTGGGACTCTTGTAATGGGGAGTATACATCGAGGGGGAGCATTTCATTTTTCTAACCATTTGTTTTGTACGATCATGCATCATTACCTTGTTACTCAATTTAGGGGGAGTATCAAATAAGGGGGAGCTCTTAAAGTTCTCAAAATCGCATTCCGCTACGCAACTCTTCTTTTTGTTTCGACAAAAAGAGGGAGAAAGGATTAAGTTTGCATAACTGTGAATCATCACAGTACATACACTTTTGCATAAAAAGAAACTTTTTTTTTTTTTTTTTTAAAAAAAACTCAAATAAAACAAACTTAACCTATATTTTAAAGAACTCATGCTATATTTATTCCTTTGCTCAAAAATATACTTTATGTTTTGTCATCAACAAAAATGGGGAGATTGTTAATACAAATATCGTCCTAAAAACGTTATTTATATTTTACGATCTTTACTTAGTTTTGTTAAGGACAATTACAAAGTATATCCTTTAGCAAATTATAAATGCTAGCTAAAGTCTCTTTAAAACACATTTTACATTTCACAAGTTTACTTAGAATTACATTTTACACATCTACTAGTTTATTTCCTTAAAAAGAAACTTTATTTTTAAAATGATACAATGACATCATGGCATGCATCATACATAGATTATGTAATATCATGGCTAGATCTTCAAGCAAGATAGTTGACTTTGGGAGATTTTGATGTGACATAACAAGGATGTGAAGGATACAGCTGGATATGGAAAGATATCCATTAACCCTTAGCTGTCATGTTTGGCGGAACCAAACGACATCAAAGACGGATCCCTTTTATCGAATCTGTCGGATCCGCCGGCAGTTCACCAGCTTGCCTATAAATAGCAAGCTGATCATTTGGACACACTATTTCTCATATAGCCTAACATTCATACTCATTCATTTACATATCATCTAACATTTATCATTCATTCATTTTATTGATCTTTCCTTTTGTAGCAAAGGAGATTAAGCATCAAGGTTCAACACAGACATCTAAAACCTTTAGCATAAGTTACTGTGTGATATAGTTGTAGTTCACACATCATTATTTGTATCATTTATCTCAGTGAGTGTGGTTAGTGTTTTTGTCCTCAAAACACAAAGAGTGTAGGGAGTGGTTGTACCCTTGTGAAAGAACCAAACGGGAGTGGTTGTACCCTTGTAAAGAACTCGACATCTAGCTTAGTGTCGGTAATTGTATAGGCGACGTTAGGTTGGTTCTACCTTGAAATAGAACCCGGTGTTTAGCTTAGTACCTGAAAAGGAAGTAAGCGACGTGTAAAGGTTTTCTCCACCTAGAAGAGAGTTTGTTTCTTAGTGAAGGATAACTCTCGAGTTAAAGGCTCGGGGAAGTGGAGTAGGACAAGGAAAAGAGTCCTTGTAGCCGAACCACTATAAACATCTGTGTTATGTGGTTTGATCATTTCTCTCTTTACTTCTCGGATATATTGTTTGATTATTTTTGTGTGCATAGTTTCATTGAATTCACATAAGTTACAAAACTGTTTAAATTAATTTTAAAACGGTTAAAACTATTCAACCCCCCTTCTAGTTTTCCACAATTGGTATCAGAGCGGTGTTACTCAAGAAATTTAAAATATATTGTATTTTAAAACTTGAAACGATCAAATGGATTTTGAAAACTTTAAAGAAGGGCAATCTATGCAAAGACCATCCCTTTTTGAACCAAACAATTGTATATACTGGAAAAATCGCTTTGAGACTTATGTGAAGTCAAAGAACCGTAGGAAGTGTTTTAGTTGCAGGAATTTTAGTCACTTGATAAGAGATTGTCCAAAGCCTCCAAAGAACAAATCTCAAATAGAGATTATAAAGATAATGACAACAAGCCAAAGATCAATGAAGTTGCTCTCATGGCCAATGACACAGAAGAGGTACTTTCTGACTCATCATACTCTTTTATAAATGATAACACGTTAGATATAGAATACAACAAATTATGTAAAATTATTCTAAAAATCATAAGTCAAAATAAGTTCTTAAAAACCAAAAAGGAATTTTTAGAAAATAAAATTCATCAGTTAAAAGAAAAAGTCATAGGATTAGAAAAAGGTAAAAGTGCTAAAACATATGTCTTATGTCAAGAACTAAAACAAGAATTATAAATACTAAAGTTTACCCAAGAGAATCTTATAAAACAAAACTCCGTTTTTAAAAGATTCGATAAGCACATAAACTGTACAAATGATACAATGAGGCTACTAAAAATACCTTATGGTAGTTTCAAGCCAGATTTCATGAAAAATGGTCACTTAAATGATTTTCAGATTCAAATGACAAAAGAAAATAAGACTACACCAACTGAGTCAGTGATCCACGGATCCCACGGATCCAAAACTTTGGATCCGCGCGGTATAACCAAAGGATCCGTAGGTACAGTACAGAAAAGTCAAAACTTAAATAGTATTGAACCTGTTAAGATATCTAGAGAGTCCAACACTAATTCAACTAGAAGAAAAGATAAGAATGAAGTTAAAACCACAGTAGATACTTCATTATGTAAAGGAACAATGCTTAGTGAACAAATCCCATTTGACTACCTCCAAGATATTAGTGAACCTTGGTAATATATTGATTAACCCAATAGGACCCATGAGATATTGGGGACCAAATACTTGAGCTTTCATTAGGTATCCTTGAAAGAAAGGATTAAATCCATATGTATGGATGAATGGAACTTCAAGATACATTGCTAAAAACAAATGTATCTTCTCAATCCAAAGTGTCCAACGGAGGTTGCATTTTGTTCAAAAGCATTCTTAGATACAATCATTGGAAAAAGGTACGGTTCCTCATAACTCCTCATGATAATTGCTCTCATAGATAATTCAGATTTCTTAATCACTTAATATAAGTTATTAGTACCACATCTTTAATATAGTATTTGAAAATTAGCATGATGAGTAGGAAAAGGTTCTTAAATCTTTATAAAATTAAATTAAAACACCTAAAGTCAAGTATTGTTTTAACTTGGATTATATCTCAACAATATACTTAGATTATGCCAATAAATAGGATAAGTATATAGCATATTCTTTTGGCATTTCCGTGATCACAAACTTATGCAAGCATTAAAAGTTTGGAATGATCAAGTACACAACTAACCTAGTAGAGAACACTCATTACTAAGTAGGATCATGTACTATTAGGATGACATCGTCTTCAAATCATCTTGTCAAGATATGGCATGACTTCTCAAAATCATGCATAACAAGTCTTGAAATAAGTAGATAAAACTTCATCTAAAGATCTTCAAAAAGTTAACAATTAGGAAAAAGGATATTTTCAACCAATTTGAATATATCACAGATATGACTGGAAACCATTTGAAAAACACTCACGTTTTCCTAAACCAGACTCATCATGGATAAAGATAGTAAATTCATAAGATGACCCTAAACATAGAGATGCATTAGATAGAATACTCTATCCCATAGCTAGTACACCAAATATTATATACGTCTACACTCTCAAGATGATTCCAACTCAAAACCATCAAACATTTAGGAACTTAAGAGACATCCCAAAGGAACAGGTGTAGAAACCATAATATATGATCTTCCCGAGAATTGGAGATATAGGAATAGTTCAAATAATATGTGTACTAATGTGAGACATTGTATCACATCATGATTTACTAAGAAACAAACGGTCCTTGCTACTTTAAGGCAAAGAGTGGAGAAAATTCTCGTGGTCAATTTTGTTGACCTCCATAACCTTTTTCTCTGTTGCAACATCATTGCAACTGTTCATCCCAGAAAAGTTTAGATTTCCATTATCATTTCCGTATTAAACAATGTTTAGATGATAAAACATCTCAAATTGAGAAAGTTTCTCAAAAGATAACATTGATAATCCTCTCACTAATACCTCAAGAAAGAATCCTACTTCTATCTATGGTTTATTAAAACCTAGAAAGTAGTTAAAACAATTGTTCAAATCCTAGTCCAAACAAAAACGGAAATAAACAAACATATATTCTGATCCTGCGGATCCAATCGATAACAAGGGTGGAACCCTTGTTTGGGATCCGCCGTATCCGTGCTTTGCTGAGACTAATCTCAATAAACAGACACTTTTTACTGTTCATTAAACTCACTAACCACACAAAAACCAATTTTTCTTGACGACCTGTATCATCCCAAAGCTCAAATATTTCATCCGCCACAATTAACTCATTCCTAATCGATCATTGTAAGTACCCTAATCCATCTCAATCTCTTATTTGTGTCTAGAATTCATATAGGTTAAACTAAATTAAATTAGGGATTATCAAAAATAATGAGGCACTTCAAAAATCATGTTTTCAATTAGACACTACAATAATCATCAAATACTCCATTGAGATTACTTTTTCACAACTAGGAAAAACTCCTTTCAATCATTGTTCATACAAAATCAAAAACGTTATAATCCATTTTTGGATCAGGAGTGTTTGGATTATATCATATTTTACTACAAAAATCTTTGCTTCAAAAGAGTCAAGATAATCATACTCCACATTATTCTCATTCAGACACATATGTATATATTACGTGATTCTAACTTTAATTGTATGTCTAGGAAAACCATGCCTCCCGCTACTAACTATGATCACAAAAAGACCACCAACTACCTACCCAAACATCATCAAACAAAGGGACTCTCAGAATCTCAAGTCAAAATTTTTAAAGCTTTAGAAAGTCGGTACGTTCATGAAGGCAGAACTATAGATTCATCATTCTTAGAAGAAACAAACATCCGTGAACAAATGACTGTCATTCAATTTGATGCACTCCTAGACATAGATGAGCCAATCATCCCTAGGTTCATTCTCGAATTTTATGCTTCCATGAAACTCATCACTGATGACCTTGGATCTTTTAGCATCCATTTCAAAATAAATCAAAATCCCTACAATTTCCCATTAGATCATTTCGGGGAAGTATTAGGCATTCCTAGAGAAGGAACTTGTTTCTACTCAGACAAATGGCCTTTAACCATTCTTGATTCAAACCTAGGTCGTGAACACCCATATGATACTCCTCTAACTCCTAAAGAAACAATCCGTGATCATCTTTTCAAGCCTAGAAGCAACCAAACTAAAAAACTCCGAGGAAAGGATGTTAGTCGTGATCCATTCGCTATGGAACTAAATGAACTTAAACCCGAATTTAAGAAACTTGAAGAGATTCTTAGAGCTAATGTCATTAACACCATTGGAAACAAAGATCATGTGAATGCAAGCTTATGCTACATGCTCTATTGTGTGTCTACCCATAAAAAGTTCAATCTAGCCTACTATATCGCCAAAAGAATGGTCGATATACGTGTCTTAGGAAAAACCTCAATGCCATATGGAATGCTTCTTACACGTTTGTTTAGAGCTTCCATTCCTATTCCTCTAGACTCATTCGACTTTGTTCCAGACTACATCGAAATCAAACACACCTTCGTTCTGCTTAGTGACTATAGAGTGGCAGTAGGAAAAGGGAAACGGGCTCACACCTCATCCTCATCTTCATCATCATCATCAGCTAGTGATGAAGATGGTTTACCTAACTCTAAGCTTCCTCCAATTGACTACTTGAGTCAACTTCCTTCCCTTGATGATGAATCTGCGGAACATCGACAAGCAAAGGGAATTTTAAAGAATGTTGGACGATGGATGATGAAACTCCGCAAGGATCAGAAGAAAATACTTAAATTATTGAAAGATAAGTGAGATTTAAAGAGTGTTTGGTATAATACGTTATTAGACTATGTATTGTTAAATTTATGTGCTTACTAAGACCTTATGATAGTACTTGACTCTTTTGTGGTATTAACTCAACTTGAACTAATGATAACATACATTGTTATCAATTTTCCGAATTTAAGCCATTGTTTGGCTTAACTTCCTTTGCGATGAAGTGTGATGATCTATTTTATTTATAACGTGTGCTAGAATCTACATATTTGGTAGCTTTGCTTTACATAATAGACAATAGATATGTTCCAGGAGAATTTTTGGGTTGTTATCGAAAAACACGAAATTTGCATTGCTCTCTGTTCCTTTTAGGATTTTTGTTCGGCGGAACTGGCGGATCCCTCAGTTTGGATCCGCCTAGTGTTAACATTGGCTCCGCCCATCTTAAACCTGCGGATCAGATGGATCCAAAAGTTTTGGATCCGCATGCTTTGTCAATTGGATCCGCAGGAATACACAGTAATCTTTTTCACAAAATCCAACTCTTTCCAATACTTAGATTGTAGTTTAGCTTTCTTAGATTATATTTAGACATCTTAGAGAATTAGGAAAATCCACCTCCCATCAAAATTTGAATATTTTGTCCTGCTCATAACTCACAGACTCTTTCATTACCTTCTCAAAAATCGTGAATCAATCACATTCTCCCTTTTGAGTCATCTTTCTGCATATCTTCATGTCAACTTCATTTCTATGGATTGACTTTGTCAATAGGACAAACTACTTTATCTTGTTCCAAGTCTTTGATATTTACACATCATTAATCTAAACACCAACTTCTATAAAAATGGGAAGTATAAATTAGAACCTTAAGATGATTATAACACACTAAATCTTCATCTTCTTTACCTGTAAACCTCTCACAATGCATAAATCAAACAAATCTCATATGTCTGGACCATACAGACAAACCGCTAGAATTAGTGTTAGACCTTACTGGCTCGTTAATCCAGTTTCAAATGTAAGCTCACCAATCATATCCACTACTGCCACTACAACTCCTATCATAACTCCTATAGTCAACATGTCTTCATCTACAAAATCATCATCACCAATCATAATTCCACTAGGTACAACATCATCACCCACATATAGCACACCACCACCTGTAACTACACCAATAGCTTCCTCACCATCACCTTTACCATCTGAAGAAAGAAAATCATCATCACCACTAAATTCACTCAACCTTCAACCACATGATCTACTTACCACACTTTAACACATTGATGATTCAATGTGGGTAAATCAAACAAACACTCAAGAAAATGAAGAACATAACACTAACCTTTGTGACACTAAGGATTTAGAAACTATGTGGCTAGCTTCCATCATATCTCCATCAACACCAACAAATTCCTCTTCATAGAAGCTGTTAGAATTATTCTAGTGTACTTTGTAGAATTATTCTAGGATTTCTTCAACTTTTAGGGACTTCTAAATGTAACTTCAAGTTTGAGACGTTTGTCACAAACAAATTTTCAATGAATAAAAGTTACATTTCAATATTTGTAGGTGATCAAATATTTGTAGTACTATCTTACTTTAATACATGATAAATTTGGCCTCTCATTTTTTAACAATTTTCTTTATCAGACACTAACATTTTTCCTACAAGCTTAACAACGGATCTGGCGGATCCCTCATTTTGGATCCGCCATGTTTTAGTGTTGGCTCCGCCATTCTTCAACCTGCGGATCAGACGGATCCGAAAATTTGGATCCGCACGCCTTGTCGATTGGATCCGCAGGTATAACAGTAAACTTCTTAAAACTTTTCGACTCATCCCGATTCTTAGATTTTAGTTTCTAGTATTCTTTAGAATAGGTTCACTGATCATTATACATTTTAGAATAATTTAGAAACTCTTAGAAACTTAAGAACAACATTTCCCACCAAAATTTGAATTTTTAAATTTAAGGAGTGAGTTACCTTTCTAATACAAACAAGGAACCCTTTTTAGGGATCCTTCAAATCCGTGGGTACATCACATCACAGGATTTTCCACTATCCCTTTGCATTTACTGCATATCTTCATCATATTACTCAACATAAGTTCTATGGATTGACTTATGTGATGTGATTTGCACAAAATTTTTGTTCCAAATCATTAGGAACCAACATTCTCTATTGGATTTACATCAAATCTAAACACTAGTTTCTATAAACCATCTGCCTATATATTAAGATCATAACTTAAAAGAAAAACTCACTCATTCACCTTCTTCACAACATATAACCTGTACATCTTAGTTCTCTTAGCTCACCATGACCAAATCAACCAACTCCTCCACCTCTAGAACTCCAAAACGCACTGCCCGCATTAGTGTTAAGCCCTGTTGCTTCATAAATCTTGCTAACTCATCATCAGAGGAATCATCTCCTCTTAATATCTCATCTCCTATAGCAAGTGAAAATTTCCTTACTTTATCCACACCTACACCATCCAATGTTGTCATACAAACTCCACCTCCATCCATAACTCCAATAGCAACCACACCACCACCTGCTTCATCACAGACTGTCAAATCTCAATCACAAACAAACTCACCCAAACTCCAACCAATGGAGCTACTTAGGACTCCACCTACATCACCTCATCCATACCTTGATGACTTGGAGGATTGTGGAACGGTTTTATATGTTCGATTGAGATATTTATGTATTGAATGTGTTTAGCATGCGGAATCTACTACAACACACTTAAAAGAACACAAGGTGGTGAGTTTAAGTAAACGTGTGAATGCAATGAACAAAGAACACAACTTTGGTTAACACAAAATGATTCAATATTATTGATGAAATAATACGGATGATCTAAATATCACCAGGATTACAAAGTAATCTTGAATCTAAGATTGTAAAAGGATTTGTGAATTGAAGTAACTAAGTTACTTGAGAGATAGTTTGGTTTTTGGTTATTGGTTGTGAAAGATGCATGCATGAAGTAGTGACTAAGATATCCTTTTATAAGATAAGGATATCTTATTACATGTTGTCAGGTGGAAGAGTATTATACTATACTTTGACTATATGGCGCCTATAATTAAATACAACTACCCATGTACAACTCTGATATATTCTTCTGTACACCACAGAAGACTAATCTACTTCTACATAACGTATAACAATGTACAAAGACTAATAATTCAACTAAATATCTATTACAAAATATCTAATCGACTTGACATAAACTTGGCAGGCTCTTCATCAGCTAGCAGTACCTTCTACCCAGAAGGTACTGGTAGAACATCTTCATACACCATAAATCAACTAGCAGGCTCTTCAACATCTTTGGCAGGCTCTTTGACTCTGATCATTTTATTCCCAACAATCCTCCCCTAAACTTGTTATTTCCATTTAAAATACACAAGTTTCTGATGAATAAAATACATACCTTGAGGATTTGAGAACTCTTCCAAAAACCTTCACTCTCTATTCTTCCTTTTTCTTTCATATTGCTCAGATATGCTCCTCAGCAAACTCTGAACAATTTCTGAGTTCTCATCATCTTTGTCACACCTTAATCTCTTAGAGATCATAGTTTTAAGCACTTCGTAGCTAAGTGGATACTCTTTCTCAGCCAACATAAAGAGTTCTATCCCACTCTGTGTGAAAAGGTGATGAATATTGCTATGGCTTAGAAATTCCCAAGTTGTTGAAGGATCATAATAGGGAAATTTCCAATGAACATCTTTGGGTTCAGGATCAAACATCCTATTGAATTCTACCCATAGTTCCTGTTCCTTAGCATCTGAACTAGAAGTTGTGTCTAGCCTAATCTGCACTAGATTCCACAATTCTTCCAAGTCTGCTCTGTCACATGCTCTAACTAAATTTTCAAAATTCTTGAAGATAGCAAACTGTCCCCCAACCCTAGTTACTTTCCATGATTTTCCTAATCTATCATGGTTGATCTCCCAATCAATAATAGGTCGTCTACAGCTAATTAGATCAGCATGAATGATAGTAGGCAAAGTAATCAACATTTTACTTACTTGCTCTGTGTCCAATTTTGCTACTTCTTTCTTCTGAGCATCCTTCTTCTTCATTGAGGGGTGTACATCAGATGGAACATTGTAGTAAAGACTTTTGTAGGCTTGAAGATACAGGAAGAAGATTTCATCAGCATATTTCTTCTTAAGTTGATAATCAGTCCAATTTGCTTGACCTTTCAGAAATCTCTTCATAAAAATCACCTGATCTTTCTGAGCTTGTCCTACCTTAAAACCTCTCTTCTGACTTTCCTTCATCTTCTCAAAAATGTCAGCCAAAGCTGCTTCTTTGTACTTCTTGTTGATGAATGATTCAAGTGCTTCTGTTTTCTCATCAGAATTTAGATTCTTGTCATTTACTATAATTGCTGCTTGACCTTTCACAATTGGATCATTGTTGATAATCCATAGCATCTGAGCATCAAAGGTTTCTTGAGCAATTTGAGTATCAAGAAGAGTCTGAGCAGCATCTTCAGCATCTTTCTGCTCTTTCATTACTTCAAGCATTCTTGAAGCTTCACTAGCTCTTAGCTCTTCTTCTTGAACTCTTTTGGCCTCTTCTTCTCCTAAAGCCATCTGAATTTGCTGAGTTCTTTTCAACTTCTTGGACTTTGGCTCATCTTCAATCAGAATACTTTTGCCCTTATCCTTTGGAGTTTGATCTTGTGATGGAGCAGAGGATTGCTCATCAGCAACTAAAACCCTCTTTCTCTTGTACACTCTCTCAGCAGACCCTTTATACCCCATAGCCAATAGCCTTTCTCTCCTAGCAGGCTCTTCTTCTGGCCTAGCAGGCTCTTGCCCTGCTCCAACAGGCTCTTCATCATAAACTTGAGTTCCATCATGGAATTCAAATTGAGCCTCTTCCTCATCTTCAGAACTATCCTTCCTCCCCTTTTTGGAAGAGTGACCTATCCTATCAGCATCTGACTTTGAAGAACTAGATAAAACAACCCTTGCAGATCTTTTACCCTTTAACTTCTTGACTTCACCCTCCAATTTCTTTACCCTCTTGACCAATTTGATGTTGATCTTAGAAAACTTCTCATTTTGACTTTTAAGAGCATTCTCTAAGAACTTCACCTTGTCTTTCAGTTCTTGCATTGTCTGAGGTGATTGGGTTTGTGATACATGATGTGATGATTGTGGTGGTGTTGCTGATGGTACTGGAGATGGTATTGGTGTTGTTTGATGTGTTGGTGAAATGTAACCATGTGAAGAACTAGATGATTGTGTTTCAGCTGATGGTGTTGGTTCTTCTGGATGTTGTGGTAACATTTCAGCAAAAAGTGGAATATCTTCCCCTCTAAAACCAATTCTCATATTTGAAAATACTTTGTGAGAAAGTTTTGGTGTTTCATAAATTGAGTCTGTGGGAAGCAACAAATGTTGTAATTTTCCAATGATGCACCCAATAAATCTTGGATACATCAAAAACTTTGTTTTATTTTTCACATTGTTAATCAATCCTTCAAAAATATGTTTAGAAAAATTGTATTTTCTGTTTGTAGCTAAGCAAATGAGAGCAGAAGCCATGTTTCCACTAAATTGCTCCCAAGAGGTTTTCTTCTGGCTCAAACAGTGAAGGATTGTGTGAATCAAAAATCTCCATTGTGGAGTAAGATGCTTTTTCAGAAAAGTGAGTTTGTTTGACTCAGCATGATACCCCATTCTTGTTAAATTTTCAAAAATTTCAGTATCTGGTAATTGACTAATACCATCAGAATCATCCAAATGAAGATGTCTTCTTATGGATGACTCAGTAAGAGTCAAATGTTTACCATCCACTTTGGCCTTAATTCTTTGTTCCCCATTTTCAGAAGTTTTAATTTTAGCAGATTGCCAAAATTGTAAAATTTGATTTTCATAAATAGTGGGATTGACTAGCAAAGCAAACCTGATGTAGGAGTTGTTTAAAAAGTCCACTACTTGATGAAATGAGGCATTATCCTCTGACTTCTCCAAAAATGCTAACTGATTGTGACGTTGGACAAAGTTTAGAACAACTGTGGAAGCCATAATGAAAATTTTGAATATGATGGTGGGATTTGTTGATAGTACTGGTAGAAGATGAAAGGTGTATGTGAATTATGATAATGACTGATGAAAGAAGATATGAGAGAATTACTTTTAACCGACAATAATAAAGATTATAATAAGTAATTGAAAAGGCGGTTAAAAAGATCTTTTATATGTGAAATATAATATAATCTAATCATCAGTAATTTACATAACTACCCTAACGGCTAATTTTAACTACCAGGCCCAACGGCTAAAACTTTTTCTGACAGGCTCAACGGCTATCTAGCAGTACCTTTATACTCTAGCAGTACCATTTTTGAACTACCAGTACCTTTGAAAGTTTTATAGAAATCCCTTATAGTTTTTAGCAAACTACCAGCTATCAACGGATTTGAGTTGTCTTTACCAAAAGCCGTTTGCTTAAGGACTAGCTAACTATTTACAATTAAGTATGGTTAGTTAACAACCATATAGTTTTTGGTAAACTATCAACCATCAACGGATTTGATTTATCTTTACCAAAAGCCGTTTGCTTATGGACTAGCCAACTCTTAAGTTTGTGAAAACTTGGTGAGCTGAATACCAAAAGCCATATTGGCCTAAAGATGGTGCAATTTCCTTGGATGGAGGAAATTTAAAAAGGCAATGATGCTGTGTATCTTGGATGATTGGTTCAACAAGTGAAATCATCTAATAGCATGCCTTTGAGTTGAAACTTTTCTTAGTTTGATCTAGATAGAACTTTCTCCTTGAGAAATGCTTCATCCCTTCTAGATATGTGATCTAACTCTATCTTTTTCAACTCTGCATCATCTTGTATGCTCTTGTCTTTCCTTTCATTAATTGGTTTTTCTTCCATTCTGGGCTATCAATTCCTCCCCTGAGATTGTTATCTCTCCTGAAATGAATATAACTTTTGTTGCTCCTTTCTGTTTGGAAGAACTCTTGTTTTGTTATCAACCCATAGTCAAGCATTTGATTTTGGATCCAAAGAACTTGCCCACAACAACTTGCACCAGCAACATATTCTGCTTCAGTTGTAGAATTGGCCACCATTGTTTGTTTCTTGCATTGCCAAGAGATTAGTCTGCAACCAAGAAATTGACATCCACCAGTTGTGGATTTTCTGTCTAGAGTTGCACCAGCATAGTCACTATCCGAATAAGCCACCAATTCAAAAGATGATTCCCTTGGATACCAAAGACCCAACCTAGGTTGACCCTTAAGATATCTAAAGATTCTTTTGACTGCTGTGAGATGAGAGATCTTGGGATGTATTTGAAACCTTGCACACACACATACTGAGAACATGATATCTGGTCTTGATGATGTAAGATACATCAAAGACCCAATCATAGATCTATAATTGTGCAAATCCATATCTTCTCCTTCAGCATCCTTGAGTAGCCCTTTGTCTGGATCCATTGGTGTACTTGCAACTTTAGAATCAGCAAAATTAAATTTCCTTAGGATCTCTGCTACATACTTATCTTGGCTGATAAATATGCCTTCTTTGGATTGTTTCACTTGGAGACCCAAAAAGAAAGTAAGTTCCCCCATGGAACTCATTTCAAACTTACTATGCATAAGTTTTTCAAATTCTACACACAAGTCTTGGTTTGTTGATCCAAAGATTATGTCATCAACATAAATCTGCACTAGCAAGATGTCTTTCTTTGTCCTTTTGATGAACAAAGTTGGATCAATCCTGCCTCTTTGGAATCCACTTTCTAGTAGAAAACAAGCCAATGTTTCATACCATGCCCTAGGAGCTTGGTGTAGGCCATACAAAGCCTTGGTAACTTTGTAAACTTTGTCTGGATACTCTGCATCAATGAAGCCTGGAGGTTGAGACACATATACTGGTTCTTCAATTTCACCATATAAAAATGCACTCTTAATATCCATTTGATAGACAGTGAAGCCTATGAATGAAGCATAAGCCAAGAAAAGCCTAATTGCTTCAAGTCTTGCAACTGGAGCAAACACTTCTTCATAATCTACCCCTTCTTCTTGAGTATATCCTTGTGCTACCAATCTAGCCTTGTTTCTGATCACTATACCCCTTTCATATTTCTTGTTTCTGAACACCCATTTGGTTCCAATTGCCCTATGACCTCTGGGCAAATCAACCAATATCCAAACTTTCTGAATCTTGAATTGGAGAAGCTCTTCTTGCATAGCTTCCACCCAACTTGCATCATCTAAAGCTTTGTTTATGTTCTTGGGTTCAGCCTGAGATAGAAAACATGAAAACAGGCATATATTGGAATTATCATTATTCTTTTCTTCATAAAAAGAGGAGATAAACCATTCTTCATCTGAAGATAAGACTTGAGATAAACCAACTTGAGATCTTGTTCTAACACCAGAAGCTATGCTTCTAATCACATCATCAGTTGAGTGATCTTTGAGAATTCTAGTGTTTGGTGTTTTAGGAACTTCATATGTAGTTGGAAGATTGCTAATCCCCACTTCTTCTTGAAAAGAATCATCTATTTGAACATTCAATGGCTCAGCAGTACCAATACTTGTACTAGCAGGACCATCTGAAGAACTGGCAGTACCATTGTCATTAGCACCACTTTCTTGATTCTCTTGATTATGAGTTCCTTGATCTTCTTCATTGCCTTCATTTGTTGTGTTTGAAGGTCCTTCTTGACATGAAGATAGATCCATACTTTTCCAAATTGGCATCCAGATGTAATCTTGATCTTTAGGAGTTTCAACATTGTCTTCAGAACCTGCATTATCATTAGCATTTGTACCTGTAACAGGCACATAATTCATAGTTTCTGAAAGCCTATCAACATCAAACATCCAATCTGGTCCAACTCCTTTCACATTTGTTAGTTTCTCTTGAAACTCTATGTGAAGATTCTCTTCTACTAGCCTAGTGCAAGTGTTAAACACTCTATAGGCCTTACTCTGCAAGGAATACCCTATCAAATAGCCAACATCTGCTTTTCCTTCAAATTTGCCTAAATGATCTTTGGTATTTAGAATAGTGACATGACAACCAAAAGGTCTCATAAAACTTAAAGATGGTTTTCTACCAAAGAAAAGTTCATAAGGTGTCTTTCTATGTGGCTTTGTCACAAGAACCCTGTTTTGTACATAACAAGCAGTACCAACTGCTTCAGCCCAAAATGAAATAGGCAACTTAGAGTCTACTAACATAGTTCTAGCAGCCTCTATAAGTGTTCTATTCTTTCTTTCTGCTACTCCATTTTGCTGAGGTGTTCTAGCTACACTAAACTCTCTTTTTATGCCTTTTTCCTTGCAAAAGTCATCCATAACTCTATTCTTGAACTCTGTCCCATTGTCACACCTGATGATTTTGACTTTCTTATCAGATTGGTTTTCTACCTCAGTGATATAGGTTTTAAGTATCTCACTAGTTTCATGTTTAGATCTTAAGAAGAAAACCCATGAAAATCTGCTATAGTCATCAGTAACAACCAGACAATATTTCTTTCCATTCAAGCTGCACACATTAGTAGGACCAAAGAGATCCATATGAAGCATATGTAAAGCCTGAGAAATAGAGTTTTGGGTCTTGGGCTTACAAGAAGCTCTATGTTGTTTGCCTTTTAGACAGTCAACACAGGATTGGTCGTTTTGGAAAATCTTTTTGGGTAAACCTCTTACTAAATCATATTTTGCAATAGTGTTGATTGTTTTAAAGTTTACATGACCAAGCTTTCTATGCCAAAGCATAGATTCATCCAATGAGGCTTTTGCTACCAAACAAGTTAGACTCTCCTTAGGATCAATGTTCTTTAAATTGACACTGTACATATTGTTCCTTTTTGGAATTTTAAGAAGGATCTGACTCTCATCAGGCATCTTAAAATCAGAAGAAAGAACCATACATTCATTGTCAGTAAATAGAACATTGTTCTTTTTGTCACACATTTGTGAGACACTAAGAAGATTAAACTGAAGTTCTTTCACAAAATACACATTTTCAAAATCTAGTTTACTGGTTTTGATAGTACCTTTACCAGTGATCTTTCCTTTTATTCCTCCCCCAAAGGTAACATATCCTCCATCAAATGTTTTGAAGTCTGAGAGGAATGACATGTTGCCTGTCATGTGCCTTGAACATCCACTATCAACATATCCTTGATCTTCAATATCAGATGAATGTTCCTGCACATGAATAAACATATTAGTTTCCTTGGGGTACCCAAGCCATGACAGACTTGGGTTTGCCTCTTGCATCAATGAAGTCAAACCTTTTCAGGATTGTTGATGCACCTTTTGATTGGATTGGTTTCCAAATCCAACATGCTGAGGACTTAACAGCACTTTCCCTTCTAATCCATTGTGTGGTCTTTGGTCTATCAGTACCAATTTTGGCAATACCAATTTTGGCAGTACCATTTGGTCTAGCAGGACCTTTTGGTCTAGCAGGACCTTTGGTTTTTGGTTTCCAAATTTGTGTTTTGACCACATATTTCTTTTTAATAGGACTATTCACAACTTTTGGTACACATTTGAAAGTGTTTCTTGTACCCTTATCAGTTGGTTTTGCAATAACAGGCTTATTTTGTCTAACAGTATGTTTAACATTTGTGGTGTTAGACTTAACAAAACTTTTTCTGGGGTGAGTAACATTTGTTTTAGTCTTTGATTTACTCCCAGAAACCCATTTATTACAATAAGCATGAAGATGATTAAAGCTACCACAATAATAACAAGCCTTATTGAACATAACAAAGTCATCACCTAGTTGTTGTGACTTAAGGTTGTTCCAATTTCTTTTGCTTCCCCTAGGTTTGTTATTACTATTTTTACAACTTTCAACTGTTTTTAAAACAGCTTTAGCCTTAGCTTTAACTTCTACTTTCTTAGGACTGCTTGGTCCTACTTTGATTCCTTTGATAGGAATAGTCTCATCTTCATCATCATCAGATACCCAATCTTCAATAATTAGGACATCTGGTCTCTTCTCAGTGAGCACCTTAGAGTGTGAGGCATTCTTAGCACTCTTAGAAGGTTCACTTATCACTACAGGTTTAGCTAATGGTTTGTTAGTGACTTCATGCAAACCTGATTCAGCAAGATCTGATCCTGGAGGACAAGGAATTCCTTTATGAGGAGGTGGACATTCATTGTATCCTATCCCTGATTTTATTCTCTTATTCATCTGATTCTCTACTATGCTTCTAGTACACTCAGAAGCAATTTCTAATTTAGTAACAGTCAGTTGAATATTATCTCTAGCTAATGTCACTTTAGTGCACTCAGTCCTTACCATTTCTATTTCTGAATCTTTCAAAAATATTTGTCTATTAAGAGCTGCTTTAGCATCAGAAAATGTGAGTTCATTTTCTCTATAGTGAATGATTTGTTTTTCTAGTTTGGACATACCACACTGATGGTCAAATAATTTTTGTTGGGTTTTTCTGAGTTCTAATGTTTGTGCATCATAAGCTTTTCTTATAAATTCTAATTCTTTAAGAAATTCACAATTTTTAGAACATTTGATAGTTTGTACCTCAGGGGTGGAGAATGCCATCAAAGCCAATTCATCAGAAGTTGACTCATCTTCACCCATGAAACTCCAATCAAAACCCATGCCATCTATAGCAACCATTGCTTTTGGCTCAGTAACTTCAACAACCTTACTCTTGCTTTCAAAGCTTCCTCTCTTCTCAAAGCTTTCTTGATTTCTGTTGTCAAACCCTCTACCTCTGTCATCCTGCTTCTTAGGTCTTCTACACTCTCTAGAGTAGTGACCTTTCATGTGGCAGTTGTAACACTCCACCTTTGACTTATCATAGCCAGCAGGCTCATTTCCATCTATCATTATCTTCTTGCCAGTCCTCATCATCAACTTCTTAGCTCTAATGCTTAAAAGTGAAAGTTGCCACTTTATGTCCATCACTTCAAGATCATCAGGATGAATCTCTTGAAGATCTTCAAATGTTAATACGGACCCATTGTGTTGAGATGTAAGAAAAGCACACCCAATTGTTTCATCTAAAATGGATTTGGTACTACTAGAAGTACTAGCGGTACCAAAGGTTGTGTTGGCAGTACCTTCTTCTCTGCCACCTTTGTCTTCATTATCAACCTTTGAGATGCTTGGGGATGAAACAAATGCCATATTTCCTGAACTTGACCCAGTAGTCTTCTTTACTTCATGCTCTACTATTTTGAAATTGTTGTAGAGATCATTGAGACTCATCTGGTCAATATCTGGCTTGTTCTTCCAGACAATGACATGCATAGACCATTCTGAAGGTAAACTCCTAAGAAATTTAGAGTTTAGATCTTATTGAGTTATCATCACTTCATGGATGGCTAACTGACTTGCAAGCTTCTGAAGTCTATTGAACATACTGTCCAAAGATTCATTGGTTGTGGCTGTGAAGTTCTCAAATTGTTGTTTGAGAAGTGTTTTCTGTGTTTTCTTGGTAGCATCATTACCACCAAACCTAGCCACAATTGCTTCAAAAAGGGTTTTGGCATCTTTGTATTTGTTAAATATCAGAAGTTGATCATTTGGAATAGTCATCAGTAACATACTCCTTGCCTTTAGATCATTTCTCTTCTGAATTCTTTCATCTGCATTTGATGGTTGGTCTTGTATTCTTGTTACAAGAGCATCATTTACTGTTGTAGTGGTGATTTGGGGTGTAAATGAATTGCCTTGTTCAATGATCTCCCAAAGTGCATAGTCCTGCACTTGGAAGTATTGTTCTACCCTAAGTCGCCACATTTCAAACTCATTTTGTTTAAGTAATGGAAGTTTAGCTGCAACATTTGTTTGAATATGTTCAACATCCATTGTTCTTTTAAATCAGTAAATATCAAGCCTAGCTTTGATACCACTTGTGGAACGGTTTTATATGTTCGATTGAGATATTTATGTATTGAATGTGTTTAGCATGCGGAATCTACTACAACACACTTAAAAGAACACAAGGTGGTGAGTTTAAGTAAACGTGTGAATGCAATGAACAAAGAACACAACTTTGGTTAACACAAAACGATTCAATATTATTGATGAAATAATACGGATGATCTAAATATCACCAGGATTACAAAGTAATCTTGAATCTAAGATTGTAAAAGGATTTGTGAATTGAAGTAACTAAGTTACTTGAGAGATAGTTTGGTTTTTGGTTATTGGTTGTGAAAGATGCATGCATGAAGTAGTGACTAAGATATCCTTTTATAAGATAAGGATATCTTATTACATGTTGTCAAGTGGAAGAGTATTATACTATACTTTGACTATATTGGCGCCTACAATTAAATACAACTACCCATGTACAACTCTGATATATTCTTCTGTACACCACAGAAGACTAATCTACTTCTACATAACGTATAACAATGTACAAAGACTAATAATTCAACTAAATATCTATTACAAAATATCTAATCGACTTGACATAAACTTGACAGGCTCTTCATCAGCTAGCAGTACCTTCTACCCAGAAGGTACTGGTAGAACATCTTCATACACCATAAATCAACTAGCAGGCTCTTCAACATCTTTGGCAGGCTCTTTGACTTTGATCATTTTATTCCCAACAAGGATCTCCCACCAAGATCAACGAATCCTACACCCATGACCTTTGAAGGTCAAGAGCCTATGCTTTTTCATCCAATTTTCCCGGATATCCATGGTCCTTTATACCATGATGCACCATCATCTCAACCTCAAATACCACCTCTCTCACCCACATCAACTCTCATTGCCATAGACGAGGCAATGTGGATCAATTTGCTTCAAACCCAAAAGGAGATTAGTGAAGAGCTCAACCGTCTCTACACTCTCTCGGGTATGGTAGATCACCGCCTCAATATGGACCTCCAAAACATCCTCATGAACTCCCTCCAAACACCACCACCAACCAATGAACAAGCACAATCACCACCACCCAACATCCAATCACCACCAACACCACCACAACCAAATGAGTCTACTCTTCCGCCCGGTTTTGCTCGCCATGATTGCAACATGTGTGAAAGAACCGCTCACATAGCTCAAAGGACAAACATTTTGGTGCACGAGCTCCAAAATGAAATGAGGTTCATTTTGAACCACATTCTTGAGCGTCTAAACGCCATCTCTCATCCTCCTCAATAGGAGAATTTTAGTCTCATTATATAGGACCTTTTAAATGTTGTTGTGGGACTTCTTATTTTTTAGGATGTATTTTTCATTTTCATGTAACATCATATTATGTTTGTGACTTTTGTCACATAATTTTCAATGAATGAATGTGATGTTTTTATGCTTATGAGTGATCAACATAAAGCATATTATCATTAGTTAGGTAACTAACATCATTATATAACTATTTGGAATCTACATTCTAGTTTGATCACTTGTACTTTAGGTAAAAAATTTTGATCAGACACTACATTTTGACTTTTTAAAGTCAACTAGATTATCATTCTTATTTGAATGACCATATCATATGCATTATGCTTCTCCATTGAGGTTATTCACAACTAACATTTCTTTTGCAACATCTCATACCCTTCTAATGTATACGTTGGGACTCTTGTAATGGGGAGTATACATCGAGGGGGAGCATTTCATTTTTCTAACCATTTGTTTTGTAGGATCATGCATCATTACCTTGTTACTCCATTTAGGGGGAGTATCAAATAAGGGGGAGCTCTTAAAGTTCTCAAAATCGCATTCCGCTACGCAACTCTTCTTTTTGTTTCGACAAAAAGGGGGAGAAAGGATTAAGTTTGCATAACTGTGAATCATCACAGTACATACACTTTTGCATAAAAAGAGGCTTTTTTTTTTTTTTTTTTTTTTTTTTTTTTTTTTTTTTTTTTTTAAAACTCAAATAAAACAAACTTAATCTATATTTTAAAGAACTCATGCTATATTTATTCCTTTGCTCAAAAATATACTTTATGTTTTGTCATCAACAAAAAGGGGGAGATTGTTAATACAAATATCGTCCTAAAAACGTTATTTATATTTTACGATCTTTACTTAGTTTTGTTAAGGACAATTACAAAGTATATCCTTTAGCAAATTATAAATGCTAGCTAAAGTCTCTTTAAAACACATTTTACATTTCACAAGTTTACTTAGAATTACATTTTACACATCTACTAGTTTATTTCATTAAAAAGAAACTTTATTTTTAAAATGATACAATGACATCATGGCATGCATCATACATAGATTATGTAATATCTTGGCTAGATCTTCAAGCAAGATAGTTGACTTTGGGAGATTTTGATGTGACATAACAAGGATGTGAAGGATACAGCTGGATATGGAAAGATATCCATTAACCCTTAGCTGTCATGTTTGGCGGAACCAAACGACATCAAAGACGGATCCCTTTTATGGGATCCGCCGGATCCGCCGGCGGTTCACCAGCTTGCCTATAAATAGCAAGCTGATCATTTGGACACACTATCACTCATATAGCCTAACATTCATACTCATTCATTTACATATCATCTAACATTTATCATTCATTCATTTTATTGATCTTTCCTTTTGTAGCAAAGGAGATTAAGCATCAAGGTTCAACACAGACATGTAAAACCTTTAGCATAAGTTATTGTGTGATATAGTTGTAGTTCACACATCATTATTTGTATCATTTATCTCAGTGAGTGTGGTTAGTGTTTTTGTCCTCAAAACACAAAGAGTGTAGGGAGTGGTTGTACCCTTGTGAAAGAACCAAACAGGAGTGGTTGTACCCTTGTAAAGAACTCGACATCTAGCTTAGTGTCGGTAATTGTATAGGCGACGTTAGGTTGGTTCTACCTTGAAATAGAACCCGGTGTTTAGCTTAGTACCGGAAAAGGAAGTAAGCGACGTGTAAAGGTTTTCTCCACCTAGAAGAGAGTTTGTTTCTTAGTGAAGGATAACTCTCGAGTTAAAGGCTCGGGGAAGTGGAGTAGGACAAGGAAAAGAGTCCTTGTAGCCGAACCACTATAAACATCTGTGTTATGTGGTTTGATCATTTCTCTCTTTACTTCTCGGATATATTGTTTGATTATTTTTGTGTGCATAATTTCATTGAATTCACATAAGTTACAAAACTGTTTAAATTAATTTTAAAACGGTAAAACTATTCAACCCCCCTTCTAGTTTTCCACAATTGGTATCAGAGCGGTGTTACTCATGAAATTTAAAATATATTGTATTTTAAAACTTGAAACGATCAAATGGATTTTGAAAACTTTAAAGAAGGGCAATCTATGCAAAGACCATCCCTTTTTGAACCAAACAATTGTATATACTGGAAAAATCGCTTTGAGACTTATGTGAAGTCAAAGAACCGTAGGAAGTGTTTTAGTTGCAGGAATTTTAGTCACTTGATAAGAGATTGTCCAAAGCCTCCAAAGAATAAATCTCAAATAGGAGATTATAAAGATACTGACAACAAGCCAAAGATCAACGAAGTTGCTCTCATGGCCAATGACACAAAAGAGGTGCTTTCTGACTCATCATACTCTTTTATAAATGATAACACGTTAGATATAGAATACAACAAATTATGTAAATTTATTCTAAAAATCATAAGTCAAAATAAGTTCTTAAAAACCAAAAAGGAATTTTTAGAAAATAAAATTCATCAGTTAAAAGAAAAAGTCATAGGATTAGAAAAAGGTAAAAGTGCTAAAACATGTGTCTTATGTCAAGAACTAAAACAAGAATTAGAAATACTAAAGCTTACCCAAGAGAATCTTATAAAACAAAACTCCGTTTTTAAAAGATTCGATAAGCACATAAACTGTACAAATGATACAATGAGGCTACTAAAAATACCTTATGGTAGTTTCAAGCCAGATTTCATGAAAAATGGTCACTTAAATGATGTGAAGGCGTGACAAAAAATGGAAAATGAAATAAGAATGTCAAGTAAAAACAGTAGGTCCTTGCCCTTTTTCAGATTTTACACTTTTTACCCTAACTGCGCTTGCGTTTCACCGTTAGTCCTTTGTTAAGTCCAAGTCCATTAAAAGTCCACTACTTGTCCAAAAATACAACCAAGGCTTGGAATTCAATAATATGTCAAATTATACCCTAGATATCCTATTTTCACAGTCTTGGTCCATGGATTTCTCGGATTGGCAGTTTTAGTCCCTCTAGGTGAATTGCGTTACATTTTTAGTCCAAAAGTGTCAAAAAGGTGAGGAAAATAGTGGCGAATTTTTCTAATGCTTATTTAAATCAGATGTAACTTATTTTAACTGCTTATTTGTTTCTTAGCTTATTTTTACTCTAAATAGGCTTTTAACGAGCCACAACTTAGCCCATTAACGTTTGTTAATCCGTGGGTATTGGGGGGGGGGGTTTGGCACACCAAAAGGGCTTATTTTAGCATCTCATGTCCATATTAAAAGTGTCAATAAGCTGGCTTATTTGTAGCTTATCAAAATAGCTTAATGGGCTTTAAAGTCCAAATCGTTATTTTTAAGGATTTTCAGAATAGGTTTTTGCGATTTACTTTGATAAGTTTTAAAGGTCAAATCTTGATTATCATAACAAGTTGTCTAAGTGAAAAATGTAGTTCGTTGGGTCATGTAGTAGTTCGTGTAAAGAAAATACAGGGTTGTTTAACAAATTCGTGAGTTACGAGTTCGTTTTCTAGGCTTCTTGGGGACGTTTCATATTAAAACACTTAGACTAATTTTGGTGTGTTTCACACATAAGTTATATGTGTACATATAAGGTCTGTGTACGTTGAAATGATGCATTTCATGGCATGTTAAGTTGAGAGAAGGGTGAGTGGTGGTTGCTAAAGCTTCTCATGAAGGAGTTTGTCACTTACATAGGCTAAACTAAGTTAACATGTACGTAAGGTATATATATAGAAAGGTTATACGTTCGAGTGGAAAAACAAAAGATGGTGCATGCATGTATTCTAACGTGCACTAGTGTGATCTTAACTCGTCCTCAGTGAGAGTTGTAGACATGTGGGTTTCATGCAATCTACTCAAATAGAATAAACGTATAACGACCTATGCAAAATAAATGATACGTTCGAATGAAATGTGAGACATGTATGCAAACAAAGGTAACGTGAGAAACTGAATTGAGAAAGGTTTCCAAGACACTTACTGCACCTTTGAAGGTGGTGAAGAAGCTATGGTATTCGAATAGAGTAAAAGAACAAAATAGTCTCCTCCCTAAGAACAAAAATACGTTTTTACGTATTGTGCTCTTTACCCGTTTGCTTCCCAAGGAGAGACAAGAATTTTTGAGTGTTTAAGGTATCTAGTGAGATGAAAGTGAGTGAATTGTGAGTAGGGTAGAGTGGCTAGAAGGGGTATGATATAGAAGGATATCTCACACGTTATTTGACTTTTTGACTTCAAAACTAATCATATTGAGCTACTGTGGAGCAGCAGGGATTTGGAGTACATCTACAATCATTCTACTGCCCTTAAAGATCATAGGAAAGATTTGAAAGGTTGGTATGGTCTTATCTTAGTTGGTGATACATATATGCACACGTTTTCTTTTTATACGAGCTCCAAAATAAAACTAACGTGCCACATTATTCTCCTGCAGTCCTAACCATCTTCTAAACGTCATATTATGTTAAAAATATCATTAGAAGAACGTAGGAAAAATCTGGGTTCAAAATGGTTGAGTTTTGGGATTTTTATCTATACGTTTTGGGTAGTTTTGGGACGAACGGTTTGGCTTCGAATACCCTAGAAATACTTGATATCTAGGTCTGAAATTTGGCACAAGTAGAGTTTAGTGGGTAGTGATTAACATGGTGCAAAAATACTCCTAGGTCGTGTTTGAGAATTCGAAGTACGAGGGTCGTTTTTAGGGTGGTGTGAAATCGGGTATAACATGAAATAACAAAAGGGAGTGTGTGGGCCTTGAGTGGGCTGAAGGTGGTGATGGGCTAGAAAGAAAAGAGCAGCCTGTTTGGTTTGTAGCTTAAGTATAATTAGTTAAAAGAATTGGAAATAATTAAATGTAATTAAGGAAAATTAAATATGTTCGGTGTATAGAATTTATTGGTACTTATCACAATTGGTGGAATTTAAATTTAGTGAAAATGGTGTTTTGTGAATTATTAGATCTTGTGAAATCGTTATGTCTCGAGGTACGTGTCGTTATTCGATAAATATCGTGATAACGTGACTTGGTGGAAATAATAATAGAATAAATTTTTTAATTTCCCCGTAAAAATAGGATTTATTAAACAGTAACTTGAGGTTATCATTAATTAATGAGAATTATTACAATGGATTTTTGTAGAATCCTACAGTACCCTCCCGTCATTCTGAATTCCGTCCCGGAATTCAAGTCTAAGATGGCTAATGAGAGTGGTTTATGAGAATAGGTGTGGATATTTTTCACGAATTTGGTCTTCGCATTCCCATGTGTATGTTGGTCCTCTCTTGGAGTTCCATCTAACTTTGACAATGGGAATACGGTTTTGTTTAAGTCATTTCACCTCTCTATCCATTATCTCTACTGGTTCCTCTATGAACACAAGTTTGTCGTCTAGTCCGATCTCTTTCAGCGGAATGACGAGGGTTTCATCTGACAAACATTTCTTAAGCTGAAATACGTGGAATGTAGGGTGTACCCTACTGAGTTCTTCTGGAAGTTCTAACCTATAAGCAACTGGACCAATCCTTTCGAGGATTTTAAAATGTCTAATGTATCTCGGGTTTAGTTTTCCACGCTTTCTGAAGCGTATCATTCCCTTCCATGGAGAAACTTTTAGCATGACTCTGTCTTCAACTTCAAATTCCATGGGTTTCCTTCTTATATCCGCGTAACTCTTTTGTCTGTCATGAGTAGCTTGTAGGCGTTGTCAGATCTTGAATATTTTCTCAGTCGTGTCGTGAATCAGTTCGGGTCCGGTAAGTTGCATGTCTCCAACTTCCGTCCAATAAACAGGCGATCTGCACTTTCTTCCATAGAGTGCTTTGAAAGGTGCGGCTTTTAGACTAGCGTGGTAACTATTGTTGTAAGAGAATTCAACCAACGGTAAGTGTCTATCCCAACCTTTTCCAAAATCAATAACACATGCCCGAAGCATATCTTCCAAGGTTTGGATTGTCCTTTCACTTTGTTCATCAGTTTGTGGATGGTAAGCGGTGCTCATGTCCAAACGAGTACCGAGAGCTTTCTGTAGAGATTGCCAAAATCCCAAGGTAAATCGGCTGTCTCTATCTGAAATGATGGAGATTGGGACTCCATGTCGGATTATGATCTCTTTGAAGTATAACTGCGCGAGTGTATCCATCTCGTCAGTTTCTTTGATGGGTAAAAAAATGGGCAAATTTGGTCAAACGATCGACGATAACCCAGATGGTGTCTAATCCGGTTGACGTTCTTGGTAATTTGGTAATAAAATCCATAGTGATTCTTTCCCATTTCCAGACCGGCAATTCAGGTTGTACAAGTAATCCTGATGGCTTTTGACTCTCCGCTTTGACTCTTGAACAATTCAAACACTTCCCAACATACGTTGCGATGTCGGCTTTCATGTTTGGCCACCAGTAGATTTGTTTGAGATCTTGATACATTTTATTGGATCCTGGATGGATGGAGTATTTGGACTTGTGAGACACATGCATGATAAGATCTCGAATACCTCCGTAAAGAGGAATCCATCATCTTTCTTTGAAGCATAACATTCCATCGGCTCTTCTTACGAATCCGTTCTCACTTTCTGGCATGCCATCAATCTTTTCGTGAGGTCGGTTCTCTTCCTGAAGGGCTTCTGCTTGAGCTATCAGAATTTGAGATGGAAGTGGTGAACAAATTGTCATTCCTAACGATCGAACTCTAAGGGGTTTGATCCTTTCCTTCCTACTCAATGCATCGGCCACAACATTCGCTTTACCGGGGTGATAGCGAATTTCACAGTCGTACTCGTTGAGTAGTTCTAACCATCGGCGCTGTCTCATGTTCAACTCCTTCTGATCTAGTATGTGTTGAAGACTTTTGTGATCGGTGAAGACCGTGCACTTTGTACCGTATAGGTAATGTCTCCATATCTTAAGAGCGAATACTACTGCTCCTAGTTCTAGATCATGAGTGGTATAGTTTTCCTCATTCTTCTTGAGCTGTCGTGAGGCGTAAGCTATAACTTTGTTTCTTTGCATTAGCACCGCACCTAAGCCATGATGAGATGCGTCACAATACACTACAAAGTCATCGCTTGCGTCTGGTAGTGATAAAATTTGTGCTTCACAAAGCTTCTGCTTTAAGAGTTGGAATGCTGACTCTTGTTTCTCTTCCCAGATATACTTCTTGTTTTTCTGAGTGAGTTCTGTCAAAGGTTTTGCGATCTTGGAGAAATTTTCAATGAACCTCCGATAGTAACCAGCGAGTCCTAAAAATTGTCGAATTTCAGTTGGAGTGGTGGGCGATGCCCAACCTTTAACTGCTTCGATCTTGGCGGGGTCAACGTGGATACCTTGACAATTGATGATATGGCCTAGGAATTGAACGGTGGAGATCCAAAAATCACATTTGGAAAATTTCGCATACAGTTTTTCTTGCTTGAGTAATCCCAAAATGGTTCTCAAGTGTTCCGCATGCTCTTTTTCGTTACGTGAGTAGATTAGAATGTCATCGATGAATACAATTACGAACTTGTCCAAGTATGGCTTGCATACTCGGTTCATTAGATCCATGAACACTGCTGGTGCGTTGGTAAGACCAAACGGCATTACTCGGAATTCATAATGCCCGTACCGTGTTCGAAAGGCTGTCTTGGGAATGTCTTCTTCTCTGACTCTTAATTGATGATATCCCGATCTTAGATCAATTTTTAAGTAAACACTCTTGCAGTTGGTCAAATAGATCGTCAATCCGTGGTAATGGATATCGATTTTTCACCGTGAGTTTGTTCAACTCTCTATAATCAATACACATTCGGAATGTTCCGTCTTTCTTTTTGACAAACAGGACTGGTGCTCCCCAAGGTGATGAGCTTGGTTGGATGAATCCCTTATCTGACAGTTCTTTCAACTGCTCAGATAATTCTTTCATTTTGGAGGGGGCTAATCGATAAGGTGCTTTTGCAACAGGCGCTGCTCCAGGCACTAAATCGATTCGAAATTCCACTTGCCGAATTGGTGGAACACCTGGCAAGTCTTCAGGGAATACTTCCGCAAATTCATTTACGACTGGTACTTCTTCTAGCTATTTTTCCTTCTCTTTTGATTCACCTTCTGTCACTTAAATCAAAAACGCGTGGCATCCTTTGTTTATGTATTTCACCGTCTTGATATACGAGATGATATTGAGTTGGGTTTTATGGTGATCACAATGAACGATAAGTGTTTCACTGTCGAGAAGAATTTGGACGACTTTTTTGTCACAAATGATTCTAGCACGGTGTTTGGATAACCAATCCATGCCTACAATGGCGTCGAAACTTCCAAGATGGATGGGCATGAGGTCAATTGGGAAGGATTTGTCTTGGAGTGTTAAGGTGCAGTTTTCGAGTACGGTATTGATGCTTAGCAAATTTCCGTCAGCTATTTCAATTTCGTACAAGGTATCTAATTCTACGGGAGTATTATTAAGCAATAAAGCAAACGAAGTAGACACAAAGCTCCTATCAGCTCCAGAATCAAATAATATTTTAGCACTGCGTTGGTTTAGTAAGAAAGTACCCGTAGTGACGTTGGGATTCTGAGGCGCGTTTCCATCTCCAAGTATGTAGGCTCTTCCACGGGCAACATTGTTGGTGTTCTTTGGGCAATGACTCTTGTAATGTCCCAATTCACCACAACCGTGGCACATCACTGCTACTGGTTGTGCATTTGCCCCTGTGCCCCGGCAATCCTTGGTCACATGTCCTACCCTGCGGCAGTTACCACATATTGCGGTACACGGTCCGGTATGATTCAGCTTACACTTGTTACACTTGGGTTGTGTCCTAGCATTGACTTTCCTTTCAGTAGGTGCGGCCACATAAGCCCTGGCGGCTTCTTGACGGCGGTTTTGCTGATGGTGACGGTCATTGCGGCTCTGCTGGTGGTCTCTGTTGCGGTTGTTGTTCCGGTCATTGCTGTGATAGCTCTTGTTGTTGTTGTAGTGGCTATTGTTGTTTCTGTTGCTGCTATTGTGATTGCTGTTTCCACGGTTATCACACTACAACAAAAATGGCTTTTTAGGACCCTTTGTGTTGGACGCTATGATAATGGAGTCCTAAAAAACTGTTTAATAGGACATATGAGCATTTAGGGTCCTTTTTAAATATTTGCTACTTAGGCAATGTCCTAAAAAGTTATATAATAGGATGGTCGATGATTTGGGGTCCTATTATCATATACCTTAATAGGACGCTTAAAATATGGATCCTAATAAATTACTTTATAAGACATTTAGTTGTTGGTGTCCCATTATGTGATAGTGTAATACGACACTTGATCACTAGATGTCCTATTATGACATAACCTTAATAGGACGCTTAAAATATGGATCCTAATAAATTACTTTATAAGACATTTAGTTGTTGGTGTCCCATTATGTGATAGTGTAATACGACACTTGATCACTAGATGTCCTATTATGACATAACCTTAATAGGACGCTTAAAATATGGATCCTAATAAATTACTTTATAAGACATTTAGTTGTTGGTGTCCCATTATGTGATAGTGTAATACGACACTTGATCACTAGATGTCCTATTATGACATAACCTTAATAGGACGCTTAAAATATGGATCCTAATAAATTACTTTATAAGACATTTAGTTGTTGGTGTCCCATTATGTGATAGTGTAATACGACACTTGATCACTAGATGTCCTATTATGACATAACCTAATAAGACATAATAGGACACTTGAGTTTTGAGTCATAAGACATCAGTTAGTTAAAACGCTTATTCACAAAAAGTTTTATTATAGCAAAATTTAATAGGACCTTTGACACGTGGGTATTATAACGTTAACCTTTATAGGACGCTTATGTACAATGGTTTTATTATTGTACACCATAATAGGACATTTCATTTTTGAGTCATATAACATCATTTTTTTAAAACGATTATTTGCAAAAGTTTTATTATAACAAAACTTAATAGGACCCTTAAAGGATGCATATTCATTATGGTTTTATTACAATACACCATAATAGGACACTTGATACATAAGTCATAAAACATTAATTATTTAGAACGCTTATTCGCAAATGTATTATTAAAACATAAGTTAATATGGCAGTTGATACTTGGGTACCATAGATTGATACTTGGGTACCATAGATTGATACACCTGTGTCTTTTAACATTAACCTTTATAGTACGCTTATTTGTTGTGGTTTTATTATCATACGCCATAATAGAACACTCCTTATTATGTGATAGTGTAATACGACATTGCATCTGGTGCAAGAACGTATGATGTGCAATACATATGACTTACTTAGGTGTGTACTATAAACTCATACACTTAAAAATGCATATCAGGTGACTAATGTTTTTCATAACATGATGCTCAAGTTCAAGATTAAAAATAAAAAATAGATCCGACTCAGGCTAATGACACACACAAGCCCTACTGGTATAAGTAAAATCTCAGAATAATAATATCATTCAGCTTTTAAATCGGCCAAGCTGGTACATTCAAGGATTTGATAAGTGAGAACATAAGCTTTCAACCAACAATTTGAGCAGAAATCTCTTGATAGAAAAAACACTTAAACTTGCTAAAGTAAAAAGAAACATACGAACTACTATCAAACTACACCATACTTTTCAGACTCCTGAGAATACAAGTTCAAAACTGCATACTAAATCAAAACAAGTAAAAGAGAGACGAGCTTATCGCCTCTTCGACACACCAACAGTCTTTCCCCTGTGACCAGTGGTCTTTGTATGCTGTCCACGAACTCGGAGACCCCAATAGTGACGAAGCCCACGGTGACTCCTGTTAATAGACCAATACAAAGAAACCTTAATGCCAACATAAATATATCAAGATGAAATTAAGCAATAAAATAAGCAGTTAAATTAAGCTATAAAAAATAAATAAAAATACAAGTAACAAGATTAGCAACAATCATACAAAGCCTTAAAAGCACTAAACCAGAAATTGAATAATAAAGCCACAGGAAAATTCACAAATTAAATCAAAGTACTTATCAGCTTAAGCATATGCTGACCAGACAATAAACCTTTTTCGTCATGTTGAGGACCCATAAATGAGTCACCCTGCAAATGTGAAGTTAGTAGGACCCTTGTCACTTGGGTCTCATAGGTTGATACATCATAATAGGACACTTGAAATTTTAGTCATAAAACATCAATTTTATAGAACGCTTAATTGGAAAAGTTACATTTTAATAAAACTTAATAGGACCTTTAACACTTGTATCTTATAACCTTAACCTTTATAAGACGATTATTTATTATTGTTATATTATCATACACCATAATAGGACACTTCATATTTGAGTCATAAAATATCAGTTTTTTAGAATGTTTATTCGCAAGAGTTTTATTTAAACATTACTTAATATGACACTTGATACTTGAGTCATAGTATATATCACCTTATCCACAAAAGTTTTTATTATTTTTTCTTTTCTTTTTTTACTTTGGTTTACATTTATGCGTTATTTTTTTTATTAGTTGCGGTAACGTTATTATTATTTTTTCTTTTCTTTTTTTACTTTGGTTTAAATTTATGCGTTATTTTTTTTATTAGTTGCGGTAACGTTATTATTATTTTTTCTTTTCTTTTTTTTACTTTGGTTTAAATTTATGCGTTATTTTTTTTATTAGTTGCGGTAACGTTATTAGAAAATATGTTTAGTAACATTTTGTTTCTATCTTTTTTTTATATGAATATTTTTTTTTATTTAACAATAGTGATAAAATAGCCATTTTTATTTTATTTATTTATTTATTTTTTTTAGCTAGTGTTTGCATAGGTTTCATGATAGGTTGAGCTTCCTACTTTAAATAACCAGTTTTGTTGTAGGAGTTTTTGAAAATCAGTGGCAAATATGGTCGGCCACGTGTAAGCTGGCCCGGTTACCAGAACCGTTGCTGTACGTAATAGAATATTACTTGGTAGAAAGAATGATCAGAATGAAAGAATGAAAACCCCGTTTTTTTTCCCACGATATATATTTTTATATATATTTTTTCTTATGGTCTCGGCAACAAACCAACAAACCACACGGACCCTTGCTACTTCTCGGCAAAAGTTACATTTCTATAACATGTTTGCCGAGACCCTAATGATCTCAGCCTACTCTCTCGGCACTAACAATAACCATAACGACTTCAACAACAATAACAATCAAATGCCGAGACCCTAATGGTCTCGGCCTATTCCTCCTCGGCACCAAATGACACCAAACAGACCTAAGTCTTATTCGGCTATAACCACACCAACGACAACAACAATATCAATAACAACTACAACATCAATACCGAGACCCTAGTGGTCTCGGCTAACTCCCACGAAAACAACAACATCAACACTAAGAGTCAAATCCAAATCCACCATTCTAATCCTAACCTTCGGCCTCAAATCCATTAACCACGAACCAAACCGATTCCAATCCGAGCAAAATATAAAAACAATAATAACAACGTAATACAACCATGAGCTTGAGCTCACGGTTTGACCCAAACTCGACAACCAAACATACCCTTGATACCAAACTAATTTATATTTATATTTTTATTAATAAAAATGGTTTTTCCATTCATTTTAGCCTTAAACCCGTACCCAAAATAGCTTTAACGTGACTCGGTGAGTCCGAGTTGACTCACACCGAGTCACCACCGCGAGTGGCTCGGTGTTTCCTACCTTTTTCTCTCCGATCTACAAGATGGTGATGCTTAGAAGTTGTGGTGATAGTTATTTAGGGCGCGTGGTGAAAAAGGAGTGGCGGTGTAGGTTATGGCGCGTGTGGTGGTGATATGTGATGAGGAGGTCACGGGGATGCTTGTGGCGGTGGCGGTGTAACTTGGTCACCGGCGGTGGAGGCGTATGGTGGTCGCCAGAAAGTGTGGCCGGAAAAAGGGAGAGGGAGAGAGAGTAGAGTGCTGCTGTGAGTAAGGAAGAAATGGATTAACCCTAAATGGTTTATAAAATTTGTTTATATAGGCTTAGGACTAGGTATGAATACATAATGTCCCTCAGGGACTGAAAGTGTAAATCTTCTCATATTTTTAACGAAACACAAACGAGACTAAATAATTGTATTATAAATCTTTCCCGAGCATCCGAAAGTTATTCCGTTAACTTTAAAATCATTTTTCCATTAAATTTGGTTATAAATACGTATATTTTTTTTTCGTCGCCCAAAATAATTAATATTCGCGTTTAAAAATAGGGAAAATTTGTTTATATAGGCTTAGGACTAGGTAAAAATAGGGAAAATAGGAAAAAATAGGGAAAGTTATTCCGTTAACTTCACGTTTTATAGTCAAAGGTGTTCACACAACCGACTTCACAACTCGGTCTTGGCAACAACCGAGTTCTCTCTTTCTTCCCTTCACGACGCGTCTTGGTCGGGTCAAGCTAACAAGGACAATGCGTCTTCGATAGATCATGTTACGAAAGACTTGTTTAAAACAACATGTTTACAAAAAGATGTTTTCCAGAAAAAACCCATTGAACCAAACACAACCAACTTAATTAACCGTGCAGTAAACAATAAACACATACCTTATGTAGAAACGTAGAGGGGGGGGGGGGTGAATACGTTCCCGTTTAAAATCTTAAAATCTTTCGTATCAAATTCCCGATCAAGTGTGACTAAATATGAATAGTGCTTATGATATTTATAGCAACTATGTTCATCTATATTTAACTTACAGAAGCAATAAGACGGATAAGAATATGAGAAAAGACAAATATCAGAAACATTGGGACGGTCCTTTAAATGCTTGGACGGTCCCATATATATAAGGGACCACCAAGTGTTTAAGGGACCGGCGGCAGTGGGGTGTTTAAGACAGGCGACGAAATATGTATTTGCATTTTTTTAGTTGTCTCAGTTTTATGTTTAACGAATGAGCCGAGATTATATGGTTTTACTCGAGATGTTAAACGAATAAGCCGAGATGATATGGTTGTACATGAGATGTTAAACGAATGAGCCGAGATGATATGGTTGTACACGAGATGTTAAACGAATGAGCCGAGATGATATGGTTGTACATGAGATGTTAAACGAATGAGCCGAGATGATATGGTTGTACACAAGATGTTAAACCCAAACACCCTTTTGGTGCAGAAATAAGCAATCCCAAACAACCCTGTTTGGATAGCATAAACCAAACGGCCCTTGTGGGCTGCTGTTAACCAAACAATATAAACCAAAAGGAGCGTTGAAAAGTGTTCAGTGCATAAACCAAACGGCCCTGTTTGGACAACAACATTTTATTAAACAAACAAACAACAACAACAACAACAACAACAACAACAACAACGACAACATTACATATGAAGATTGTCCATGTCACCTAACAGCTCATGGAGTATTGCAGCCGACTGACATGCGTGGTCAGGGTTGTCGTGATTCGTTGCCGTTTCAATTCTTGCCTCCAGCATCCTTACTCTTGTCTCTAGCACCTGCTTTTGTGCCTCCAGCATGTTTATCCTAAGATCTTTTTCATTACAGTTTGAGCACCCTGTTGGTGCAGATCCAGAACCGTGAGATGTTGAAGCAGAAGAGGTTTTGAAGATAAGATCTTTTTCATTAAAGTTTGAGCACACTGTATGTGATGTTTTTTTTTTTTTTTTTTTTTTTTTTTTTTTTTAAATATATTTCCTGCTCCACAATTACACATAAAAGGATTTTATCGCTGCATCTCAGGTTTTGAAGATAAGAGGTTTGGTGTTATCAGGGGGATGAAGGAGGTGATGTTGTTGCAGTTGTTAGAGAGAGGGAGAGAATATAATGTGGTGATGGGGGATACGGTTTTTGGATTTTATGTAGATTTTGGATAAGATTTTTTGGATATGTGCGGTATGTGCTGTAACACCCAGTAAATTTCCTAAATTTATTTTACGAGTCGAAATATTTATTTCTGATTTCACTTAAGCTCTCAAACTTTTCTGAAACTCTTTGAACTTGTTTAGGATTGAAATAAAGTGGATATCTTGTTGAAACGTAAGCGTTATTCATTATCGAGCCAGCACAACTTAAAACACGTGAAACGAATCGAATTTGACAAACAAATTAATTTTGAGAAAGTCTAAGGTGTGACACCCGGTAATTTTTTCAAACTATTTTACTAGTCAAATATTTATGTTTGCATCACCTTAACAGTTGAACCTTTTTTGAACTTATTTTAAGCTAGAAATGTGAACCTTGGTCCCTTATTACGTCAGCACAACCTAAAAAACGTGAAACGAATCGAATTTGTCAAATAAATTGATTTCGGTAAAGCTATGCATATTTATACTCGTTTTTATCGGAAAAATTATTTCGGAAACAATGGCGCAAGTTTCATAATTTTTTGAGTCCGTTTGATACCTCGAATGGGCCCCATAGTGAAGAAAGCAAAAGTTTAACCCAAATGACAGTTTCTACCCCCACCCAATATTTACCCCGCGCCCCCTAAACTTTCATTTGTCCAGGATCAGCCCCTGAAGGGGTATAAAAGGCAATTTTTTTTATTTTATTACATTTTAACACACACTAACATAATATCCTCTCCCATCTCTCTCATCACCTCCGGCCAAAACTTCCGGCAGCCACAGTCACCGCCAGCGACCACCGTGGCCGGAATATTTTCCGGCTAACCCAATCTTTACACCAAACAATAGATCAAGAAGTCCTTGTTCGATCTGGAAAGTGTGAGCTTTACCCGAGCAGTCTAGCACCACCAATGCCACCACCACCACCGCTGTCAGCCGCCACTTCTGCCGAGGCTTTTCCCCCTCCTTCTCTCTTATTCTAGGTAACCCACGCGCTCTATTACTCCTTCTTTTTATTTAATTTGAAACCCTAATTTCGTATATAATTTTTATTTATTAAAACATGATAAAACCATTAGATCTAAACATAAATCGTGTGGATCTAAATTTTTACGCCATAAAAACCTTGACTCAGTCCGAGTCAGGTTGACTCAGTTGAGTCGAATTTTTTTTTTTTTTTTTTTTTTTAATTTTATTGATTCGTACGATTCTGATGTAATATGCATATGTGTAGCGTTGGAATCAGAGTTGTTGTAACGAGTTGAGACCGAGTTGGTACAGGTGGTTGAAGCCGAGGGGCCTTGTGCTCGTATGAAGCTTAACCAGAAAAAAAGATGTACTCTTAAACCGAATCCTGGTCCTAGAGTTAATATTTCACTAAACTCATAGCAATCAATGAAAAATGAAGTTGTGTATAGGTTCTTCGCAATACCTATGTTTCCACGTAGACTTAATAGAACTGGCTGGCACCTGATGCTTTTACATTTATGCAATATCAATAGTTGTTATATTACTGCATTGCTATATTTTAAGTATGTCAAAGCTCAAAAGTGAATGCTTAATATTTTGTAATGCAGCTCCAATGTTTGGAAGAAATAGCTGAGACATTGAGGGAGAGAGGCTCAAAGTTTTATAAAGGCTGTCGAAAGTATACGTAAGCATCATTTATCTCATCTTTCTGCGCTAGAAGTATATTTTCTGGGCTTGTGAATGATAGTTACCTAGTTTCTTCTTTGCATTGTACAGAGAAGGTATAGGAGAAGCATATGATAGGGATATCGCCTTTTCAAGTTCCCTTGAAAATTTTGGTTCAGGGCCCGATCCTATTTCTTTGGCATTTGGAGGTAAAATAACTTTATTTTATATTATAAAAAATGTTTAAATTCGGTTAGTGATGTTACCATATGTTTCTTTTTTTGTTCTCAGGCCCTGATATGATCAAATTTGCACATGTTTTGAAAGAATTAGGGACATATAAAGAAAATCTTCGAACTCAGGTCTCAACTTTCTTGTTTATGTGAATACTACTCAAACACAAACCTACAAGTTCATAACGAGATCATCAAATTTAGTTCTGAATTTGTCGTTTTCAGATTGAGCATACACTTAGTGATAGGTTACTACGTTTTGGCAATGTTGAGCTGCAAGATATCAAGGTTCCGTAGTTTACTACTTTTTTAAAATTATTTACTACTTGTAAGTTTTATTGTTATTGATGCCACCACCAAAATATGTTATATTTATATTTTTTGTATGATGCAGGAAGCTAGGAAGCCTTTTGACAAGGCTGATGCTGTTTATAGCCAGGTAGCTATAGATATTTGTATATATGGGTGTTAAATTCCAGTACTGACTTGTCATTATGTATTAATATCTGCAACTTTTTATGCAGATACGTGACAAATATTTATCATTGAGGAAGAGTACTCGGACAGAAATAACATCTGCTACAGAGGAGGTATATGTGTTGTGTTGATATTGGTGAGACAGTAGTAGTGTTGGTGTTGGATTATGGTTTTGTTTGTCTGTATGTTGTATGGTGGATCTGGTTGTGTTGCTGTGATTATGACCAGGAGCCTTTGGCTCGTGTCAAGGCTCGAGCCGTGACTCCATTGAGTCACGGTAAAGCCTTGTGGTTGTGTTGTGGTTTGTCCGAGAGTCTAAAGACTCGGTTTGGTTCAAGCCTTCTGACTTATTACATCATTCTTTTTAATAGAACATTTTTGACAGTTGGTGGTATAGAGATTGGATGAGGATGGTGTGAGGTAAACGTTCAAGTACCAACAAAAAGAGATGAAATGTTGGTGAGACCATATGGCTTATTTGCCACAATTGCTGACTGTGTTGGTGCAATCATAGCATGGTCTTGTCTCTTTATCTCGGTATGTCTTTGTTAAACTTGTGATACCAATAATTTTAAGAACATGGAACTTAATGCTTATACATGGATGTTTATTTGTAGGTGGTCCGTGAGGATTGAGAAAAGATGCATGATGACCCCGGACTAAGCTTCTTGTTGCTTTAATTTATTGTTTAATGTTACAAGACTTTATGTTGGATAGTGTCTACCTTATTTATGTTTAGTGCTTTTGTTATGACAATTGTTTATTTGAAATACAATTTCGTTTTATTCATTTAATAATTAGTTGATCTTTTATTCATATCGTAATAATAGATTGTGCATGCTGAAAATAGCGTCCTATCATATGACTTGTCAAGACTTTGAAATTGTCCTATTAAACTTATTAACCGTCCTAACAATAAACTTTTAAGGACGCTTAACATTGAAAAAGTGTCCTAATATGTTGTTATTAGGACGTTATTTAGGTTGTTAATAGACATTTTATACGACCAAAAAATTGGTTTCATAATCTTCTTTGAGATGTTAGAACCCTTTTCTTGGTCCTAAATTAGCTATAATGTTATATGATAAGCGTCCTAACAATTATCTTTTAAGTACGCTTGTATGTGTATCAAAAGATTAAAATTAGGTAACAACGTTTTACAACATTGTAAAAGTGTCCTAATATGTTGTTATTAGGACGTTATTTGCTTGTTCATATACATATTATGCGACCATAAATTTGGTTTCATAATCGTATTTGGGATATTAGGACCCTTTTCTTGGTGTTAAAGTAACTATAATGGTATATGATAACCTTCCTAAGAATTAACATTAAAGGACGCTTGTATGTGTATCAAAAGATTAAAAGTAGGTTACCACATGTTAGAACATTGGAAAAGTGTCCTAATATGTTTTTATTAGGACGTTATTTGTGTTGTTTATAGACGTAAAATGCGACCATAAAATTGGTATCATAATCTTATTTGAGTTATTAGGACCCTTTTCTTGGTTGCTAAAATAGCTATGATGTTACATCGTAAGCGTCCTAACAATACTTTTAGGACGTTTTTATGTGTTTCAAAAGATTAAAAGTAGGTAATCACATGTTAAAACAATGTAAAAGTGTCCTAATATGGTTTTATTAGGACGCTATTTGTGTTGTTCATAGACATATATTACGACCATAAAATTAGTTTCATAAGGGTTAGGACGCTTTGGACCTATTACAACCGCTCGAGATGAAACGCTTTCATCCTTGGTCCTATTAAATGAAAGGTCCTAAAAAGTACCATTTTATGACGCTTATGGGGGTCCTAAAAAGCCATTTTTCTTGTAGTGTCAAAACTCCTTTTATGCTCATTGACTGTGGAGGTAGAACCCCGTTTGATCACTCGATCTAACAATCGCAGTGAAAGCGTCATTGCTTCTTCCAGTGATTTTGGGTTGGATGCGGTGACGCCCCCCTCGATGCTTTGGGGTAGTCCTTCCACATAGCGTTCTAGTGTCTTTTCCAAGTCTGGCACCATGGATGGGCATAGAAGTGATAACTCTTGAAATTTCCGGTTGTACGTCTTCAGGTCATTACTTCGCACCACTAGTGTAACACCCAACCCGACAAGGGTAAAGATGTCACACTAATGGTTTCATATCAGATCAAAACAAAGCATACATTACAGTAATACAAGGAATCTCAAAGGTTACAAATGAAACACTGAAATTACAAGGCTACAAATGTGAATACAAATTCTAACAATATAATAACTTCTAATCATCTCTTGGCCAAAATAACTATCAAGTCTTCTAAGTCCAAAAGTCTCTTCACTCATACCCATCTTCCAACTAATACCTGCCGCAGGAAAAGAAATGCGGCTGAGCTTAAAAAGCCCAGTGAACAGATACATATACAAAGCAATGATAATGAAACAGAACTGAAATATGGTGCACGGGAAAATATCATGAAGTATAAACAAAGAGACAGAAATATAAAGGAAGAATAGGATAGTCATCTACCACGAGCCCAGAAACTCACAGTCAAAATCTCAAAATCATAATCTCACAGTCATAATCTCACAATCAAAGGGGATACCTCTTAGGCAACCAGACAATATGAGGGGTGACCTCATGTATCATAATAATGGAGTGATCAGCTCCCAGAAAATGTGAAGGGCATGTATAGCACACAGTAGATCCACTAAACAGACAAATCTAGGATTGCAAACAGTAAGTTTCCATAATTAGAAAGTTTCCCGAAATAGTACTTTAATACTTTAGGAGTTAGAATGACAAACATAATAGCTTAGGGTTAATTATGTCAATTTAGTAAAGTTTAGGGTTAAAAGTAAATTATCAACGTTAACTATTAAACATGTCCAATAAGATTCTTTTTAAAGTTTATGCTATAAATTTATACTAAGATGATAATTTTAGACCCCGCCGTTCATAATTTATCTACGTATTCTTGACATTAATCTTAGAGCGCGACGACCAAAATATGTCATTATCACATGCTTCACACGACTCGACATCTATTTAAACCTACGCCCCCTTGTTATATAAACCAGTTTATAATTAAGATAGGTACTTCATAAGACTCACTATCTGTAAACATGAAACCCACTTTTTGACAAAAAGCCATGAAGTAGTACAATTTACATAGAACTAGCCTCTATCTCTTTTAGACTCACTGTACGCCCACTTACCCCCACACGTTATTATGCATGCAAATCTACTATACTATAGTACTATACTATACCTCAATGACACAAGAACAGTCCACTGGTAAGACAAAAGTCACAAAACACTATGACAAATCTCACATAAAATTGTAGACTTGGCCACCATCACTCTTTCCTTGATCTCATTTCACTCGACACAACTCATGACACACCATACATACATCATATCTCATACCCGAAACAGTCCAGATATACACTTTACTTAGTTGCATCAACGTGGCCACCCAACCAGCCCCATATTCTCTTGTATTCGACCAAAATTCGACCAATGACCCATGCATGAAATACCTTTTTAACATCCCCAAAATTACTGTGTAAAACACGACTTAGATCACAGTCAACTCGACTCACAAACAGCCCTCCTAGTGACTCATTAACACAGCCACACGACACCACTTGTGACCACATAAAATCATAATGTTCCACTCTAGTCGACACCCCCCTTTATATGCAGCATGGGTTCGAAAAAATGACAAACAAGCATGTATATTCCTTCTTTTATTTCCTGTTCGAATAGGTCAGTTTCATCAGGTTTTAGTTGTGTGTTTTGGGGTCACAATCATGCGCATTATAGGGTCGAAAACAAGATACATTAGGTTCATATATTAGGGTTTTTGATTTGTTAGTTCATGTATCATCTCCCATAATTTTATCTAGCATATTCACGTGGTTTTAAAATCAGTTAGCGAATTGAAACAAGGATAATAGATTTAGAGTGACATATGATGATTAGGGTTTTAGATTGCATTGGTTTTATTAGATCGCACTACATATGTGTGTCGAATGAATTAAGAGAGACAAAAAATCAAGTGAGTATTACCTAGTGATAACGAGACGAAGAAAAGAGAACGAGAGCAAGGAACCAACGAATTTGTACCCACACACGAACATCACAACAAGACTTCTCTTGCATCTTATGAATAGACTCCAACAGCAACAACCTCAACTTCTTGATCTTAGAGGAAACAAATGGCAGATTTTGTGGTTATTCTCTTTTGGTTTGTCGTAGGGTTTGAATAGGAGAATGAAACGTATGAGTAGGATAAGTAAGAGGAGCGTGCCTCTATTTAGGGAGGTAGTAAATTTTCTTTTAATGAGTTTGATGAAGGATTGGTTATACATGTGATGATTGGCCTATTATTAAGGGATGGATTGTGCCAAAAGAAACAAAAGAAATTTCGGTTATACATGTGGCCGAGTATTGTGGCTGTTATTTTGTGTACAAAGAAACAATCTATTTGTAGATGAAGGAATAATTATTTTGTACACTTATTTATTTTGTAACCTTTAATTTATAGAGTAAGGTTTATATTAACTTAGTTTGTTAGGTCACTTAAGTTAAGTTCAAGTAATGTCACTTATTAAATTTTTATAATTTCTCAAAATTTAAATTTGAGGGCATTTTTGTCATTTCGGATTGTGTTAATTTTCGGGTTTTACAATACTAGTTGATGAAATTCATCTTCCAGTTTCCTAACCTCTGTCTGAGGACAGTACTTCCTCAACATCTTAGTTTTCAACTCAGTCCAGGAGATTTGGAATGCTGCATCAGCACCCATGGTTTTGACAATAGCATTCCACCAAGATAGAGCCTATCCTCTTAAGGTTCCAGTCGCAAAGGTGACTTTGTTGTTTTCGGCACAGTTTCTTCTCATGAATACAGTTTCACTACATTCAAACCACTGAGCCAATTCTGTCACCCCTTCTACTCCTTTGAAGGTGGCTGGCTGATAACTCATGAAGTCTTTGTAAGTACATTTACGAAGCGTAGATGCCTCGCCTTCAGTTGTTGTTCCTATGTTATTACTGGAGCGGGTTGCAACATCGGCCTCGCGGGCTGTAGCGAAGCCTTCGTTGATCATTCTGTGAACATCCTCAGGCGCCAATGCTGCGGTATGGTTGGTAGTTTCGTGTCTGGTACGCACCATATTTCTATTAATGCCACAAGAAACATAAAATTTAGAGTTCGCATAGGATAGCTGAGTAATGGAGAAGTGAGTATATGACAATATGAGGTTATAAGTAAGTGGTCAATTTTTGATATGGGATTGTTAAGGAACAAACTGATTCATCTACAAAAGCTGAAGTTCAGCAACTTTCTCTACATCCATAAAATCTATTTTTGAATATCTATTTCTTATGTGTTTGGAGTTTTACAGCATTTGCACTTTTTAAGGAATCATAATAATACCAAGTAACATCACGACATGTCTGGACACAATTACAATACATACGAACAACCATAATATATGAGTCAACATCAATATATAGTATATCATAACCAATGACATAACATTAATAACTTGATCAGTTGTGTTACATAACAAAACGATACAAGAATCTTTATTAATTGCCACATGCGGCGGGTTACAATGCCTCAAACTATACAAAATGCTAACTACATCTAATGACTAGGTCCATGCGTACGCCTCGTAAGCTCTGAGATCTGGTCTCGGAGTCTCCGTATCTCTGTCTGATGCTCAACCTGCATTTCCCCTATGATGTTCTCTAGAGTATCGGCTCTACGACGTGCAAGCTGGGCCTCCCAAGCTAGGGCATGTTCCTCTCTCCGCAAAGATATCGCGTAGGAACGTGTGTCAGATATATCGGACTGCATCTGCGTCAGTCCCTGCTGTAAGTCTGCTCTACTGGAAGCGACCCTATGCAGTGTGTCACTGATCGTTCCTGGGGGATCCAATGGTACGTGGCCAATCATACGAAGAAGTGAGTCAATCTGCTCCCCATGGCTCTCTAGACGTGTCACAACTGTAGATGGCGTGAGAATGTGAGTAACTACTGCCCTGAAATCCTCTCTAGTGTCAGGGATCTGAGGTGGGAGAGTGAAACCAGGGGGATAAGGCAATGATGGTGAAGATGGGTATGTCGGATCTGAGATACGAGGTCGACTTGATGAAGGTATATCCTCTGCAGGAATCCCGCTGACGAGGTGAAGATGGGTATCCCGCTGACGAGGTGGTAGTGGATATGTCTGAGTACATAAGTCAAATAAACGATCAAGTGGTAAGGGTGGTGAAACAAGGCGGGACTCTGGTGGCGTATCCTCAGCAGGAAGCCATTGCTGACTCTCCATGTATGCGTCATCAGTGGGTGGAATGTAACAAGGGGCATTGATTCGTTATTTTATATTTCCGAAGGAAAAAGCAACGGATGTATTTTCCCCGGTTCGTGTCCCAATGAAGGTCGAATTCGAGTTTTTGTTTCGGTGTCGAATAAGTGTTGTGAATTTGTGTGAAAAGAGAGATGATAGGTGATATTATACTACGAACAATGAAATATTAAATGAAAACAACTAATTATGCTAAGGGTACAAGTAAACTAAGCATATAAGTCTAAAAACGAAAATTGAAATTAAAAACGTACGCGACGAATTTTAAAAACGTAATTTAAAATGATTTTCTAAATTTTAAACTCTAAAAATGCAAAATAATTTTTCTTAAATCCTAAATATAAAAAGAAAATTTTGGAAAAAAGAAAAATATTTTTTTGACTTTTTATGAATTTTTTATGAATTAAAAACTAATTTAAACTATTTAAATGATTTAAAAATAGTAAAACAAGTTGGAAAAATCTGAAAATTCTTGAGTAATTCTAAAATTAAGTTCTTAATCTAGGAAAAATAAATTCAGAAGCTGATTAAACCCTAATAAGCAGAACAGTGAAATAAGCAGTTGAGAAATAAGCTAAAAATAAGCTATATTTGACCAAAAATTCCGAAAAACTCAAATACCAATAAACACACTAAATTATGCATGAAACAACTGATGGTGACCAAAGAAGCACTCAGAATAAGCATATAAGCACTAGAACAGTCACAAAATTGAGACATAAACTAAGGCTAAGCAGCCAACTTCTTAGCCCAAATAAGCAGTCCTAATAAGCAGTGAGATGGAAACTAATGGGGGCAAAACTTTCTCAGAACTACTGGCTACCCAAAAATACTTCAAGTTCCAATTTTCATCATCATTTGCTTATTGAAATCAGCCTAGAAAAAGTGCTTATTGGACTGAATATGGGTGCAGGCCAAAATTAGGTCTGATGGGGGGATATTTTCAGACCTAGAAAAAGCTATCAAATAAGCTCAAACTTCAAATACCAGATGATGCACTAACAGCTAGCTATGCTGACTTTCTATAAACCAAAAATCAAGTTCTCAACTTATCTAAATAAGCCACAATCAACCCTAGAACATCAACTAAAAAATGCAGGTCTGCTCCTTAAATCCCCTGATGCAGCAGATAGGAATTTTGGCGCAAAACTCTAGCAATCTTAGACCAAATCAAACCAACTCTTAGACACTTGTTCTAACACCTAATTACTACTCAGAAATGCCAAAAAAATGGGTCTCAATAAGCTCAGCTTATGCTGTGCTTATTGAGGGCAGTTGAGCTTTAAACTTCTACTTCTAACCTTTAAACCTCAAAATCAATCACAACTACTAAATAGATCCAACATCAGGCTTAAACTAACTGATTTTAGCATGAACTAATTATCCAAAAAGGCAATGCTACAGTGTCCAAGCAATGAGATTCCTAACAGACCTAAATTCCAACTAAACTAATAATCCAACTAATGCAACTTTTATTCTATAGCTAACTGAGATTAAACACAATACCAACTAAACTATAACCAACTAAGCTACTAGTTAACTAAGAATCAAAAATCACAAAGCAATAAGCATTGAAACTGATTGATCAAGTAATATGCAGAAATTAGAACTAAAAATGAAGTGAACTTACAAAATCACCCCTCAGCAAGAACAGAGAGGTTTTCCTATGAAGCCTATCTTTAGATAGGCCAAACTCTTCCAGAATTAGCTTGATCTATCAAAATAACCCCAGATTCATGATCTTTGAATGACAGTTGACTTTAGTTGACTTTTGGACTTTTGGAGATAAAAACAGATTTGAACTTATCAAAAGCTTACAATAAGCTACTGAGCTTATATAAGCTTGTAAACTAATGAAATTAGCTTATTGAAGCTAGGATTACAATATATTTTTTTTGATTTTTTGAATATTTTTGGAATTTTTAGAAAAATGAACAAAAGATGAGTTTAAAAGTTGCAATAAGCTAAAATGATTAATTATAAGCTACTGAAATATAGAGAAGCTAAAAATGAGATTAACAATTGAAAGGAAACAGAATCAAAATGAGATTAAAATAAAACTTTCATTAATCAAACTTCAAATTACAACTGAAAGATTAAAATTACAACTGAAATGAAATGATTACACTACGAAAGCATTAAGATGACAAGAATAAAATTGGCAACAATTTTCTAAAAGCGTGAAAAATTGGTCAAGCTTAGCTAATGAGGAGAGCTTCTCTATTTATAGCCTTCTTCTGAACCTTCCAGGCCTGCCACCTTGGCAATCCGTGTGCTCTTGAGCTAATCATCACCCTTAGATCATGCCTTGCTCTCCACTATTTGATTTCCAGCCGTAGGATCAAATTTGTGAGGTGTCTGGTCCAATAAGAGCGTGCCATGTGTCCATGCGTGCGTTCCTTGTGCTTCTCTGACACTCTGTCATCCAATGATTGGACTTAATCTTAGTGAAAATGTACGGTTAACTTTTTAGGGTACATGGAACAGTGTTTTTATCTGGGTAAATGAGAAGATTGGGGGCGGGGTTTGTTTGTTTATTTTATAATTTTTTGACGTTTTTAGATATAGAGGTTGACCGGATATAGGGGGTTGGGTCGGGTTTGGGCATAAGGTTTTGTGGACTGGGCTGGGTAGAGAGTTGAGGTGGGCTGGGTTTTGAGATTGTTGTGGGTTGGATTAGAATATTGGATTGGGTATTTTGATATAAATCCGGTTAAGGATTTTTGGTTTTAAGATTTGTGTTTAACCAAAAATACAAGGGCCAAAATGTGTATTACTTGAAATCTCAAGGACTGATCTTTCCACAATTTCCAAAATACTATCAAGGGCTGATCTTGACTACTTTTGATAATTTAAGGACCTTGGTTGACTTTTTGACCATAATTGTCTTTCCCGGCTTCGGCTTTAAATCTCTTTCCAAATCCCGTGCTCGTTTTCCCGGTTTTCTTAGACTTTTGTCCAAATTTACAATATCCATCCCTGCATAATCATAAACACAAAAACACGAAATATTTGGCATAATTGGTTAGTTTTTGGTCTATTTAGGTCCAGTTTTGGTCAAGAAAAGGTATGTGTTTAAGCACATACCAGGCATAAGAATCAAAAACATAGTGTGGTGGTAATACAGGTGTTGGTAAAGCTAATACATATGGGTCGTCAAGTATAGGTGTGGTGGCCGCTTCACCCTCTTCGAAGGGCTCAGTCTCGTCGGATACGACATCGGGTGCTAAAGTAGGATTAAATAAAGGTGATGTAACTGATGATATGGAACCCTCGAAATCTGAATCCGATGATAGACTAATATGGGAGACTGTTGCCATGGTACTGTAATAATCCGTATATAGTAAGAGTAAGTAATTTCTACATTAATGGTGTAATATAAACATGAAATGATCCAGTTATGCAAGAAAATATCAGCATGTAAAGACTCGTATAAAACAGTTCTGGTGAATAATGTACTGAGCACGGCAGCAAGCAGGCACGGAGCGCTTAAGATAATATGGTGTAAAATTAATTCATTTGAAAGTGTAGTTATAGTCCAACGTTTGAAAACATTTGGTTCTCTATAACCAAGGCTCTGATGCCAATCAGTAACACCCCTAAATTTTCAAGATAGCAGCGGAAGTCTAATTGGGGTATTACCGAGAGGATCGAAGTCAAAATCATAGAAAATGACTCAAAAGAGGCGTTTTTAAATAACATAGGTCCTTAATACGAATTCAGTTACAAAGTTTTATATCAGAGTAATAAAAATTCCTTAGAGGAAACATAGTTTTAACTGAATTACAAACTTTATTTTACACCAAATATTAAAGATAGATTTCTGCCCTCTCCATGCCTTGATTTGCTCCGCTAATTCCCTGAGATAAACATGCTTAAAAGTCAACAAAATGTTGAGTGAAATCATAGAGTTTGAAGTTTAATAATCAGTTCGATACACAAGTAGGATTGTATTGGGGATACAATCAGTTTAAAAAGTTGATATTGCAGTATATATGTTGCCATAATTTTCATGACACGCAAACGTTAACAAAGTACCGTAAAACGAAGGAGTCACATCACGTTAATGATGGATATTTGCCCTCGAGTAATAGGTGATTTGCCAATTCCTATTTTGCTCAAATATAATGCATCGCGACTAATACGACTAGCAAAAAGCATTCTGTCCAAGTATTAGTGGGATAGGTCATTGGTATTAACAATTTAATCCAAAGGGGAATTGCAAAGGAAATATGCAAAACCTGATGAAGCGAAAAGTGTACCGCTTTTAGGGGGTCATTTAAGCCCTAAATCGTATTTATTTGATCAAATATTGCTCTAAATCGTTCCTTTTGTCATTTTAGGTACTTTTGGGAAGAAATCTGGAAAAGGAAGCATTTTGGACGTTTTTGGAGCATAAAAGTGAAGAAAACGGCAAAGTCTCAAAATCGGCTGAAAAGTACCTTTGACGGCGTCAGGAATTTCCCCAGACGGCGTCATGGCTTGGCAAAAGTGGTGGATATGAAAATTACTCATGATAAGCCAGAGAATTTTGCATGAAAAATCTGACGGCGTCACCCTTTAATGTGATCAAGGTCGTCATGGCTTAAGCTAAAGAGGGACGGCGTCAAGCCCATTTCTGACGGCGTCACCCCTTGATAGGCCAGAGCGGATTTTGGAGCACTAAAGAGGGACGGCGTCAGGAAGGCCATCCGGGAACCCTAAAAGCGGCGAGGTGACGGCGTCAGGATCTACAACGTGACGCCGTCAGCCCTTAAACTCTATATATAGTTTTGCAATTTTTTGTCATTGGTGTGGAACTTATTGTGTGTAATTTTTGAGGAGAAACCCTAGACGAATTTCTGCCATTTTTAAGGGTTTTCATACCCTTGGATCTCCCATGTTTAATTGAAGATAAGTTGTTATTTAATCATTCAATATGTCTATGTGTTGTTTGATTACATCTTGTTCTTGTCTTTTAATTAACATGCTAGGCTAGATTTATCTTGTGTTTGCTTAGATCTAATGAAACCTAGCTATTGATTATTGGTTATTAGTGTGTTATTAGTTGTATTGGATGATTGTTTATCTATGTTAGGCTTAAGAAAACTGGCTAACTTCCTATTCGGTAACTTGCTTGAACGTCTTAAGAAACATGAACCAATGCGTACTAAGGTTTTTATGGTTGTATTTAATGCATGAGCGAATTCTAGTGATCCCATGTTAGGAGCTTCTTAGCCGGCTCGACATAGGAGTGAAGTAGGAGCTTGTAGAGTTGGGGAAGTACGTACGCCACCCCACGATTGGTATTAAGGAATACACCCGTCATCCACGCAATTAATGCACACTAATCTACCGGTAAAAGATAGTTAGGGAGTAAGGAAATCTAAGTAAACACATTTCTCTCCATATAAGTTTCATCAACCTTTTCATTTTCAGTTATTTTATTTTATTTGCATTCGTAGTTATTTGGGTTAGTTGACTAGCAACTAATTCCGCCCACTCTTTCAAACCCGAGATTTTACTTGCTTTCATAAAAAATATAAAAAATGCAAAAAGAATCTTCTCTCACCCTTAGACCTAATTAGAGTAGTTTTTCATACCTAACGAACACTATTCCCTGTGGAGAACGATCAATCCCCCGTACTTACCACTACACTATACTACATCGGTCAGGTACACTGCCTGGTGGGGTTGTAAGCCTCTTGAGATCCCTCGAGAGGTAAAACCTGTTGTAAGGTTGCAAAACCACGCATCAAGTTTTTGGCGCCGTTGCCGGGGAATAGTTATTGTTTAGGTTGAATTTTTATTTTTTATAGGTCTACTCACTAGATTCCTTTCTAGTGAGACTTTTATTTTATTTTTCTAGATTTTCTTTAGTCTATCTTTTTTCTTCGTTTCTGTGTTCGTAACCATTACCATCCGACATCATGGAAGGTGGTAATATCCTCGATCCCAACAACCCACCACAACAACCACCACCTCCTAGAGCCCGTACTTTAGGAGACTAATCCCGTCCTAGCCACCATGGCTATCGAAACACCATTGAGCTCACTCAAGGAGCCAATGTCACTCCCTTGCGATCCGACACCATCCGGTTGGTGCAAAGCGGATGCGCATTCCATGGACTTCGTTCTGAAGATCCTAATCAACATCTCAAGGACTTTCTCAAAATCATTGATTCAATAGACCTTGATGTTGCCACTCGAGAGACGACCCGACTGCGTCTCTTTCAATTCTCTTTGCGGGACCAAGCTAGTCAATGGCTAGAGCGTCTACCCGCAGGATCCATCACCTCTTGGGATGATCTCACCACTCGTTTCCTTGCTCAGTTTTTCCCACCGGGAAGAACTACCAAGCTAAGGAATGATATCTTGATGTTCCAACAACGTCAAGGCGAAACCCTCTACGAGGCATGGACTCGATTCAAGGACTTACTCCAAAAAGTCCCTCACCATGGCTTAGAACTTTGGCTCCAAGTCCAAATCTTCTATGACCATATCAATCTCTCCATGAGGCAAACCATTGACCAAGCGGCCGGTGGTAAGCTACGTGATCTAAGTGCGGAACAATCATGGGCTCTCCTAGAAGATCTTGCTCTTTATGACAACGAAAGTTGGAGTGATCCCCGTGATTTGAATAAAACGGTCAAGGCAATATCTTTGCCTTTGAGCAATTCAAGCACTTCCGACCGTAGGATCATAGACCTTGAAGACCAAGTCAAGTTTCTTATAAAATCCTACGAGGATCCTAAACCTTCAAGCCAAGTGAACAAAATCACTTCTTCATGTGAATTATGTAGTGGTCCCCACGACACTCGTGATTGCATGGAACTCCCCGAACAAGCTTTTGCGGACTACGCATCCTCGCGTACCGACGGAGCGGGAGACAAGTGGTACACTTTCAAACCCGAGCCAAACCCCTACGGTGATTCATACAACCCCTCATGGAAAAATCACCCAAACCTTAGGTGGAAACAGAACCAAAACACACAACAAACCAATTCTTCCAACCCACCTAATCGTTTCCAATCAAGCGGTTCCAACTCGAACCGTACTTTCAACAACAATCCTTCCGGCAATGGTAGTACCAATAACTTTGAAGGATTGATGTCCCAATTTATGGCATCTCAAGAAGCTCGGATAGCTAGATTCGAATCCGAATTCAATCAACAACAAACGGAGATGACCAATAAGATTGACACTTTGTTGAAAGCCCTCAATGACCGAGAAATGGGAGCACTCCCTAGCAACACGGTCAAGAACCCGAAACTAAACGTCAACGCCATTTCGTCGGTTTCGTCTCCTAGTTCTTGTCCACAATATTATTCGGTCAATTCCATGAGCACGTGTTTCAAACAAACCCAAGTCATAGTTGAAACACCTCCCACTCAAAACCTTGACGAAGAATTCAAGGAGCTCCACCTTGAAAGTCCGGTTATTGATGTGTTGGACGAGAAGAAGCTCAAGTTAGGCGAAAAAGGGACCGCCTTTATTCAAAACAAGCTACCTAAGAAGTTAGATGATCCGGGCTTATTTGTTCTACCTTGCAAGATCGGTAATTCGGAGGCTTATGACACATTAGCCGATCTTGGATCAAGCCTTAACCTACTTCCGTTACCTCTCTACACCTCTCTAAAACTAGGAAAACTTGAAGAAACCGAGGTGATAATAGGTTTAACGGATGGGAGTGTTGCTTACCCGGTTGGAGTAGTTAAGGACGTGTTAGTACACATAGGAAAACTAACCATTTTAGCCGATTTCCACGTCCTTGATATGGTTAGCGACCCTACATGCCCCTTGTTGATAGGTAGAGGATTTTTGGCGACCGCTAGTGCTATGATTGATTGTAAGGAATCGAAGATAGCGGTAGGAGAAGGAGATACTTGGTCAGTCTATGATGTGAAGAAACATGCCTATGATACTAGTGATGAACCAACACCCCATTGGTTAGAAGTAAATAGGAGACCATCTAGATATGGACCTTGGATCGATAGAGGCTTCATAGGACCCCAACGCCCATTTTACCTGGAAGAGGACTTTGTTAACCGAACACATACGGTAGAGCAACTCTTGGCTAGGGACACCGAATTGGATCCGTTTGAAGACCCTCTAGTTTTTAGGAGGATGATTGATTTCCTAGGATTTTTGCCAATTAACCTAGGGATGAATAAGTGGAATTGTGAGGACGATGATCATAAGTGGGATTGGGACAAACCACCCAAAGATGGAGATGGGTCATGGCATATTAAGATGACATTGTATGACCCGGATGGAGAGAAGTTTGAAAAGATATATTGTACTAAGCGAACCAATAGGAAACTTCAATCCAAGCTTAACCCTAAAGACGTCCTCGATGACGAGCTCACTTATATAGGGTAGAAGGACTATGAGTCTAGCTACAAGACTCGTTAATAAAGAAAAGCGCTTCTTGGGAGGCAACCCAAGTTTTATTTGCTTTGTGTGTTTATTTATTTGTTTGTTTGATTTTATTTGTTTCCGTATGTATGTTTAAATTTTATTATTATTGATTCATGTTCAAAACTAAATTGTGAAAATGCTTTATTTTGTTTTTAACTTCGTCTTAACTACATATAAAGGTATTTTGCAAAAGATAAGTGTAAGGGAAATCTAAACCGGTTTATTAGAACACAAATGAACATGAATCGTAATAATAATAAATTAACATACATATTAGTATTTGTTTGAGTCAAATGCTTGTATCGAGTCATAATGATGTTTTGCAGGATTTCCAGGAAGTAAGGTATAGTTTTTTCCAAAATTTTTCCGGAAACTTAACATAAGAATTCTGTCAGATCATTTCTGACGGCGTCAGGATTTACAACCTGACGGCGTCAGGCTTAATTTTCTGAAAATTTTTGAAAGTTTTGTTTTCATAAAAAGTTTTTATTAAATCTATAACTTATAATCTCCAGGAATCTGCAAAATTATCATTCCACAAGCATTATATCCTTATATAGAGTTTATCCCGCCGATGTTATGCAGGTTTTCGTGTTTGTTTTCTCAGGTTTAACATGTTATTTTGGACAAGGAAATGTTTGTTGGATCAAGCTTTTGGTGATGCATTAGTCATAAAGCTTCAACATTACTTTGGAAGAAGATCTAACCGTGTTACTACATTATCCACCGAGCGAATCAGGGGAGTATTTGATTTCATTCTTTTACCTTATTTACTTTTACATTTGTTATTTGAACATTGGGGACAATGTTCATCTTAAGTGTAAGGGGGGGTAAAGTACGATTAGAAAATGCTTTCACGCTTGATTTTTGTTTGTTTAATAGTAAATGTGTAATAAAACTGAGATAAATACCTGTTAGGGTAATTTTAGTGCCAAATTTAATATTTTTTACAACATTTAGGAGTGAAACTTTAATCTTAATGAGCGTCTCACGGATAGGAGTTATATGACTAGCACAAAAACCGTACCACTAAAAAATTTTCCACCCCCAAATATGTGAGGTTCGCCCCTAGAATTGGTAGGAAAAGCATTTATGCTATGATGTGTGTACCGGTAGCACTTAGATTCTAGAACTTGCGTTAGGACCATTCCGAGGCCACAAGTGAGACTACATTCGTGTAGTTAGATTTACTACATGATAAGAGGCATTAGGATTAACCCATTGTTTTACACCTGTGTTTTTGTTATAATTACATTGGCTACATTGGTCAAGTAATTCTCCCACACCCTTTGCGTTGTACTCATTTTTAGTACACGATACCCCTAGTACACCCCTCAGAGCCTATCTTTTCGTTTCGACCTTTAAGCATTTTACTTAAAGGAAGAATTTGTTACACCCCACTAAAATGTACACCCAAATCGCCTTAGCCTACCTTGTATGCACTCATTTTTAGTGCATTATTGTGACAACATTTGTTTAAAACCCAAGTTAATTATCTAATTGATTACATGGTTGCTAAGTCGAGTCATATCCTTGTACATATTGTTTTGGGACGATTGGGACTCATGGGTAAAGTACTAGTGTAATGGAGTAATGGGGAAGAACAACATTATTACCCCCATATGTGCTAAATATTTTAAAAGTACTCCAAGTTTTTCAATTATCTTAATTCGAGTCATTAGAATAGTATTTGTAAAGTTATGTAAAAATTCAAGTGTAAGGGGAATGCAACGCCCCTATGATGTATTATTTTGGATGGTAGGGCAAAAGTGTATGCAAAAAAAAAAAAAAAAAAAATCAAGAAAAATACAAAAAAATGAGAAAAAGAAAAATAGAAAAAACATACGGACTACCATCCCGTTTCATTTTATGTTTATTTTATGTTTTTTTTTTTTATTTTGTTTTTAGCTTAAGATTGAGTCGAGTCTTGGCTTAGCAACATTGTATAGTACATGTAATTAATCAAGATCTTTAACTCGCCACCAGTAAAATATCCCTTATCCAACAAAACCGTGTTTATCATATCCCTACACCTCAAGTTATAACCCGTTTAAAATCCCTCTTTGATAGTTTATCTTAGGTGCTTACGCCTAGTGGAGGAGGTTTTTGATCCTTGCCCAAGCCTATGGTAATCTATTTGCTATGACAAGTAGTGAGAGATATTATCCGTTTTCATTTATGAGATTTATTTTGATGACACTTGAGAGATGTGAGTATCTAAACACTACTTGTGAGGTGCTAGTGTGTAATCTCCGTGCTTATTATGATTAAAGTGGAACGACTAGTTGTTGTAATTACTTTTATATTAGTGTTAAATGACCCCTAACTTGTATTTTGATTAGAATAAAAGCGCATTTGCTTGAGGACAAGCAAATCTCAAGTGTAAGGGTATTTGATGAAGCGAAAAGTGTACCGCTTTTAGGGGGTCATTTAAGCCCTAAATCGTATTTATTTGATCAAATATTGCCCTAAATCGTTCCTTTTGTTATTTTAGGTACTTTTGGGAAGAAATCTGGAAAAGGAAGCATTTTGGACGTTTTTGGAGCATAAAAGTGAAGAAAACGGCAAAGTCTCAAAATCGGCTGAAAAGTACCTTTGACGGCGTCAGGAATTTCCCCAGACGGCGTCATGGCTTGGCAAAAGTGGTGGATATGAAAATTACTCATGATAAGCCAGAGAATTTTGCATGAAAAATCTGACGGTGTCACCCTTTAATGTGATCAAGGTCGTCACGGCTTAAGCTAAAGAGGGACGGCGTCAAGCCCATTTCTGACGGCGTCACCCTTTGATAGGCCAGAGCGGATTTTGGAGCACTAAAGAGGGACGGCGTCAGGAAGGCCATCCGGGAACCCTAAAAGCGGCGAGGTGACGGCGTCAGGATCTACAACGTGACGCCGTCAGCCCTTAAACTCTATATATAGTTTTGCAATTTTTTGTCATTGGTGTGGAACTTATTGTGTGTAATTTTTGAGGAGAAACCCTAGACGAATTTCTGCCATTTTTAAGGGTTTTCATACCCTTGGATCTCCCATGTTTAATTGAAGATAAGTTGTTATTTAATCATTCAATATGTCTATGTGTTGTTTGATTACATCTTGTTCTTGTCTTTTAATTAACATGCTAGGCTAGATTTATCTTGTGTTTGCTTAGATCTAATAAAACCTAGCTATTGATTATTGGTTATTAGTGTGTTATTAGTTGTATTGGATGATTGTTTATCTATGTTAGGCTTAAGAAAACTGGCTAACTTCCTATTCGGTAACTTGCTTGAACGTCTTAAGAAACATGAACCAATGCGTACTAAGGTTTTTATGGTTGTATTTAATGCATGAGCGAATTCTAGTGATCCCATGTTAGGAGCTTCTTAGCCGGCTCGACATAGGAGTGAAGTAGGAGCTTGTAGAGTTGGGGAAGTACGTACGCCACCCCACGATTGGTATTAAGGAATACACCCGTCATCCACGCAATTAATGCACACTAATCAACCGGTAAAAGATAGTTAGGGAGTAAGGAAATCTAAGTAAACACATTTCTCTCCATATAAGTTTCATCAACCTTTTCATTTTCAGTTATTTTATTTTATTTGCATTCGTAGTTATTTGGGTTAGTTGACTAGCAACTAATTCCGCCCCCCTCTTCAAACCCGAGATTTTACTTGCTTTCATAAAAAATATAAAAAATACAAAAAGAATCTTCTCTCACCCTTAGACCTAATTAGAGTAGTTTTTCATACCTAACGAACACTATTCCCTGTGGAGAACGATCAATCCCCCGTACTTACCACTACACTATACTACATCGGTCAGGTACACTGCCTGGTGGGGTTGTAAGCCTCTTGAGATCCCTCGAGAGGTAAAACCTGTTGTAAGGTTGCAAAACCACGCATCAAAACCCAAGGTTCGTTGTCCCGATTGAAGATTGAATGGAATTGTGATTTCGGGATCGTGAAACGTGAAGTGAATAGTGAAAGAGTGGGATTTTTGGATTTTTAAACTAAAGTGATGAAATTTAATCTAAAAACAATTAGAAAGGCAAGGGAAATGCTAATCTAAGGCTAACGTAGCTATAAACGCAAAAGAAATCTAAGAACGCGCAAAACCCGGGCTAATCCTGAGTTTAAAAGTGAAATTAATAAAATACTAACTCTACGGATGCAAAAATATTTTTCCTAAGTTCTAAATATCAAAACAAAATTTTAGAAAAAAGAATTATATTTTTTTGATTTTTCTTTTAATTTTTATGAATTAAAAACTAAATTTAAGAAATTAAATGAAGAAAAATAGCAAAACGATTTGGAAAATTATGAAACTTTTTTAGTAAATTCTTAAGACTAATTAAAAGCTAAGAAAAATAAAAATTTTGAAAAAGCTTATGCAGATAAGCTGCAGTAAGCTAAAACAGCTTATAAGCTAATAATTGAAAAAAGAGGTTTAAAAGAATTGAAAGAGAAGTGGTTAGCAGAGAAATCCCAAGGGTGCGTGTGGTAGTGAGTGTGTGATAAGAGGTTGAGGTATGGTTGAGGTCTGAGGTTCGAGTCCCACTCACCTCAGACTTCCCATACTTCCCTTTTTCATTTTTTTTTTTAATATTTTCTTTTGGAAACTGATTGAGTGCTTAATTATAAGCACTTTTTGTAAAACAAATATTTTTAGAAATTCTTAAAAAGCTCAGAAAAACTGAGCTTATCAAATCAGTTAAAGGAGATGAAAACAAGGTGAAATAAAATAGCAAAAAGGGAAATAAGCTAAAAAGAAGCTATAGGCTAATGAAAATAAGCTAATGCAAACAATTCTCTCCTATATAACTAATCTAACTCAGAATAAGCAATAACCTCAGCAGTTAAGCTCAAAATAATCCAAAAAGCTAAAAGCCAAAAAAACTGATGTATGCCTAAAACTGATTCTGAGGTGCTGATATGGGGCTTAAAAAGCTATCAAAAAGCAGTCCAAAAATTATAAGAAATGGGCAATACCTAGACAAGCTATCAAGGATGATCTGTGCCAAAATGCCGCTTTGTCGACAATCATTATCTAACGATAACTTTTAGGGTCATTGAGCAGGAAACACGACTCATAAAGAAGTGACCATACGGATAAAATTCGTCGTTCCTAATTTTTCACGAGTCCCCAAACTAAGCTTAAAAACGAAATCATTGTTGTTTACAAGTTAGATTGCCGATACTACCCAGAAAGCTAATTGTGGACTCTTTGTTCCCAAATTCCTATTTTTCTCTATTTATTTTATTTTTGGTGAGAAATGAATTTCTTCAAATTCTCATTTCGATAATTTTTAGTCCGATAAAGATACCTTAGTTTAGACGCTAAGTAGTTTCCAAACCTTCCCTCGAAAACCGTTGCATACAAAAATGAGGTCCACATCAAGGTCTCTGATTTAACACGATTTTGAGGATATCCCTTTTATATACGACCGAAACAACTCATCTACGAGTCCAGAGACAGAAGCTTTTATTAGGATACCCCCGGAGTCGAAGTTTGGCATTATAACACTTTATCTACATATTCAAGCACATTAACGTATTTAATCCTTGGCCCTTTATAACAATCACAACATCGGTTGCGAGCCGGCAAGATGTGATAGTCTATTATGACCTTGGAATTTTTCCTCTGCCTTTATTAGAAGTCTACAACATCGGCTGCGAACCGGCAAGATGTAGAAAACTTTTTATGGCTTTAGATTATTATTATTATACATTATCATATTAATTAATTATTTGTGTTGCCAAACCCCAAGTCCTACGGCTTTTATAACAATCCCAACATCGGTTGCGAGCCGGCAAGATGGAATAGTCTATTACATCGTAACACTGACAGTACCTTGATGTGTACCCAACTTTTATAAGCAAGAATTCTCTAAGGAAGAAATAAAAACTAATTATCGCCAAAACCAAAATAGCTTTAATTATTCCTAGATTACTATTATTGGGTGAAACAAGCTTATGGGAACAAAAAGCCACAATTAACTTCGATGAGCTCTAAAGAGATCCAACTACTCCACGTTTAGCAATCTAACTTATAAACAACTCTATCATTTCTCGTTCTTCGCAAATTTAAAATCTTAAATAATAAGATCCGCGAATGCTTAGCTTATAATCAAGCCATGCATATATAAAGTCGATACGGGAACTTGCAAACTCTTAAAAAGAATTCGCATTTTATAGCTCCTTGTATAAAAGACTAGCACGAGCTTATAGATTATAAACGGTTAAGGGGACAAGCTAGGGCTCAACACGCCCGATCAAGTCAGAATTTTATTCCTACTCTCACCAGTGGAAAGTCAACAAAATATCAAAACTTATTATATTTTTGTACAAAATTTTTAAATTTTTCTCATTTTTTTTTTTTTTTTTTTTTTGGTTTTTTCAATTTTTTAGGAAAAACGGGATTGCATGAGAAAACGGCAAAAATGCAAGGCAAAAATCAAATCGAAAGATCACCCCCCCCCCCCAGACTAAAACGAGACATTGTCCTCAATGTCTTAAAGGTAAGGGTTCTCCTACATAAATCTAAGGCCGTTTATTAATTATGCCAAAGATAAAAGTAAAACGATAAGATTTAAGGATATCGGATGAGCAACGGATGATGAAACTCGAGTGGAGAGAAGTAAACCACGAGCACGAGAGTCTTCAATCATCGGGCAATCCTGGACATACACAAACAACCACGAAACACTAGAAATGGAAGAGGGAGCCCTCCTCATTTTATTAGATAGATGGATAAGCATGGGGTGCCTCCCACGAAGCGCTTGTTTAGTATCGATTCGGAAAGCTTAGACTCGCCCCGAATTCAATTGTCCTTGGGGGAGCAAGTGGAAGAGATAATCTCAATCGGACTTTCATTCAAGATGTTTGAATAAACATTGAAGCATATGAAAGTTCCACTCCGACGAGATACCCACGGTATTAAGAAAGAAGAACCAGAAATGGTAATACCGGGGTCAAAGATGGTATCCTCACTCCCGACGGAGTGAAGGATAGGAGAAGTCACAGCATATGTGATGAAGAGCATGAAGATTTTGATGATTATCATGAAATACTCTTCATCATCATCAGAAGTTTTGTCAAAAGTCTTGGGCGGGAGGGTCGGGATGAAATCTTCATGAGAAGGTATGCCTCCCCCCAGACTAATATCTTCCTCAAGATCAAAATAGAAATGATCGTATTCCGGAGGAGATATCAAAAGAGAGAGTTCACCGGAGAACTCCTCGTGATAAAGATCATTCAATTCAAAAAGAAATGAATCATATTCGGGAGGAGAGATATGAGCATGAGAAGTGGTACTGCCACTACTCGTCTCCTCCGAATGATCGATATCAAAGTAGAAGGCTTCAAAATCCGGGATAAAGAAATCAGAATTAGAAGTGGGATTGCCACTACTCTTTTCAACATCAAATATGAAACTCTCATATTCGGGAAAAGCATCCTCGAGCTCGAGCTCCAAAGGATCTAACGGCTTTTCCCTCACATCTTCCGGGGGAAGGGAAAGGAACGGTTCATCAATTATTTTTAATGAATCATCTTCCCCCGGATCACTGTCAGTCTCAACAATTTCCGGTGAAATTGGAGTTTTATCAAAGAACACCTCGACCTCTTCCCTAGAGATAACATTTTCTTCAATCGTAGGAGAAGGATGGGAAGAGTCGGAATCAAGAATCTCGATGTGATAAACTTGTTCTGGAGGTGGGACAAGTGGTGTGCTCTTAGAGCTAGCAATTTCCACCACTTCCGTTGTAGTCTCCGATTCATCTTCATCATCGTCGTCAAGAACACTCTTAGTATTTGCAGCAAAACACTCAAACCATTTGCTCGATCCAGGAGTAATTTTCATGGCCTTGAGCTCAGCACGTTTTTCTGACATACTCTTGACCGTGAATCTTGAAAGGTTTGGATCAATTATTTTAGGAGCAATTTCGGGATCGGACTTTTGATCAACCGTAGCGACATTGCATTTGTCGGTTTGAGGTTTCGAGTTCGGATTAATGTTGAACGTAACTTTTTCCTTATCGACCCGCAAAGTAATTTCTTCACCATAGACATCGATCAAAGCACGCCCGGTCCTCAAGAATGATCTTCCGAGAATGAGAGGAACCCGGAGGTCGGCGTCAAAATCAACTACCACAAAATCTGCTGGAAAATGGAATTTACCGACCTTGACAAAGACATCCTCGGCTATTCCACGTGGACGAGTTATGGAACGGTCCGCAAGCTCGAGGGTCATGCAAGTGGGGGTAAGTTCGGGCAAAGAAAGTTTCTTCCAGAAGGATAACGGCATTAGGTTGATGCTCGCACCAAGATCGACCAAGGCGTGGCATTCAACCATTCCCGGAAATTCACATGGGATGAGAAATTTTCCGGGATCTCCAAGCTTTTCCGGAAGCTTTTTGAGAATTGCCGCTGAGCAGTTTTCGTTCACTGGAGTTTTTGCTAGTTCCGATAATTTTTCCTTATTGCTCAACAAACTTTTGAGGGTAGAAATGAATTTAGGCATCAAAAGCAAAGCATCCGCGAAGCTTATGTCGAAATGTAACTCTTGAAAAATTTGGAAAAATTTCTCCATTTGAGTTGAAGCTTTCTCACGGAGCTTTTGATCACTTAATCTCGAAGGATACGGAAGGTTTGCTTTGACGGGAATTTCTTTTGGTTCAACATTCTTCGGTTCAGATGGATGGATGACCGGAGGTTGGACGTCGTTGGTTCCTCCGTTGTTAGTAGGAGGTTCCGTGTCCTTGGTCACCTCGGTCTCACGGTCGACTACCTTGGGAGGTAGAGAAGAAGAGGTAGCCGGAGCCGTGGGTCCATCATATGAAACACCGCTCCTTGTAGTGATCGCCTTAGCATCGCCCCTCGGGTTGGCGATCGTGTTGCTTGGAAGAGTTCCAGATCCCGAGGGTCGATCATTTAAAGCCTTCTTGAGTTCAGATATTTGACTACTCAACAACCGATTCATTTCTTCTTGAGATTTTTGGTTTTGAAGAATCAGTTGTTTCAATAACTCATCCGAGGCCGATGGAGTTTGTACAAATCCTTGATTTTGATTATTGTTAAGATTTGGCCCTCGGTTGTTATTTTGATTAAAACCCTGGTTGTTGTTTTGAAAATTTCCTTGATTAAGATTTCTTTGGTTTTGAAAATTGCCTTGGTTCGGGTTTTGAAAGTTTCCTTGATTTGGGGCTCGGTTAAAATTTCCCTGGTTTTGATAACCTTGATTACCCCGATTTTGATTCTGGTTATTTTGAACATTGCGGTTTTGCACTTGCTGATTTTGATTTTGGGTAAAACTGGGTGGTCCGAGAAAGTTGTTAGAACGGTAGTTGAGCAAATTACGGTCTCTTTGTGGTTGATAACCGTTACCTCCCTGATTGTAGGATCCCGTAGCAGCGTAAACATTCTCTTGAGTGTAGCCACCAGCGGCTGGGCACTCGAAATACTGATGTGGACCACCACATGTCTCACAACTATGATTAACAACATTCACTTGATTGTTGTTGTTTTGATTCATAGTTTGATGAATTCTCAAGATAGCCGTTGACATATCATTCATTTGTTTAGAAAGAGCGGCTATCTCGGAGGTAATAGAATCAGTGCTAGATCTTGTTGACTCATTCCTCTCGGCAGAGGAATCCCAAAAATTATGGTGGGCGGTCATGTTTTCAATAAGATCATAGCACTCTTCGGGTCGACGTTTCATAAACGTACCACCGGTAGCAGCGTTAATCGTATCACGGTGTCGTAATGTCAAACCGTTATAGAAGGTATCTATAATAGTGACCAATAACATATTGTGGTTCGGATACCGATCAATTGATAACTTGTAGCGTTCCCATGCCTTAAATAAGGATTCATCGGGAAGCTGACGGAAATTGCTAATCTCATTCCTTAATTTCGTCACCATCGACGGTGGGAAATATTTTGCCAAGAACTTTGTAACCATTTCATCGAAACTACGAATGGAGTTCTTGGGAAGACGATCAAGCCAAGCGGTGGCATGATGTGTCAAGGAATAAGGAAAGAGATATAGACGGAGGGCGTCATCGGTGACCCCATTTTGTTTCATACTTTGGGTGACGGTGATAAATTTATCAAGATGTTTGTTGGCATCGTCACCCGGCAAGCCATGAAATTGGCACAAATTAATTTTGGACTTGTTGAATCATATGGTGCTTAAGTCCAAAATCGGCGGCTTGAATATTGATGGGGGCAATCGGGCCACCACGTCCGTGCATTGTGGGTTGGCACAGCTCCTCCATCGTTCGGAGATCGGGAGCTGGCATGTGATTTTCACCACCCCTCGGCGGGTGTTGATCGTCGTCCATTTCCTCGGTTGGAAATGTAACTCGGTGATTGTGACGGATAATTCTCTCAGGATTTGAGAGCGGTGAAAGAAGAGGGTGAGAAGTAGAAGATCGGGTGTGCATACACCAAAACAAACACAAAATCAAAAAGGAAAACCAAATTTGAAAATAAAATATTTTTGGATTTTTATTAAGGAAAAATTAAAATTATAATCTTTTTGGTGATCGTTGATCAACCGTACTCGTTTCTTTCAAAACTACGCGCAGCGTGGCGGAGAAGCAAAGGTCCACACGAAGGTGATTAAAAACCCGCCTCTTTCGGTCTGCAATTTAATGTCAAGACCATCCTTAAACCCCGTGTATAGGTTGTAGCAAAGAAATAATCCGAGTAACGTTTAATTTCACGATCTCTTTTGTTGTTTATTCGGAATGGTTTACAACACTTTTCAGAAAAAGTGAGGTTATATTATTGGTATTTTTGAAAACACTTTAGGAAAAGTGTTTTATTTATTTTCTTTTTGTATTTTTTTCTTTTTATAAAAACGAGAAACTTCCGAGGAAGGGTCTTCAAAACACGATCCAACGAACGAAATTCAAACTCTTCTCAAGCCTTCCCCGGCAGCGGCGCCATTTTTTTGATTCGTTATTTTATATTTCTGAAGGAAAACGCAACGGATGTATTTTCCCCGGGTCGTGTCCCAACGAAGGTCGAATTCGAGTTTTTGTTTCGGTGTCGAATAAGTGTTGTGAATTTGTGTGAAAAGAGAGATGATTGGTGATATTATACTACGAACAATGAAATATTAAATGAAAACAACTAATTATGCTAAGGGTACAAGGAAACTAAGCATATAAGTCTAAAAACGAAAATTGAAATTAAAAACGTACGCGACGAATTTTAAAAACGTAATTTAAAATGATTTTCTAAATTTTAAACTCTAAAAATGCAAAATAATTTTTCTTAAATCCTAAATATAAAAAGAAAATTTTGGAAAAAAGAAAAATATTTTTTTGACTTTTTATGAATTTTTTATGAATTAAAAACTAATTTAAACTATTTAAATGATTTAAAAATAGTAAAACAAGTTGGAAAAATCTGAAAATTCATGAGTAATTCTAAAATTAAGTTCTTAATCTCGGAAAAATAAATTCGGAAGCTGATTAAACCCTAATAAGCAGAACAGTGAAATAAGCAGTTGAGAAATAAGCTAAAAATAAGCTATATTTGACCAAAAATTCCGAAAAACTCAAATACCAATAAACACACTAAATTATGCATGAAACAACTGATGGTGACCAAAGAAGCACTCAGAATAAGCATATAAGCACTAGAACAGTCACAAAATTGAGACATAAACTAAGGCTAAGCAGCCAACTTCTTAGCCCAAATAAGCAGTCCTAATAAGCAGTGAGATGGAAACTAATGGGGGCAAAACTTTCTCAGAACTACTGGCTACCCAAAAATACTTCAAGTTCCAATTTTCATCATCATTTGCTTATTGAAATCAGCCTAGAAAAAGTGCTTATTGGACTGAATATGGGTGCAGGCCAAAATTAGGTCTGATGGGGGGATATTTTCAGACCTAGAAAAAGCTATCAAATAAGCTCAAACTTCAAATACCAGATGATGCACTAACAGCTAGCTATGCTGACTTTCTATAAACCAAAAATCAAGTTCTCAACTTATCTAAATAAGCCACAATCAACCCTAGAACATCAACTAAAAAATGCAGGTCTGCTCCTTAAATCCCCTGATGCAGCAGATAGGAATTTTGGCGCAAAACTCTAGCAATCTTAGACCAAATCAAACCTACTCTTAGACACTTGTTCTAACACCTAATTACTACTCAGATATGCCAAAAAAATGGGTCTCAATAAGCTCAGCTTATGTTGTGCTTATTGAGGGCAGTTGAGCTTTAAACTTCTACTTCTAACCTTTAAACCTCAAAATCAATCACAACTACTAAATAGATCCAACATCAGGCTTAAACTAACTGATTTTAGCATGAACTAATTATCCAAAAAGGCAATGCTACAGTGTCCAAGCAATGAGATTCCTAACAGACCTAAATTCCAACTAAACTAATAATCCAACTAATGCAACTTTTATTCTATAGCTAACTGAGATTAAACACAATACCAACTAAACTATAACCAACTAAGCTACTAGTTAACTAAGAATCAAAAATCACAAAGCAATAGGCATTGAAACTGACTGATCAAGTAATATGCAGAAATTAGAACTAAAAATAAAGTGAACTTACAAAATCACCCCTCAGCAAGAACAGAGAGGTTTTCCTATGAAGCCTATCTTTAGATAGGCCAAACTCTTCCAGAATTAGCTTGATCTATCAAAATAACCCCAGATTCATGATCTTTGAATGACAGTTGACTTTAGTTGACTTTTGGACTTTTGGAGATAAAAACAGATTTGAACTTATCAAAAGCTTACAATAAGCTACTGAGCTTATATAAGCTTGTAAACTAATGAAATTAGCTTATTGAAGCTAGGATTACAATATTATTTTTTTTTTTTTTGATTTTTTGAATATTTTTGGAATTTTTAGAAAAATGAACAAAAGATGAGTTTAAAAGTTGCAATAAGCTAAAATGATGAATTATAAGCTACTGAAATTTAGAGAAGCTAAAAATGAGATTAACAATTGAAAGGAAACAGAATCAAAATGAGATTAAAATAAAACTTTCATTAATCAAACTTCAAATTACAACTGAAAGATTAAAATTACAACTGAAATGAAATGATTACACTACGAAAGCATTAAGATGACAAGAATAAAATTGGCAACAATTTTCTAAAAGCGTGAAAAATTGGACAAGCTTAGCTAATGAGGAGAGCTTCTCTATTTATAGCCTTCTTCTGAACCTTCCAGGCCTGCCACCTTGGCAATCCGTATGCTCTTGAGCTAATCATCACCCTTAGATTATGCCTTGCTCCCCACTCTTTGATTTCCAGCCGTAGGATCAAATTTGTGAGGTGTCTGGTCCAATAAGAGCGTGCCATGTGTCCATGCGTGCGTTCCTTGTGCTTCTCTGACACTCTGTCATCCAATGATTGGACTTAATTGCCCTTAATCTCAGTGAAAATGTACGGTTAACTTTTTAGGGTTCATGGAACAGTGTTTTTATCTGGGTAAATAAGAAGATTGGGGGCGGGGTTTGTTTGTTTATTTTATAATTTTTTGACTTTTTTAGATATAGAGGTTGACCGGATATAGGAGGTTGGGTCGGGTTTGGGCATAAGGTTTTGTGGACTGGGCTGGGTAGAGAGTTGAGGTAGGCTGGGTTTTGAGATTGTTGTGGGTTGGATTAGAATATTGGATTGGGTATTTTGATATAAATCCGGTTAAGGATTTTTGGTTTTAAGATTTATGTTTAACCAAAAATACAAGGGCCAAAATGTGTATTACATGAAATCTCAAGGACTGATCTTGCCACAATTTCCAAAATACTATCAAGGGCTGATCTTGACTACTTTTGATAATTTAAGGACCTTGGTTGACTTTTTGACCATAATTGTCTTTCCCGGCTTCGGCTTTAAATCTCTTTCCAAATCCCGTGCTCGTTTTCTCGGTTTTCTTAGACTTTTGTCCAAATTTACAATATCCATCCCTGCATAATCATAAACACAAAAACACGAAATATTTGGCATAATTGGTTAGTTTTTGGTCTATTTGGGTCCGGTTTTGGTCAAGAAAAGGTATGTGTTTAAGCACATACCAGGCATAAGAATCAAAAACATAGTGTGGTGGTAATACAGGTGTTGGTAAAGCTAATACATATGGGTCGTCAAGTATAGGTGTGGTGGCCGCTTCACCCTCTTCGAAGGGCTCAGTCTCGTCGGATACGACATCGGGTGCTAAAGTAGGATTAAATAAAGGTGATGTAACTGATGATATGGAACCCTCGAAATCTGAATCCGATGATAGACTAATATGGGAGACTGTTGCCATGGTACTGTAATAATCCGTATATAGTAAGAGTAAGTAATTTCTACATTAATGGTGTAATATAAACATGAAATGATCCAGTTATGCAAGCAAATATCAGCATGTAAAGACTCGTATAAAACAGTTCTGGTGAATAATGTACTGAGCACGGCAGCAAGCAGGCACGGAGCGCTTAAGATAATATGGTGTAAAATTAATTCATTTGAAAGTGTAGTTATAGTCCAACGTTTGAAAACATTTGGTTCTCTATAACCAAGGCTCTGATGTCAATCAGTAACACCCCCAAATTTTCAAGATAGCAGCGGAAGTCTAATTGGGGTATTACCGAGAGGATCGAAGTCAAAATCATAGAAAAAGACTCAAAAGAGGCGTTTTTAAATAACATAGGTCCTTAATACGAATTCAGTAACAAAGTTTTATATCAAAGTAATAAAAATTCCTTAGAGGAAACATCGTTTTAACTAAATTACAAACTTTATTTTACATCAAATATTAAAGATAGATTTCTGCCCTCACCATGCCTTGATTTGCTCCGCTAATTCCCTGAGATAAACATGCTTAAAAGTCAACAAAATGTTGAGTGAAATCATAGAGTTTGAAGTTTAATAATCAGTTCGATACACAAGTAGGATTGTATTGGGGATACAATCAGTTTAAAAAGTTGATATTGCAGTATATATATTGCCATAATTTTCATGACACGCAAACCTTAACAAAGTACCGTAAAACAGAGGAGTCACATCACGTTAATGATGGATATTTGCCCTCGAGTAATAGGTGATTTGCGAATTCCTATTTTGCTCAAATATAATGCATCGCGACTAATACGACTAGCAAAAAGCATTCTGTCCAAGTATTAGTGGGATAGGTCATTGGTATTAACAATTTAATCCAAAGGGGAATTGCAAAGGAAATATGCAAAACCCAAGGTTCATTGTCCCGATTGAAGATTGAATGAAATTGTGATTTCGGGATCGTGAAACGTGAAGTGAATAGTGAAAGAGTGGGATTTTTGGATTTTTAAACTAAAGTGATGAAATATAATCTAAAAACAATTAAAAAGGCAAGGGAAATGCTAATCTAAGGATAACGTAGCTATAAACGCAAAAGAAATCTAAGAACGCGCAAAACCCGGGCTAATCCCGAGTTTAAAAGTGAAATTAATAAAATACTAACTCTACGGATGCAAAAATATTTTTCCTAAATTCTAAATATCAAAACAAAATTTTAGAAAAAAGAATTATATTTTTTTGATTTTTCTTTTAATTTTTATGAATTAAAAACTAAATTTAAGAAATTAAATGAAGAAAAATAGCAAAACGATTTGGAAAATTATGAAACTTTTTCAGTAAATTCTTAAGACTAATTAAAAGCTAAGAAAAATAAAAATTTTGAAAAAGCTTAAGCAGATAAGCTGCAGTAAGCTAAAACAGCTTATAAGCTAATAATTGAAAAAAGAGGTTTAAAAGAATTGAAAGAGAAGTGTTTAGCAGAGAAATCCCAAGGGTGCGTGTGGTAGTGAGTGTGTGATAAGAGGTTGAGGTATGGTTGAGGTCTGAGGTTCGAGTCACACTCACCTCAGACTTCCCATACTTCCCTTTTTCATTTTTTTTTTTATATTTTCTTTTTGAAACTGATTGAGTGCTTAATTATAAGCACTTTTTGTAAAGCAAATATTTTTTAGAAACTCTTAATAAGCTCAGAAAAACTGAGCTTATCAAATCAGTTAAAGGAGATGAAAACAAGGTGAAATAAAATAGCAAAAAGGGAAATAAGCTAAAAAGAAGCTATAGGCTAATGAAAATAAGCTAATGCAAACAATTCTCTCCTATATAACTAATCTAACTCAGAATAAGCAATAACCTCAGCAGATAAGCTCAAAATAATCCAAAAAGCTAAAAGCCAAAAAAACTGATGTATGCCTAAAACTGATTCTGAGGTGCTGATATGGGGCTTAAAAAGCTATCAAAAAGCAGTCCAAAAATTCTAAGAAATGGGCAATGCCTAGACAAGCTACCAAGGATGATCTGTGCCAAAATGCAGCTTATGTGAATTAAAATTGAAGTAACTAAGGATGAAAGATTAGAGCTTATTGGGGCAATTTGGGCTGCAATATGCAGTCTGCAATTGCAGTTTGGGATTTTGCACCTCAGTTCACTCAAAACTTAATGCTACTTAACCAATTCTTGGATTCTTTCCTTAAACTATAAAGTGCAACTAGAAACACCAAAAATATCATTCAAATAAGCTTTAGCTTATTACAAGCTTGAATGGGCAGTGATGGTTCTAAATTTCTACCTATGGGTGCAAAACCTCAAGAAGCTCCAAAACTGCCTAAACCCTTATGACCACAGTTTATATAACCTTAAATAAGCTCAATCTAATCTCAGAAAAAGGCAATTGAACAGTAACTTGTAAATTTCTACCTAGAAGAAGCTTGTTCCAAACAACCCTTATGAAACTGATATTGCAAATTTGAACTAGGAAATGCCAATATAAGCTATGCTACTGACTAAACTATGATTACCTAGCTTTCTTAACAACTAATAAGCAGTTTTCAACTTGTAAATAAGCACTATATAAGCTAACTCTAGTTTGACTGTTTTTGGTTTTTTTTTGTGACTATTTAGAACAAAAATGAGATGAGCACTCTAACTACTGATTAAAAAGCACAAATAAGATCTAAATAACTACAACTAATCAATTAAGCACTGATATACTCTAAATAAGCAATAGAACAGTAATAAGCTTATAAGAACTTATATTAGAAAGAAGCTTACAAGGGTCCTTTGCTTGAAAACAGATATGAAACAACCAACTAAATACCCAGGCTTGTTTATACAAGCCAAATATACCCCAATAAGCTTTTTTTCAGAACAGCTTATTCTTCCAAACAGCTTATTTGCTCCAGGTTGACTTTTGTTGACTTTTTGCAAATATGAGACAAAATCAGTTTTTAAAACTATTATAAAACTCACAATAAGCTAGAAAGCTTAAATGAGCTTATACTAAGAGAAAATAACTTACTGCAAGCTGCTTTTGAAATATTTTTGTATTTTTGATATATTTTTCTATTTTTATTTATTTTATTTTTTTTTGAAATTAGGAAGTAAAATAGAAGTGAAGAAAAAATATTGTAATGAAAACTTAATAGAGCTTATAATAAGCTTAATGAGACAGAATTTGAGCTAATATTGGCTTAAACTAACACTTTTGAAAAAACAGAAACAAGGATTTGATAAGAATTGAAGAACAAATTCAAAACTAAAATTTCATTAATATTAAAACTTTGAGTACATTAAACCATTACAACTTTAAAAACACTGAATTACACTAAAAAAACATAAACTTGACTCGAATTAAACCCTAACCTAGACTCTAAAAAAAACTTCAAAAACTAGCCTCCATTATGTGAAGAAGAAGCTGCTATTTATAGACTTCAGGAGAGCTAGGGTTTCTTCTGGGAACCTCCTAGACCTCTCAAAATCGACCCTTGGATCAAACTTGGGCACCAATCCCTATTATCTCAGCCATTGATGGTAGAAGGTAGAGCTTCGACCAATAGGAGTGCTGGGATTTGCCACCTGGCATTCCCTTGTCCTTCTAGAAGCATTTTAGATATTTTTAGGCGGGGTAATAAATATAGGTTGTAGGGTAATTCGTGGGGAAGGAGAGGGAACAGTAAGTTGGGTAATTTTGGAGGGAAAAAGGTTAAGGGTTGACCGGGTTGGCTGTGGTTGGTTGACTTAGGTTAAATAAAGGGATTCGGGTTATGTTTGATCCGGTTCAGGGTTTAGTTTTTAGGGAATGGGCTGGTGGGCTTATGTTCTTATTTTCCTTGGGTTGGGTTAGTGGGATAGTTTTTGGGTTGGATTAGTTCTTTTGGCAGGAATTTTTAGGATTAGTTATAAGTTTAGTTTTTTTAGGGATTTTTGGTGAAATGGGTTTAATGGTTAAGGGACTATTTTTGTAATATGCTGAATTTCTCACCAAGGACTATATTTGTAATTTCTCAATGATCCAAGGGCCGTTCTTCAAAAATATTATCTTTGACGAATTTTTCCCCAGCTTCGGCTCTATAAATATCTTTTTCAAATCTCGTGCCCGTGTTTTCTGGATTTTTCTTCATTTTTGTCCTTTTTTCGAGATATCCGTACCTGCATATTAACAAACATAAAAACACAAATATCTTTGGCATTTTGGTCAGTTTTTGGTCGTTTTGGTCTTAATTTGGTCAAGAAAAAGGTATGTGAATAAGCACATACCAGTCATCAACCTCTAATAGATCTATTCATTATATTCACGTTCACATACAAGTGATTAATGGCTCATGATAAAGGGTCTTGTGGCAATAAGGTAACTTAGGCATATATCAAGTGTCAATAAGCTGGCTTATTTGTAGCTTATCAAAACAGCTTAATGGGCTTTAAAGTCCAAATCGTTATTTTTAAGGATTTTCAGAATAGGTTTTTGCGATTTTACTTTGATAAGTTTTAAAGGTCAAATCGTGATTATCATAACAAGTTGCATAAGTGAAAAATGTAGTTCGTTGGGTCATGTAGTAGTTCGTGTAAATAAAATACGGGGTTGTTTAACAAATTCGTGAGTTACGAGTTCGTTTTCTAGGCTTCTTGGGGACATTTCATATTAAAACACTTAGACTAATTTTGGTGTGTTTCACACATAAGTTATACGTGTACATATAAGGTCTGTGTACGTTTTAATGAAGCATTTCATGGTATGTTAAGTTGAAAGAGGGGTGAGTGGTGGTTGCTAAAGCTTCTCATGAAGGAGTTTGTCACTTACATAGGCTAAACTAAGTTAACATGTACGTAAGGTATATATATAGAAAGGTTATACATTCGAGTGGAAAAACAAAAGATGGTGCATGCATGTATTCTAACGTGCACTATTGTGATCTTAAATCATCCTCAGTGAGAGTTGTAGACATGTGGGTTTCATGCAATCTACTCAAATAGAATATATGTATAACGACCTATGCAAAATAAATGATACGTTCGAATGAAATGTGAGACATGTATGCAAACAAAGGTAACGTGAGAAACTGAATTGAGAAAGGTTTCCAAGACACTTATTACACCTTTGAAGGTGGTGAAGAAGCTATGGTATTCGAATAGAGTACAAGAACAAAATAGTCTCCTCGCTAAGAACAAAAATACGTTTTTACGTATTGTGCTCTTTACCCGTTTGCTTCCCAAGGAGAGACAAGAACTTCTGAGTGTTTAAGGTATCTAGTGAGATGAAAGTGAGTGAAGTGTGAGTAGGGTAGAGTGGCTAGAAGGGGTATGATATAGAAGGATATCTCACACGTTATTTGAATTTTTGACTTCAAAACTAATCATATGGAGCTACTGTGGAGCAGCAGGGTTTGGAGGTACTTTTACAATCATTCTACTACCCTTAAAGATCATAGGAAAGATTTGAAAGGTTGGTATGGTCTTATCTTAGTTGGTGATACATATATGCACACGTTTTCTTTTTATACGAGCTCCAAAATAAAACTAGCGTGCCACATTATTCTCCTGCAGTCCTAACCATCCTCTAAATGTCATATTATGTTAAAAATATCATTAGAAGAACGTAGGAAAAATCGGGATTCAAAATGGTTGAGTTTTGGGATGAACGGTTTGGCTTCGAATACCCTAGAAATACTCGATATCTAGGTCTGAAATTTGGCACAAGTAGAGTTTAGTGGGTAGTGATTATCATGGTGCAAAAATACTCCTAGATCGTGTTTGAGAATTCGAAGTACGAGGTTCGTTTTTAGGGTGGTGTGAAATCGGGTATAACATGAAATAACAAAAGGGAGTGTGTGGGCCTTGAGTGGGCTGATGGTGGTGATGGGCTGGAAAGAAAAGCGCAGCCCGTTTGGTTTGTAGCTTAAGTATAATTAGTGAAAAGAATTAGAAATAATTAAATGTAATTAAGGAAAATTAAATATGTTGGGTGTATAGAATTTATTGGTACTTATTACAATTGGTGGAATTTAAATTTAGTGACAATGGTGTTTTGTGAATTATTAGATCTTGTGAAATCGTTATGTCTCGAGGTACGTGTCATTATTTGGTAAAATATCATGATAACGTGACTTGGTGGAAATAATAATAGAAGAAAATTTTAAATTTTCCCGTAAAAATGGGATTTATTAAACAGTAACTTGAGGTTATCATTAATTAATGAGAATTATTAGGATAGATTTTTGTAGAATCCTACATATATTAATGGGGAAAATAACTTGATGGTCATAAATTTAATATACTTACTATGAATTCGATAGTAAAGCAGTTCGTGAAAGCATGGTAGCCCATAAACTGACCGCAACTGATGACTACAATCTTGGGCGTCGATCGACAGTTGGAGTTCATCGAACATGAGTTCCAAAGCATATTTGGAAACTTTATACCACAATTCTGCAAATAGTGGTATATTACATTTATTCATTCTCTCGTTTTTGTTCTATTAAAAGTTTCAATTATCGCAGTTTCTTGCGCAACGAGAATCTTATCGATCGAACTCAACAACGTGTCTAAGTTGGACTATGTGCTGCCCAAGTATAATTTCAACAACGAGTGTTGACCCTCAACTCTGCATGTTGTTGACTGGCCGAAGCTGCGATATATCGGTAATAAACGCGAGAAACATGTTTGAATAACCTTGCAGCCAGTTATTCAGATACGAATAAATATCTGAAAAAATAATGAATTAATAAAAAGTCATTCGGGTACTTATTTATTATATAATAAAAACAATGAATTAATAATTAAGTACTTGCATGTTCGACCAATAACTGTTGTAGGTGTTGATAATAATGCGTGAATATGCCGCGTGTCAGAGCTTTAACCATCCAATCCCATGTTCCTTTAATGGACTCATACTCCTTTAGCGAATTGCATCTATTTCTGCAATACTGAAGCACATTTTGTGAAATGTGCCACTGACAGAGTAATTTGTTTGCGTTCGAAAATTCTTCGTTGCATGCCCCAACCAATGCTAAATCTCTGTCAGTGATTATATCACGCGGGTAATATTTTTCGTCTATCACCTATTTCACACATTGCAATAACCATTGAAAATTAGGCCCCTTTTCTTTGTCCAAAAAGCAAAACGCCATTGAAAATGTTTTGTTTGTTGAAATTAATCTAACAATTTCAAAAAATGGCAATTTAAACAACGTGGTATTGTATGTTGAGTCCATTAGCATGATTTCAGGGAATGTACACCATAGAGCATATGACGTGGGGTGAACAAAAAATAGTCCCTCAAGCTCATTATGCTCATTAACCCTCTCATAATATATATACCCTGAATGCATCAAATGTGAGTAAAGAACTTGGATTGGAGTTCTATGACCTATTAGGGCTCCACGGATCTTACTTTGTGCGTTATATATAGTTTTAATGCTAGACACGTTATCTGGATTACGCTCCTTTATTGACGAAAGTATATGACGTGGTGGTACGTGATAATATGTCAATTGTTGCACCAAACTGAACTCATTATCCTTTAATCGCATTGCATATGGGACACCATGCAACGACTCTGCAAAATCATGATTATGCAAATTCTATAGTAAAAAGGGCAGTTCTCTCTGGTGAATAATGGCGAATCCCTAAAGCGAATACGATTCTAAATCTTCGATCATAACCCTTTTAATTTTTTCATTCTCCATCGTGGGTCGGTGATCTTTAATTGGTTTGTAATCATTCTTTTATATTCGCTTTGTACTGATTCCATCTAATCCTTTAATTTTAAGTATCCATTCACTGGTCGGTGATTTATTTAATTATTGTTGTGAGATTGGTTTTGGTGCCTGAATTTTATCTCATATATCATTTAATCGATCTCATATATTGTTGGTCCACACGAATTATGGATCCAAGTAGCCTTTTTACTTGTTAGACGACTTGTATAAACCAAATCGATCTAAGTAAGAAACTCTAACACTTTGCTTATTGTTAATGCGGAATCTTAACAACAAACAATGAAGAACACAATAATTATAACTAACTTCTTATATTAATTCTTTTAATCTAATTGATTACAATCTTCGTCGTTATCAAAAACTAATGACTAGGGTTCCTTTTATACACTAAGGAAACCCTAGATACAAAACTTGTAGAAGGATATACGTATCTTCTCTAAAGATAACTACGTATCATTTCCTAACTTATATCTAACAAACTTTCCTAACTTTCATGACCAGACTTAACAACTAAAGTCAACAAGACTTAACTTTACTCTACCAGACTTAATAATGAACAACCAGACTTAACTATTACAAGACTTAACTAATAAAACTAACAGACTTAATTACGTAGTCCACCAGACTTAATTCTGTTCTTCCATTAAGTCTTCTCTTGTCTTGTGATAATTCCCAACAATCCTCCCCTAACTTGATCTTCATGCTTCATGAACTTCAAGTTTCTTCTGAATAAGCTTCTGAGGATTTAATCTTGAACTCTTGGAATTATCTCTAACACTTCAAAACTTCAAATTTGATCTTTATGTAGCAACTGGACTTGAATAATCTTTTCACCATCTGATATGCAATCCATCTGATCTTCACAGCAACCATGACTACTTGTACATCAATACTTTTAAGTTTCATACTATTCTCATCACTTCCAGGTGTGTAAACTCCTGTGAGATGTGAATCATTGAAAATTAATGGATTTGATGTCTCTTTACCAATAGCCATCACTACTGGAGTAGCCAATGTTTTGGTGTGTAAGACCATGGTACATTAATAACCATATGATTTTTAGTAAACCATCAACTATCAACGAATTTGTTTTGTCTTTACCAAAAGCCGTTTGCTTTTGAACTAGCCAATTCTTTTGATGGAATGCACCTCATCTTGGTGAATTGATTACCATGTATGGTTTTCCACAGCCTTTACCACAAGCCATACCTTGTGGGCTAGCCAACTCTTCACTATCTCAGATATGGTGAGTTGAATACCATACAATTTTTGGTAAATTGCCAACCATTAACGGATTTGAAATATCTTTACCAGAGCCGTTTTCTCTGGATTAGTCAATCCTTATGTTGGTTAAACATGGTGGACTGATAACCATTTGTTGTGTTAGTGCTATGCACCTTCACCAAGTGAGAAGTTCCTTTAGTCTCACTTAACAACTTGAAAATTCTTTCAAACACTCTTAAACACCCCAATATGGTTCTTTTAAAGATTTTTCCTTAATCAAATCAAGTAACTGCTCATAAACTTCATTCTTCTCATCTGCATGTAACTTCTTTTCCAACATTGCCTTGCAGACCCTTGATGATAAAGGATATTCTACTTCTACAAGCATATAAATATGAACTATCTGTAGAGATAAGCAATGTACTCTACATCTATGAAAATATCTCCAAGTCACAACTTCTTGCTGATCTGACAATTTCCAAATCTCATCTGTTGTTGAAGGTGGCTCAAACATCACTTTTAAGTCTCCCCAAAACACCCTCTCAAACTCCTCTTCAGGTGTATTGTCTCCATGTTTGATGTTTACCAACTTATAAAGTTCTTGAAGATCTTCCCTACTCACATCATTCAGAATTGCTGGAAAATTAAGGTATACAACATCAGTGTTGTCTTCCCTTATGATTTGATAAGCAGCTCTTTGTCCAGTCCTAATTATATGATATTTAACAATTTTAGCTGGTTCCTTAGAAATCTCAGGAATTGTTCCCATAGTACAACCCTCAGATGAAGGTTCTTCTTCTTCTGATTCACCTTCTTCTTGTACTTTCTTCTTGAATTTACTCTTTCTTGCTATACTTTTCCTCCTTGTAAACTTTATGACTGGCTTTTTGACTTCTTTCTTTCTTCCCCAACATCAGACACTTTCTCAGCTTTAGATTCCTTTTCAATTTCACTTGATACTTTTTCACTTTCAGATGCTTTTACTATCTCAGCCTCCATAGCAGGCTCAGACTCTGCTACTTTCTGTCTCTTGAAACTTCTTCTCTAAGAATATTTATAATCCACTGGCCTATAGCCATGATCTCTCTCATATGCACTCACATATTCAGCTTGAATTTCCTCAAATTATCTTCCTCTCATCTTTTTCCATGTTGAGTGCAACATGTTCTTTAGATACATCTTCATCCCATGCATTTGATCTGCTTTAGACATCTTCTTGGGAACTTTGGTTTTCTTCTGAGTTTGTCTTATTACTGACATAAAATCCCCCAAAGTTTCTTCATTCCTTCTAGCATTTATGAACTCTGCTAGTTTTTTAGCTCTCTCCTCAGCAGTCAAACCTGGAATAGCTTTAAGTTCTTCAACTTTGCCCTCAACTCATCATCTTTTTCAATCATTTCCTTCAGTGGATCATCATTAAACTCTTCTGATATCTTTCTTGCAAGCATTTCATCTTGTCTTTTCTGCTCTTCCTCCTTTTCAATCTCAGCCTTTTCAATTGCTTGTATTCTAGCAATCTCAGCTAAAGAAGCTTGCTATTCTCTTTCTTGTCTTTTTGATTTCTTGGACTTAGGAGCTTCCATCATAATTTGTTTTCCTTCCCATTGAATTTTAGGCTGCTCCTCATTACCAGACTTATCTCCATGAGCAGAACTAACAAACCTCACCAGACTTTTCTTGACCCCCAGACTTAATTTCCTTACCAGCATTAACTTCAACAGACTTAATCTCACCAGACTTAATACCTTCAGCAGACTTATCCAATTCTTCATCAGATTCTTCATCAATTATCAACTTTCTTTTGGATATCTGCTTTTCTTCCTTTGTTGTTGAATTTTACTCAGAGATTGAGCTAGTGTTTCTGTGCTTCCTTTGTTTCAGGACTTATATCTACTTCATCAGCTGGTTTATCCTTTGCTGGTGTCTTAAGAACTTGTTCTTCCTCTAAATTCCTCCCCTGTTTGGAAGAATTTTCATCCTCACCTTCTTGATCATCAAAAGCAACTCCTTTCTCCTTCATAACTTTCTCCAACTTTTTAACCCTCTTGACCAAAGTTAGAATAGCCTGACTCTTAGCATTGTTAGCCTTCTCCAATAAGTCTATTCTCTTAACCAAAGCAGGCACCAAGGTGAGAAGAGCCTCCACAGTCATAGGGTTGGATTCCTCCTCCTGAATAGGACTTGGAATTTGGGTTTGCTGTGGTGGTGAAGATGGTGTAGGTGTAGGTACCCTTGGTTGGGATGGTGATGGACTTGGTTGTGGTGTTGGTGATCTTGGTTGTTCCTGAGCTTGCTCCACATTGGTTGGTTGTTCAACATGAGATGTACCTGTAATGTTAGTTAAACCAGGAAGCATAGCAGGCAAAAGTGGCCAATGTGCCCATTGAATCCCCTTTTCATGTTTGCAAAGATTTTAGGAGTAAAAGCCACAATCACATAAATCTGCATTTTATCTTCAGGTTCAAAATTTAAAATCATTTGCAAAAATCTTGGGTACATCAAAAACTTATGTTTTGCATTTTTGACATTTGCAACCATGCCATCAAAAATCAATTTTGAAAAATTAAATGGCCGTCCAAGTGCAAGACAGACCAATGCAGAAGCAATGTTGCTTCCAAACTGATCTCATCCACCACTCTTGGGACTTAGGCAATGGAGCAAATGATGAAGTAAAAACCTCCACTGTGGTGTAAAATAGCTTTTCCAAAAAGTAAAGGTACCATCAGTGGGATATCCTATAGTTCTCATACCCTCAAAAAGGTCATCATTAGACAATATGTATTCCCCTGAAGCATCACCCATTTGGAGACTACTCCTAATGGAGGCTTCAGTAATGGTGAAGTCATGGGTGTCAATTGTTGCCCTTAGCTGTGATGTACCATCAACTAGGGTTTCATAGGTCACAGACCCCCAAAATTGCTTAACAAGAGATTCATAAATAGTAGGATTTGCAGTTAAAGCGTACCGAAGGTTAGAACCTTTCAAGAAATCTACTATCTGCGCAAAGCCGTCACTTTGGTTTGGTTTCTTCAAGAAACCAACTTGATTGTGCTTGTCAACAAACTTTAGTGAAGCCATTGATGAGATTATGAGTAAGTGCTGCTTGAGAATTTAAATTAGGGTTTTTACTGGTAGTAGAAAAATAGAGTAAATCTTGGCCGTGAATAAACATTGTAGAAATTAGAAGTAAATAATGGATAAAGATGAAAAATGAATTAAATCTTATCCATATATACCTCTTTCCCCCAAAAATATCAACGGTCATATTTAAATAAGATAAAAAAATCTTTATTCGACTGACCAGACCTAATGGTAATAAATTAATTACATTTGTCATACTACCAGACTTAAAATTGGTCAACCAGACTTAATCACTGACTCACCAGACTTAACCAAAGAATCAGACTTACATACTTGAGCAAGCAATAACAAGGCTTCATATCACCAATCCATGTTGTTCTGCAAAAGTTAGTCCCAACACCAAGAGAAAAACAAGAAAAACATACAAACAATTTTTTATTTTTTTTTAATTTTTTTTTAACTAGAATTAAATCTACTACAAGGATTAACTCCTAAGACTACCAAAATTAAAAATAACTACAAGAATTAACTTCTAATACTACCAGAATTAAAGAAAATCCTAAGTACTGGTTATTATACAAACTTTACATTTTGACCTCCCCTTAAGTTTAACCTCCCCTTAAGACTAACCTCCCCTTAAGTCCAGCTATGGGTTTATCATACCAATGCTAACCACTAAGTAATTAAACCTAGGGCCATCAAAAGCTTTAGTTAAGAGGTCTGCAACATTGAAGTCTGTGTGTATTTTATCCACTCTAATTAATTTCTTTTCATAGCAATCCCTAATGAAATGATGCCGGATTTCTATATGTTTAGTTTTAGAGTGGTACACAGGGTTCTTAACTATACAGATAGTGCTCTCATTCTCTATGTGAATTATAGTGTTCATAAAGTTCAAACCATAATCCAACATTTGGTTCTGAATCCACAAGACTTGTCCACAGCAATTGGCAGCTGCTACATATTCAGCTTCAGTGGTTGATGTAGCTACAATGGTCTGCTTCTTGCATTGCCAAGAGATTAATCTTCTTCCAAGGAATTGACAACCTCCAGTTTTGGATTTCCTATCAAGGCTTGCACCTGCATAATCACTATCTGAATAGGCTTCCAGGTCAAAAAATGACTCTCTAGGATACCAAAGGCCCAAATTGGGTTTGCCCTTTAGGTATCTAAAGATTCTCTTCATAGCATGAAGATGTGAAGTCTTGGGGTTAACCTGAAAACGTGAACAAACACAGACTGCATACATAATGTCAGGTCTAGAAGCAGTAAGATACATTAGAGAACCTATCATTGATCTGTAAAGATGCACATCTACATCAGCAGCATCTTCATCCTTTGTTAAAGGCACCTTGTTCTCCATGGGAGTGACTGCAGTCTTCACATTTGAAAAGGCAAACTTCTTCAAGATCTCTGCTACATACTTGTCTTGAGAGATAAAGAGTCCATCTGCTTGTTGTTTTACTTGCAGTCCTAAGAAAAATGTGAGTTCACCCATAGAACTCATCTGAAACCTTCCCTTCATTAATGCTTCAAACTCCTCACACCAAGACCTTTTAGTAGAACCAAATATGATATCATCCACATAAACCTGGACTAGGATGATATCCTTCTTGTTTCTCTTGATGAACAAGGTCTTGTCAATCACACCTCTTTTGTACCCATGCTCTTCAAGGAAGTTGGAGAGAGTTACATACCAAGCTCTGGGAGCTTGATGGTGACCATATAAAGCTTTGATAACTTTGTACACTTTCATGGGTTTTGCTGGATCAACAAAGCCAGGAGGTTGATGAACATATACCTCTTCTTCTATAGTGCCATATAAAAAGGCACTCTTCACATCCATCTGATAGACTATGAACCCCATATATGATGCATATGCTAAAAATAACCTAATAGCCTCAATCCTGGCTACCGGAGCAAAAACCTCATCATAATCTATCCCATCCTCTTGTCTATACCCTTGTGCTACTAATCGTGCCTTATTCCTTACAACTACTCCTCTTTCATCCCTTTTGTTCCTGAAGACCCACTTTGTGCCAATCACCTTAGCTCCACTTGGTAGATCTACAAGAACCCAAACTTTCTGCAATTTGAATTGCAATAACTCCTCTTGCATTGCTTCCACCCAACTCTCATCTTCAAGTGCTTCAGAGACTTTGGTGGGTTCCTTTTGAGAAAGGAAACAAGCAAACAAGCAATGTTGTTGGTCCTTGTGGTTGACCCTTTGCTGCTTCTTAATAAGACTGATAAGTGCATGAGATGTAGGAATCTTTTGCACTTTACTTCTGGTTTGAACAGCTGATTGAGGATCACCAATAATCTGAATTTTGGGATGAACTTTGTGAATTCTGAGTGTTGGAGCTGGACTTACATCTACTTCAGTGGGTAGGTTGTTGAAGTTAGTAACTACCCCTTCTTCATCATAAGAAGCCCCATCAAAAATTCCTTCATCTGGCTTATCAAAGACCTCAAGTTCAGGCATCTCAGAATCATCAAAATCAGCATTTGGAGTAGACTCAGGTTGAGCAGAATTAACAGCAGCTCTACCAGACTTAACTGAGTTAATGCTGGTAGGCTTCTCTCCACCAGAATTAATAACAATACTACCAGGATTAACCAGATTAGTGCTGGTAGCCTTCTTCCCAAGATGTTTGTCAGCCAAAGCATTCATTTCTTCTCTGAAGGATAAGATTTCTTCTGAAACTTTTGTAGGAGAACCCTCTTTTTCTTGAGGCTTGTTCACAGTCTCCTTCCTATTTTTAGAATATTTCTTTGTTCCTTCATTTGCAGCAACATGGTTGACTTCTGTGGTAGGAATCACAATAAGCTCCTCAAATTCTTTGCCTTGATCAGCAGTGCTTGCATCTTGAGTACCTGCATTGTTAGGCACTTCTATGGAACCTGCATCAGGGTTAGCTTGATTCTCCTTGGAGACAGGAATATAGTTCATAGAATCAGTTAAATAATCAAGATCAAACATCCATCTATGACCTAGTCCCTTCACATTGGGTTTTTCCTCAAGAAAATTAACATGAAGATTTTCCTCTACTTTCTTGGTCACTAAATTGTAAACCCTAAAGGCCTTACTATTTAGTGAATACCCAACTAGAAACCCCTCATCATATTTTCCTTCAAATTTTCCAAGCACACTTAAGGTATCAAGAATGGTCACATGGCACCCAAAAGGCCTTATATAGCTAACAACTGGTTTATGGCCAAAAATAAGCTCATAAGGTGTTTTATTCTGAGGCTTGGTCACTCTAACCCTATTGAATATATAGCAAGCAGTTGCAACTGCTTCAGCCCAAAAGGTTGTGGGTAAGAATGAGTCTGCTAGCATGGTTCTAGCTGCCTCAATCAGGGTCTTGTTCATTCTCTCAGCAACTCCATTTTGCTGTGGAGTTCTAGCATTGCTATATTGTTGCTTGATTCCTTTTTCACCACAAAACTCAATCATGCTCATATTCTTAAATTCTGTGCCATTGTCAGTCCTAATGATCTTAACCTTGTGATTTAGTAGGTTTTCTTTTTGCCTAATGAACCTTTGAATTAAATCAGAGGTTTCATCTTTAGTAGACATAAAGAATACCCAGCAATACCTGGTGCAGTCATCAGTAATGACAAGGCAATAACTAGCATGGTTGATACTTCTAACAGATGTAGGGCCAAACAAATCCATGTGTAAGATATGCAAAGGCTCAGTAACAATCCTATCTAACTTAGCCTTACAAGAAGCTCTATGCTGTTTGCCCTTATTACAAGCTACACAGGCATGGTCATTCCTAAAAAACTTGGAAGGTAAGCCTCTAACTAAATTACCCTTCACAAGTTTGTTCATATTCTTGAAATTAATATGACCTAACCTTTTATGCCACAATTTAGATTCATCCAAAGTAGCTTTTGCAAGCAAACAAGCAGAACCTTTTGCAACTTCAGGTGCTTTCATATCAAAACTGTACATGTTGTGTTGTCTAGGAACTTTAAGAAGTATCTGACTTTCATCAGGCATCTTAAAATCCGAAGTCAATACAAAACATTCAGTTTCACTAAAAAGCACCTTATGCTGCTTATCACAAATTTGTGATATTGAGAAAAGGTTAAACTGCCCTAGTTCTTTTACAAAAGATACATTGTCAAATTCTAAATTGCCTACAACAATTCTACCTTTACCAGTTATCTGACCTTTACTTCCTCCAAAGGTAACAGAACCTCCTTGGAATTCTAGAAAATCCTTCAGATGATTCTTGTTACCAGTCATGCGCCCAGAGCACCCACTATCAAATATTCCTTTGTCTTCCATGTTCTTCAGTGGATGTTCCTGCACAAAAGTAGAGAAATTAGTGTCTCTCTAGGACCCAAGCCTCTGAAGACTTGGGTATGCCCTGTGGATCAACAAATTTATAGGTCTTGTATGAGCTTGATCCACTGTTGTTCTTGGATTCATAGGTAAGTGTGTTCTTAAAAGGATCCCAAGACCAACATGCTGGGGTCTTAACAGCAGAATCCCCATTTTCCCTTACAGCACTTGAGCTTGAAGCTTGTGTTGTACTATTAGCAAAAGGACTCCTCACAGGTGAATGAGGTTTGTAAAAATTTTTTCTTTGATTATATGAGTTCACCTGTTGTCTATTTATTGGTTGCCTGGGTCCAGAATGATTAAACCACCCAGAATTAACACTTGGCCTCACATAATTAACATTTTGACCAGCAGAACAAACATTTGGTCTACCAGAATTAAAATTTGGCCTACCAGAATTAAAATTTGGTCTACCAGTACTAACAGATGACCAACCAGAATTAACATTAGGCATACCAGAATTAAATTGTGCTGGTCTAGTCACAAACTTATTAGCATGATTAATCCTGTTAGCATTATTCCAAACTGGTTTATCATTCATATGGCCAGCATTAACACTTTTATCCTTTCTAAGTTCAGCCTCTCTTTTCATCCTAACCTCATGAAAATCATAGTCCCTAATCAAATGACTTAAACTACCACACACAAAGCATCGTTTAGGACCAAAATTGTGGTTTCTTTTGTACTCTCTTCTCATTCTATCAGGTTTTGGGGACTCTTGATTTTTGACAGACTTCCTAGAAAATTTTATGTGAGTATCACAACTAGGTTTATCTATATGAGGTTTGGGTGTAGTCACAATTGGTTCACTATTTTTTACTGATCTTGACTCAGAAGCATCTTTAGGTGCACTCTCTGATTCTGAATCAGACTGCTTAGAGATATCTCTACTAGATCCTTCACTGTCATTGGTTTGACAAGTGGAGTATTCACTAGATTTGTCATCTGAGTTGCCTGTCTCAGGATAGATAGGACCCTTTTTACCATATACAAACAAAGAGTCATCTAGGTCTTTCTTTTGTAGAGGAGTGTAATCTCCACTTAATGGAGGTGGCACCCCTTTGAAATTATCAGTTTTAATGAACCTATTGTACATTGGCCTACCAATAGAATCCTCTTTCCTACATTTGAACACAGATCTGTCCATCTCTTTCTCATAGCTTAGAACTTCACTATCTGACTGTATCCTATAACCTAAGCCAATTTTACTTGTAGAGCTCATACTAGATGCTATTATCTTATCCTGACACTTAGCAGAATGGGTCCATTTATCTACTTTCTTTTGCAATTCATCTCTTTCCTTAACAGCTTTCAAGCCTGCTCTTCTATATCTTTTAAGTTTTTCATCTTTTTCATATATCTCTTAAGCTTGAAAGGTGTGTTTTTCATTTAAGGAAGCTTATTTGTTTTGATAGTTCACTATTTGTGCTTCTAAAGTTTTATCAGCTTTAGTATAAGCAAGAATTTTTGCTTCCTGATCACCTATTTGTGTTAATTGTTCATCACACAAAGCTTTAAGATGATTATATGAATCAATGCATAATTTTGAGCACAAAGATACCTCATTACTGGAACCACTAGCCATAAGTGCGTGGCTTGGCTCTTCATCCTCAGGTGTGTGTTCATCCCAATTCACAACTCCAGCTTCCAATGTCATCAAGCTCGTCTGATTCTTCCCCATCTTATCATCATCTTGAGAGTCAGAACCCTTCTTCTTTTTCCAATCAGTAGTCACGTTTTCCTTGCAATCTCTGGAAAAGTGACCATGCTTGTGACAATTGTAGCACTCAACAGTCCTCCTATTGTATCCTACTGGTGACTTCCCATCAAGCTTAATGTTCCTCCCAGTCTGCTTGTAAAACTTCTTAACCCTGAAAGCAATCATGGCAATTTGCCATTTGATATCCATTTCTTCAACTTCAACATCATTGATCTGTTCCAGATCCTCACTGATGAAGTCTTGATCTTCTGGTTCCTTAGCAAGAAGTGAGTAAATTACTTCATCAGCAAAGCCTGCTGGAGCATCTCTTTCTTTTCTCATGCTGTTAGAAGAAGTTCCATAGCCACCAGAATTAATGCTGCCAGACTTAACCTTGTTAGTGCTCCTCTTGCCTTGAGAAACAAAAGCAACATTTGTAGAACTTGAAGATGCTTTTCCTTGGATTTCCTGTTCAAACACCTTGAGGTTGTTGTACAGGTCATCAGTAGTCATGGTGTCAATTTCACCATTCATCCTCATGGTCAATGTCACACTTGACCATTCTTTTGGTAGTGCTCTAAGAAACTTTTGGTTTGCATCTTCTTCTGACACAGCTGCACCATGAACCTCCAATTGTGATAGAAGATGTTGAAACCTATCATAACCTTTTTCCAATCCCTCTGAACTGGATACACTGAAAGCTTTAAATTGCTGTTTAAGAACAGCCTTTTGCATCTTCTTGGAGTTAGCATTTCCTCCAAATCTTTTCTTGATAGCCTCCCAAATTTCTTTGGCATCATTCATGCCATGAAAACTTCTCAAATTCTCTTTGGGAATTGCCATTAGCAGCATAGTCTTGGCCTTCTTCTCCTTTTCAACAGCCCATATCTCTTCAGCAGATACTGGTGGTAATATCCTAATCACTCCATCTGTTCCTTGTGAAATCCTTTTCTTCGAATTCCCATTCTGTATGACCTTCCAGACTTCGCTGTCAATATACTCCAGATAATGTTCCATATCCATAGCCCAGATGTCATATTCTTCTCTCTTTAGGATTGGGAGTTTTATGTTGGATATGGTTGTTGTTGCAGAGATGGGTTGTTGTTGTCTAGATGTGCTTGCTTCAGGTTTTTCTTCATCATGGATTGATTTTTCATCATCACTGTTGTGAACTGAGAAACCATCATTCTTATTAGGATTTTCAACGTCAGAAATTTTGCAGGGTTTAGGTGAGTGAATTTAGGGTTTGGTTGTTGTGTTTCTTCAAACTCAGAGTCTCTTTACAGGCTCTGATACCACTTGTTGGTCCACACGAATTATGGATCCAAGTAGCCTTTTTACTTGTTAGACGACTTGTATAAACCAAATCGATCTAAGTAAGAAACTCTAACACTTTGCTTATTGTTAATGTGGAATCTTAACAACAAACAATGAAGAACACAATAATTATAACTAACTTCGTATATTAATTCTTTTAATCTAATTGATTACAATCTTCGTCGTTATCAAAAACTAATGACTAGGGTTCCTTTTATACACTAAGAAAACCCTAGATACAAAACTTGTAGAAGGATATACGTATCTTCTCTAAAGATAACTACGTATCATTTCCTAACTTATATCTAACAAACTTTCCTAACTTTCATGACCAGACTTAACAACTAAAGTCAACAAGACTTAACTTTACTCTACCAGACTTAATAATGAACAACCAGACTTAACTATTACAAGACTTAACTAATAAAACTAACAGACTTAATTACGTAGTCCACCAGACTTAATTCTGTTCTTCCATTAAGTCTTCTCTTGTCTTGTGATAATTCCCAACATATATCATGAAGGGTAGTTAGTTTTTTGGTGTTCAACGATCTAAACCCGAACTTTCAGTTTGGGTTTTTTTTAGTTAATTCTGTTCGCTGGTTGTGTCTTATTCTGCTAGACAATTGTTGGTTGCTGGGTTTGTAACTTTGTGTTGTTTGTGGGTTAAAGAGAGATGGACAAGGATAAGTGTGCGACTGATAAAACTGATACTACGAATAGTAATACTACTCGTGTAGACCAGGGAGTGGATGATACAAATTCGATTTTGAAAATTTTTAATACTAAGGTATCGAACATGGAAGGTGTAGGTGAAAAGGTTGTCAATGTGGCACATGCTGATGCTAGTTCTATGTCATTTACGGATATGCTTAAGGATAAGACCCCTAAAAAGGTTGTGAGGGTTACGGAGATGAGAAACACTAATTTTGTTGCCGGTGCGAACGTGACCATTCCGTTGGAAGTTGTTGATGAGGTTAGTTCTCGTTTCGCGAATACTCTATATGGATACTTTATTGGTAAGAGGCTTGCATTCCCGATCGTCAAAAATTATGTGATGAATACTTGGGCGAAGTTTGGTTTGCAACGGATAATGCTTAACAATGGTTTCTTTATGTTTCAATTTACAACAAAAGAGGGTATGGAAAGGGTTTTAGAGGAGGGTCCATGGTTGATTTGGCTTGTACCTATTATTTTGAATATTTGGACACCTAATTCTAAACTTAAGAAAGATGAAATTACGTCGGCTCCGGTTTGGGTTAAGATCCATAATGTTCCCTTAGTTGCATATTCTGAAGTGGGGCTAAAGAGAGAAGTCCATGGAGAACTACCAAATCCAATGACTTTGATTTGTTCGTACCATTCTGTCATCGATCACTGCTGGGTCGGTTGGTGAGTCACCCAAAAAAAGTCTAATTTCTACACAACTTGGACGTCCCATTATGCTAGATGCCTATACGAGTGCAATGTGTCTGAAATCTTGGGGCCATAATTCTTATGCTCGTGTCCTTGTGGAAGTATCTTCGTTGGCAGCTTTTCTTGACTCAATTGTGGAAGCGATCCTATACTCTAACGGATCAGGTCATTCCTTGGAAACGCTTGATATTGAATACGAATGGAAGCCCCCAAGATGTGAAACATGTAAGTGACCGGATCTACACACACTCCTTGTGTTAGATGTGATACTAAGAATTATACGTAGTCTAGCACGCGAAATTTACTAGCTAGCACTTAGAAGACCTTATGTGTTTTGTATGATTTGAATAAAACAAAGAACACAGAATAATAACCTTCAATGATTCAATATTATTAGAATAATAATACGAGTGATCTCCTATCACTAGGGTTTACAACCTTAAATCTCTTTAATTTAATTCGTACTTCTATATCTCTGTATGTTAACCTAGGCAATCCTTTTATAGACTAAGGATTCCTTTACAAGATAACTATCAATCTAATTCTAGACGATATACACAATATCTTTTCCATATTTATATACTTACACAAATCATAAACCGTACTAACTTCTTCACTCAGCAGTCTTAACTGCTCATGTCTTCAACACTCTTCAACAGTCTTAACTTCCATCTTCAACAGTCCTAACTGTTACCTTCAATAGTCTTAACTGCTAAAGCTTAATTTCCTAGCAATCCTCCCCTAAACTTATGATTTCTATCCAAATCACTAAGTTTCTTCAAATTAAGCTTCTTCTTCTTAATGCTGAAAATTCTTTCAAACACCCATCAAGCAAATCTCTTAGATCTAGCTTTCACTTTTTGTGCAAGGTTGAACATCTTTGTTAATAGCATATCAGCCATCTCAGACTCTTCACTAGCTTCTAGTTTAGCATATGTCAGCATTGTCAAAACACCTGGTCTGAGTGGATAATGTTTTTCAACCAACATATATATCTCTATTCCATCCTTGGTAGACACCCTGTGTACTCCACGCATTCCAAATAATTTCCAAGAGATGTCCTTGACTTGTGCTTGAAATCTCCATATCGATTCTCCACCACCTGGTTCATAAATTCTCTTCAATTGAATCCATAGTTCTTCGTCTTTATCTTCAATAGGATCAATATCTCTGAATTTCTTTTTCACTAAGCTCCAAAGTTGATTTAGATCTTCTCTGTCAAAGCCTTTGAGTAAATCTTCAAACAACTTATATCTTTCAGAAATATCTCCAAGTCTGATAATCTTCCATCCCTTCATTCTTCCATCAGTAAACACTTCCCAGTCAATGATTGGATGTTTTACCTGCAAAGGTTTAATATAAGAAGATTCTGGAATAATCACCATCATGCTTCTGATCTTCTCATTAGTTAATCCTTCTTCATCAGACTTTTGTTTCTTAGCAACTTCTGATTCCATAGTTTTTGCTTCCCTCTTCTTATCTGTTTTGACACTTCTTCTTGGAGAATTCAAAATAGCATAAGTTTCATAGAATTCTTTTTCAATTATAGCATAATACTTTCCCTTGAAATCATTCATTGAGTAATTTGCTGAGTTCTTCAAATAATGCTTCATTGACTCAACAAGTTCCTTCTTTGTTGGCAATTTTGTCTTGTACCCTGACTTCTGTCTTTCTCTTATTCTATGAATCAAATCTTCCCACGTTGCAACTCCATTCTTCTTGAGTATGAATTCCTTAAGCTCCTCTGTCTTTTCTTCTTCATTCAACTCTTTATCTTTAAGAACCATTGAAGCTTGTGCTCTTACAATCACATCAGAATCCAGAAAATATTGTAACTGTTCATTGAACTCTTCTTGATTTACTTCATTTGATCGTTTTCTTTCCATGAATTCAGCTATATTTCTTACATCATCAGCAGCCATTTTCCTTGCAAATTCTTCATCATGAGCAATCTGAGCTTGTTTAGCTTCCTCACCAACCAAATCTTCTTCTACTAATTGCCTTGCAACCTCTGCATCATGATCTATCTGTTCTTGAGTTTTTTGTTTCAACCTTTTAAGCCTTTCAAGTTCTTGAGCAGCAGCCACTTCTTCAGATGTCATAGGCTTCTTCCCTTTATCTGCTCTTCTCCTTTCATAAACTTGTTCAGCAGAAGTTTCTTCAGTTGGAACTGCTTGATACTCTGTCTCAGCAGTTTGAACTGTTTCTTGCTCTGTCTCAGCAGTTTGAACTATTTCTTGCTCTGTCTCAGCAGTTTGAACTGCTTCTTCATTTGGAACTGCTTGATGTGTTTCAGCTGTTTCTTCTTGACCATAACCAGAACCTGAACCAATAACCAGAACCTGAACCAATATCAAAACCTTTATCTTGTTCTGAGCTTTCTTCATACCTCCCCTGAGATGCTGATCTATCCTTATCTTTACTAAATTTCCTCCCCTGTTTGGAAGAATTTTCATCATCCCCGTCTGAACCATCTGAATCATCATCATCAGAATCATCATCCAATACCACTCTTGCCCTTTTCTTCTTCAACTGTTCTTCAAGCTTCTTCACCCTTTTTGTTAACTTGGTATAGACTTTGGCAAAATTCTCCTTGTGAGCTTTGAACTCCTCCTTGGTTTGCTTTAGCTCCTTCTCCAAAGTGTCAACCTTGGCTACTAACTTGGTACATAAAGCCGTCAATTCAGTTTGTGAAGAACTACCCTCATAACTTCTAGTTGTGTTACCTGCTATGAGAGGTGAATCTTTGGGCAAGGATTCAGTCACAACCCTAGTTAGACTAGGTTTAGACCTTCTCCTATAAGTGACAGGTGGTTGTTGGGTTGTTTCAAATTCTTGAGTGGATGTGTGATGGGGATAAGTTGGAACTGCTGAACCTTCACCTAACTCAGTTTGAATCATTTGAAGAAATAATGGAACTGGTTCCCCTTCAAAAAGTCTACTAGCAATAGTCATATTTTGAAAAACCTTTGATTGTAGACTAGGCATAGCAAAAGTTTCAATTGGTTTTGTAAGTAGGTTTTTCTTTTTATTTAAAATTGTTTGAACAAACCTGGGATACATTTAAAACTTTGTTTTATTGTCAACATTTGATGCCATACCCTCAAAAATATATTTTGAAAAGTTAAAAACTCTGTTTGTAGACAAGCAAATGAGAGCAATAGCAATATTGCTACTGAACTGTTCCCAAACAGTCTTTTTATTACTTAAACAACATAGAAGAGTATGTATCAAAAATCTCCATTGGGGTGAAAAACATGCTTTTTGAAAAGTCAATTTATGTTCAGATGTATTATACCCCATTTTTGTAAGTTTTCCCGAATTTCAGTATTTAGCATAGTGTGGATACCATCTGAGTCATTTAATTTAAGATGTCTCCTAAGTATAGACTCGGTAACAACAAATTTAATGCCATCTACTTTAGTATGAATTTCTAAGTTTCCGTCATCACTTGTCAAGACAGACGAATTCTGCCAGAACTGTGTGATGTGCGAAACATAAAGTGTAGGAGAAACAGTTAGAGCATACCTTATGTGAGAGTGGTTGAGAAAGTCCACAACCTCATAAAATTTTGGCCCATCTCCTTGCTCTGTTTTCTCTAAAAACGCAACCTGGTTGTGACGTTTGACAAATTTCAAAACATCCATTCTTAGCAGTAAATATTAGTTAACAGCCGTGAATAGTAATAATTTTGAGTGAAAAGATAGAAGATGAAAGCAATATTGAGAGTTTATGGAGAGAGTTGTAGGGTTTCAAGTTGACCGACTTAAAGAATATGTTAACTATTTATTTTAGTATAAGAATAGATTAGAATAAAAGTTAACATATCTATAAGAGGATCCCTCAAAATCCATAATTCATCGAGTAAAAATCGCAACAAACCGCCAACGGCTAGTTTTTACCCCAAAATTAATTACTGACACGTCAGTCATAACGGCTAGTTGAACCGTACCAATATTTTGTACTAACCGTCCCAACTGTTGGAAAAATTTTGTTGAGCAGTACCAACTTTTTGAAATAAAATTTTTTAAAATACCATGGCTCAAACATAGTTTTTAGCAAACTATCAGCTATCAACGGATTTGATATGTCTTTACCAATAGCTGTTTGCTTTGGACTAGCCAACTCTTCACATTTAGATATGGTGAGCTGATAACCGTACAATTTTTGGTAAATTGTCAGCCATCAACGGATTTGATTAGTCTTTACCAGAAACCGTTTACTCTGGACTAGTTGGTTCTTATGTGGATAAGACTTGGTGAACCAATTACCATTTGTTGTATGCAAGGATCACATACTAATCTCCAGAACACCATTTAGTCCAAAACATCAAGCATTCATAATCCCTTGGTGTTCTCTCTCCAATCCTGCAATTGTTAGTCCAAAAACAAAGAAACAAAATACAAGCATATGACTAACAATGCACACAACAAGAAAAATTAATTTCCTGGTGGAACCCAAGCCAAAACAGACTTAGGCTTTCCTCTAGCATCAACATAATTTATTCTTTTCAAAACAGTCTTAGCACCATTGAGTTTAATTGGTCTCTAAACCCAACATGCTGAAGCATTCACTCTATTACCCATGTTTCCCTTAGCAGTGTTTTTATTCACACCAGCACCAATTACCCTGCTAGCAGTTGGAACTGCTGGCTTGGCAGTTGTTACCTTAGGTTTCCAAACTTTGTTTTTCACCACTGCTTTCTCATAAAAAGTTCTTTTACCAGCTTTGTATGATGGTTTAAAAACATTTATTGGATTTTAAACTGGTGGCCTTGGGTGAATTGGTCTCATAGGTCTGACAGTCTGAACTGCTGGTCTAGCAGTTTGAACTGCTTTAGGTCTAGACCTCAAAAGAACTGATCTGGGTATCATCTTGTCATTCCTAGGAAGAGTTTTAGGTCTTTCTAGACACATGCTTTTGTTTGAATACCCTCTAAAATACTTATCACAAAAAGCTGCAAGATGATCAAAGCTACCACAAGGGTAACAAGCTTTCCTATAGCAAACAAAATCCTTTCCTAATTGGTGGGATTTGTGGTCATTCCAATTCCTCTGGTTACCTCTTGGCTTGTTTTTGGTTCTATACATTTCTGCATACTTAACTGTTGGTCAAAAAGGTTTGGCATTTGATCTAGGCCTAACAGTCTCAGGTTTAACCATCTTTGGAACTTTTGGTTCCTCTACTTTAGCACTAACAGGCTTAACCACAGCCTGATCATCCTCATCATCAGAAGTCCATTCCTCAATAGTTGGAGCATCTGAGTCCTTAGGTGAGGACCTATCAGAAGACACCTTGTCCTCAGATAGTGATTTATCAATTTCACTTTCAAACACAGGTTTATCAACTACATCCTTCTTGGGTTGAGGACCATAGTTAAGCTCAGGAAATTGAAATTCAGGGAGTCCTGTGTGTTCTAAGTCTATACCTTTGGGTGATGGAATTCCTCTATAGGGAGGTGGAACTGACTTATATCCTAGGCCTGACTTAGCTTTATTTAGAATCTGAGTCTCAATTATCTTTTGAACACCTTTTGATGTGTATTCTAGTGTGTCTACACTCATCTGTATGTTCTCCTTAGCTTTCTTAACCTGTTCTAGCTCATGTTTTAAAACAGTAATTTCATTCTCTCTAAACATTAAGTCTCTCTTAACAATAATCATATTATCTGAAAACTTAGACTCATTGTTTTGATAATGAACAATTTTTTCTTCTAACACAGCTAAAGCTCTCTTATGATTTGCTAAGCTAAAAGCAGTTTCAACTAATTCTTTTCTCTGATTCTCATATCTTGTTTTAAATGTTTCTAGGTCTTTTAAAGCTTCACAAGATTTAGAACATTTTGAAACTTGTACCTCAGAATCAGAAAATGCCATGAGAGCAACCTCTGTAGATGCTTCTGCTTCCTCCTCTGCAATATAGCTCCAGTCAAATCCTAAGCCATCAATAGCAACCATGGCTTTCGAGCTTGAATCAGTAACCTCCACAACTCTTGACTTGTTTCCATATGCTCTACTCTTTCCATCTTGTTGGCTTGGCAATCTACACTCCCTTGAGTAATGACCTTTCTTGTGGCAGTTGAAGCACTCAATCTTGGACTTGTCATACCCTGCAACATCATTACTATTTATGACAATCTTCTTGCCAGTCTTCTTCAAGAATCTTCTAGCTCTCAAACTGAGAAGAGAGAGCTGCCACTTAATATCCATCTCTTCAATGTCATCTTCATCAATCTCTTGAAGATCTGAATGAGTCAACATACTTCCATTGTGCTGAGTAGTCAAGAAGGCACAATAAGTATCAATCTAATTCTATACGATAGACCAAGGATTCCTTTACAAGATAACTATCAATCTAATTCTATACGATATACACAATATCTTTTCCATATTTATCTACTTACACAAATCATAAACCGTACTAACTTCTTCACTCAGCAGTCTTAACTGCTCATGTCTTCAACACGCTTCAGCAGTCTTAACTTCCATCTTCAACAGTCCTAACTGTTACCTTCAACAGTCTTAACTACTAAAGCTTAATTTCCTAACAGTAAGTTATTTGATCATGATGATAATGGTTGTCCGAAAAAGGTTAAAACGGTTGATAAACCAGCGGTTAATGATGATGGTTTTACTGATGTGAATAGGGGAAAAGGTAAAGGTAAACAACTTGCCAATAGGCATGTGGATGGTGTGCATTTTCAAAAACCTAAGGTTCAATTTTATTATAGACCTATTTCTAAACCTAACAATGGTGGTGCGTCATCTTCCAAAACGAATGGTGATCCAAATGCTGGTACATCCTCTTCTCCTTCTAGTTCTTCCAATAATAATAATCAGAATTTAAAGGATCCGGGGGTGGGTGGTTCATCGTATACTATTCCTTCGGTGAGTGGTAATGTGCCTAATCAGCCCATTAAGGAAACGCAAGTTAAAAAGACATACATTAATGCCAACATTGATCTCGTATCGTTGAGGAATTCTTTTGATGCTCTAAGTAAAGATGGTGACATGTTTGATACGGATGAGGGTGTTTGTTCAGTTGAGAAGGATAGTTCTAAAAACATGGTGGATAGTGATAGTGAGGTGGATGAGACTATTGATGTGAATACGAACCTCAGAACGTTTAAAGACGATAATAACAAAAAAGAAGCAAGCCCTTCCTCAGCTAGTGGTTCCCATGAATAGTATCACTTCGTGGAATATAAGGGGAATGAATCAATCCCTTAAACAAAATGAGGTTCTTCTGGTTATTAGTGAAAATAAGCTTTAGGTTTGTGCTATTCTTGAATCTCATGTTGCTACTTCTAGGCTGGATGTGCTTTGTACTAAAGTGTTTCGTAACTGGGATTGGACATCTAATGGGCATTTGTGTTCTAAAGGTTCTCGGATTGTGTTGGGTTGGAACCAAGACGAGGTTGATTTATACTTTATTTCTATGGATGATTAGGTTATTCATGCTTGTATACGGTTTAAGGCCGATAAAAAAGAGCTTTTATGTTCTTTTATTTATGCTCACAATAGATATATTCATAGGCGTCCTCTTTGGGATAACCTTAAGCTGCATAATCTTTATGTTCGAGCTCGCCCTTGGTGTATCCTTGGTAATTTCAATTCAGCTCTTCATTTAGAAGATAAGTTGGAGGGGTCTTCCATTATTGACATTGCTATGCGGGAGTTTAAGGAGTGTGTCGATGAGATTGAGGTGGTTGATATTAATCGTTCGGGGCTGTAATTTACATGGAATCAAAAACCGAGAGGTTTGGACGGTACGCTTAAGAAGATTGACCGCATTATGGCCAATCTTGGATTTACGAATTTATTTGTTGGTGCTCATGCTATTTTTCAGCCGTATCGTATCTCGGATCACTCCCCGACTATTTTAACTATTCCTACATCCTTTACTTTTAAACCTCGTCCTTTTAAATTCTCTAACATTATTGTGCAGAATCCTCGGTTAAAAAAGCAGGTTAAAGAGTGTTGGGAGACGAATGTTAGTGGTTTCTACATGTACCGTGTTGTTCGCAAGCTTAAGTTATTGAAGAAGCCGCTTCGGAGTCTATTATATAATGGGGGGAATATTCATGAGAATGTTATTAAATTGCGTCATGAGTTGGATACTGTTCAGAAGGCTCTTGATACGGATCCATTCAATGTTCATATCAGGGAAGAGGAAGCGGCTTATCTTAATGCTTATAATGAAGCCATCCTTCTAGAAGAGCAGTTTCTGAAGCAAAAAGCTAAAGTAGAGTGGCTTAAGGTTGGGGATTCTAACTCTGCTTACTTCCATAAAGTGGTCAAGAGCCGTAAAGCTAGAAGCCGAATTGATTCAGTGTGCAATAATGAAGGAGTTCGATTTAACCATGACCAGGTTCCTAATGCTTTTGTTAGTCACTTTACTTCATTTGTTGGTCAAGAGGGGGATTCTGTTCCTTTTGATGGTAACGATCTATTTAACACTTCTCTTGACCCTGCTGTTGTGGCTTATATGGTTCGGGATGTTACGGCTCAAGAGGTTAAGGATTGTTTCTTTTCGGTTGGTGACGATAAATCACTAGGTCCTGATGGGTATACTGCGGCTTTCTTTAAAGGCGCTTGGGACGTTATTTCTGAGGATGTTACTAGGGCGGTTCAGGAGTTTTTCAATAATGGAAAACTTCTTAAAGAAGTGAACCACACGACGATTGCTCTCCTTCCTAAGGTCTCTTCACCTTCTCGGATTAATGATTTTAGGCCTATTTCTTGCTGCAATGTAATGTATAAATGTATTAGTAAGATTATTGCTAACCATATCAAAGAGAGCTTAACATCCTTAGTCAGTTTGAATCAATCTGCATTCGTTCCGGGTAGGAGAATTTCGGATAATATCTTGTTGACGCAAGAGCTTATGCATAATTATCATCTTGATCGTGGTCCCGCTCGATGTGCGTTTAAGGTTGATATCCAAAAGGCTTATGATACTGTTGATTGGGGATTCTTGAGGAGTATTCTCATTGGTTTCGGTTTTCATATGCGTATGGTTGCTTGGATTATGGAGTGTATTACATCGACATCTTTCTCGATTAGTGTAAATGGTGTCCTTCATGGTTACTTTAAGGGTAAGAGGGGTTTGAGGCAAGGTGATCCTTTGTCTCCATATCTTTTTACTCTTGTTATGGAGGTCCTTACTCTCATGTTGCATCGCCGGGTTCGATTATCTGATTCTTTTACCTTTCATCACAATTGCTCCGATTTGAATATCATTAATTTGTGTTTTGCTGATGATTTGTTTCTTTTTGCTCATGGTGATGTCAATTCGGCCCAAGTTATTATGGATGCGTTGGATGAGTTTAAGTTAGCTTTTGGTCTTACTCCGAGTTTGCCTAAAAGTACAGCCTATTTCTGCAATGTTCTTAATCATGTCAAGATTGCTATTCTTCAGGTCCTTCCATTCGAAGAAGGGTCTTGACCGGATCTACATACACTCCTTGTGTTAGATGTGATACTAAGAATTATGCTTAGTCTAGCACACGGAATTTACTAGCTAGCACTTAGAAGACCTTATGTGTTTTGTATGATTTAAATGAAACAAAGAACACAGAATAATAACCTTCAACGATTCAATATTATTAGAAAATAATACGAGTGATCTCCTATCACTAGGGTTTACAACCTTGAATCTTAATAATACAATTCGTACTTCTATTGTATATCGTTTGTCATTTTTTCAACCTTAACCTAGGCAATCCTTTTATAGACCAAGGATTCCTTTACAAGATAACTATCAATCTAATTCTATACGATATACACAATATCTTTTCCATATTTATCTACTTACACAAATCATAAACCGTACTAACTTCTTCACTCAGCAGTCTTAACTGCTCATGTCTTCAACACTCTTCAGCAGTCTTAACTTCCACCTTCAACAGTCCTAACTGTTACCTCCAACAATCTTAACTGCTTAAGCTTAATTTCCTAAAAATCCTCCCCTAAACTTATGATATCTTCCCAAATCACTAAGTTTCTTCAAATTAAGCTTCTTCTTCTTAAGGCTGAAAATTATTTCAAACACCCATCAAGCAAATCTCTTAGATCTAGCTTTTACTTCTTGTGCAAGGTTGAACATCTTTGTTACTAACATATCAGCCATCTCAGACTCTTCATTAGCTTCTAGTTTAGCATATGTCAGCATTGTCAAAACACCTGGTCTGAGTGGATAATGTTTTTTAACCAGCATATATATCTCTATTCCATCCTTTATAGATACTCTGTGTACTCCACATGCTCCAAATAACTTCCAAGAGATGTCCTTGACTTGAGCTTGAAATCTCCATATCGATTCTCCACCATCTGGTTCATAAATTCTCTTCAATTGAACCCATAGTTCTTTATCTTTATCTTCAACAGGATCAATATCTCTGAATTTCTCTTTCACTAAGCTCCAAAGTTGATTTAGATCTTCTCTGTCAAAGCCTTTGAGTAAATCTTCAAACAACTTATATCTTTCAGAAATATCTCCAAGTCTAATAATCTTCCATCCCTTCATTCTTCCATCAGTAAACACTTCCCAGTCAATGATTGGATGTTTTACCTGCAAAGGTTTAATATAAGAAGACTCTGGAATAATCACCATCATGCTTCTGATCTTCTCATTAGTTAATCCTTCTTCATCAGACTTTTGTTTCTTAGCAACTTCTGATTCCATAGATTCTGCTTCCCTCTTCTTACCTATTTTGACACTTCTTCTTGGAGAATTCAAAATAGCATAAGTTTCACAGAATTCTTTTTCAATTATAGCATAAGACTTTCCCATGAAATCATTCATTGAGTAATTTGCCGAGTTCTTCAAATAATGCTTCATATCCTCAACAAGTTCCTTCTTTGTTGGTAACTTTGTCTTGTACCCTGACTTCTGTCTTTCTCTTATTCTATGAATCAGATCTTCCCACGTTGCAACTCCATTCTTCTTGAGTATGAATTCTTTAAGCTCCTCTTTCTTATCTTCTTCATTCAACTCTTTATCTTTAAGAATCATTGAAGCTTGTGCTCTTACAATCACATCAGAATCCAAAAAATATTGTAGTTGTTCATTGAACTCTTCTTGATTTACTTCATTTGATCTTTTTCTTTCCATGAATTCAGATATATTCCTTATATCATCAGCAGCCATTTTCCTTGCAAATTCTTCATCACGAGCAATCTGAGCTTGTTTAGCTTCCTCTCCAGTCAAATCTTCTTCTACTAATTGCCTTGCAACTTCTGCATCATGATCTATCTGTTCTTGAGTTTTTGGTTTCAATCTTTTAAGCCTTTCAAGTTCTTGAGCAGCAGCCACTTCTTCAGATGTCATAGGCTTCTTCCCTTTATCTGCTCTTCTCCTTTCATAAACTTGTTCAGCAGAAGTTTCTATAGTTGGAACTGCTTGTTGCTCTGACTCAGCAGTTTGAACTGTTTCTTGCTCTGTCTCTTGCTCTGTCTCAGCAGTTTGAACTGCTTCTTCATTTGGAACTGCTTGATGTGTCTCAGCTGTTTCTTCATGAACATAACCAGAACCTGAACCAATATCAAAACCTTCATCTTGTTCAGAACCTTCTTCATACCTCCCCTGAGATCCTGATCTATCCTTATCTTTTCCAAATTTCCTCTCTTTACCAAATTTCCTCCCCTGTTTGGAAGAATTTTCATCATCCCCTTCAGAGCCATCTGAATCATCATCAGAAGAAGAATCATCCAATACCACTCTTGCCCTTTTCTTCTTCAACTGTTCTTCAAGCTGCTTCACCCTTTTTGTTAGCTTTGTATAGACTTTGGCAAAATTCTCCTTGTGAGCTTTGAATTCCTCCTTGGTTTGCTTTAGCTCCTTCTCCAAAGTGTCAACCTTTGCTACTAACTGGGTACATAAAGCCGTCAATTCAGTTTGTGAAGAACTACCCTCATCACTTCTAGCTGTATTACCTGCTATGAGAGGTGAATCTTTGGGCAAGGATTCAGTCACAACCCTAGTTAAACTAGGTTTAAACCTTCTCCTGTAAGTGATGGATGGTTGTTGGGTTGTTTCAAATTCTTGAGTGGATGTGTGATGGGGATCAGTTGGAACTGCTGAACCTTTACCCAACTCAGTTTGAATCATTTGAGGAAACAATGGAACTGGTTCCCCTTCAAAAATTCTACTAGCCATAGTCATATTTTGAAAAACCTTTGATTGTAGACAAGGCGTAGCAAAAATTTCGGTTGGTTCTGTAAGCAGGTTTTTCTTTTTATTTAAAATTGTTTGAACAAACTTGGGATACATTAAAAACTTTGTTTTACTGTCAACATTTGATGCCATACCCTCAAAAATATTTTTTGAAAAGTTAAAAACTCTGTTTGTAGACAAACAAATGAGAGCAATAACAATATTGCTACTGAACTGTTCCCAAGCAGTCTTTTTATTACTTAAACAACATAGAAGAGTATGTATCAAAAATCTCCATTGGGGTGAAAAACATGCTTTTTGAAAAGTCAATTTATGTTCAGATGTATTATACCCCATTTTTGTAAGATCTTCCCAAATTTCAGTATTTAGCATAGTGTGGATACCATCTGAGTCATTTAATTTAAGATGTCTCCTAGGTATAGAGTCGGTAACAACAAATTTAATGCCATCTACTTTAGTATGAATTTCTAAGTCTCCGTCATCACTTGTCAAGATAGATGAATTCTGCCAGAACTGTGTGATGTGCGAAACATAAAGAGTAGGAGAAACAGTTAGAGCATACCTTATGTGAGAGTGGTTGAGAAAGTCCACAACCTCATAAAATTTTGGGCCCATCTACTTGCTCTGTTTTCTCAAAAAACGCAACCTGGTTGTGACGCTTAACAAATTTCAAAACATCCATTTTTAGCAGTAAATATTAGTTAACAGCCGTGAATAGTAATAATTTTGAGCGAAAAGATAGAAGATGAAAGCAATATTGAGAGTTTATGGAGAGAGTTGTAGGGTTTCAAGTTGACCAACTTAAAGAATATGGTAACTATTTATTTTAGTATAAGAATATAATAGAATAAAAGTTAAAATATCTATAAGAGGATCCCTCGAAATCCGTAATTCATCCAGTAAAAATCGCAACAAACCGCCAACGGCTAGTTTTTACCCCAAAATTAATTACTGACACGTCAGTCATAACGGCTAGTTGAACCGTACCAATATTTTGTACTAACCGTCCCAACTGTTGAAAAAATTTTGTTGAGCCGTACCAACTCTTTGAAATAAAATTTTAAAATAACATGGCTCAAACATAGTTTTTAGCAAACTATCAGCTATCAACGGATTTGATATGTCTTTACCAATAGCCGTTTTCTTTGGACTAGCCAACTCTTCGCATTTAGATATGGTGAGCTGATAACCATACAATTTTTGGTAAATTGTCAACCATAAACGGATTTGATTAGTCTTTACCAGAAACCGTTTGCTCTGGACTAGTTGGTTCTTATGTGGATAAGACATGGTGAACCAATTACCATTTGTTGTATGCAAAGATCACATACTAATCTCCAGAACACCATTTAGTCCAAAACATCAAGCATTCTTAATCCCTTGGTGTTTTCTCTCCAATCCTGCAATTGTTAGTCCAAAAACAAAGAAACAAAATACAAGCATATGACTAACAATGCACACAACAAGAAAAATTAATTTCCTTGTGGAACCCAAGCCAAAACAGACTTAGGCTTTCCTCTAGCATCAACATAATTCATTCTTTTCAAAACAGTCTTAGCACCATTGGGTTTAATTGGTCTCCATACCCAACATGCTGAAGCATTCACTCCATTACCCATGTTTCACTTAGCAGTGTTTTTATTCACACCAGTACCAATTACCTTGCTAGCAGTTGGAACTGCTGGCTTGGCAGTTGTTACCTTATGTTTCCAAACTTGGTTTTTCACCACTGCTTTCTCATAAAAAGTTCTTTTACCAGTTTTGTATGATGGTTTAAAAACATTTATTTGATTTTGAACTGGTGGCCTTGGGTGAATTTGTCTCATAGGTCTGACAGTCTGAACTGCTGGTCTAGCAGTTTGAACTGCTTTAGGTCCAGACCTCAAAATAAATTATCTGGGTATCATCTTATCATTCCTAGGAAGAGTTTTAGGTCTTTCTAGACACATGCTTTTGTTTGAATACCCTCTAACATACTTATCACAAAAAGCTGCAAGATGGTCAAAACTACCACAAGAGTAACAAGCTTTCCTATAGCAAACAAAATCCTTTCCAAATTGGTGTGATTTGAGGTCATTCCAATTCCTTTGGTTACCTCTTGGCTTGTTTGTGGTTCTATACATTTCTGCATACCTAACTGTTGGTCTAAAAGGTTTGGCATTTGATCTAGGCCTAACAGTCTCAGGTTTAACCATCTTTGGAACTTTTGGTTCCTCCACTTTAGCACTAACAGGCTTAACCACAGCCTGATCATCCTTATCATCAGAAGTCCATTCCTCAATTGTTGGAGCATCTGAGTCCTTAGGTGAGGACCTATCAAAAGACACCTTGTCCTCAGATAGTGATTTATCACTTGCACTTTCAAACACAGGTTTATCAACTACATCCTTCTTAGTTTGAGGACCATAATTAAGCACAGGTAATTGAAATTCAGGGAGTCCTGTATGTTCTAAGTCTATACCTTTGGGTGATGGAATTCCTCTATAGGGAGGTGGAACTGACTTATATCCTAGGCCTGACTTAGCTTTATTTTGGATCTGATTCTCAATTATCTTTTGAACACCTTTTGATGTGTATTCTAGTGTGTCTACACTCATTTGTATGTTCTCCTTAGCTTTCTTAACCTGTTCTAGCTCATGTTTTAAAACAGTAATTTCATTCTCTCTAAACATTAAGTCTCGCTTAACAATAATCATATCATCAGAAAACTTAGACTCATTGTTTTGATAATGAAGAATTTTCCCTTCTAACACAGCTAAAGCTCTCTTATGATTTGCTAAGCTAAAAGCAGTTTCAACTAATTCTTTTCTCTGATTATCATATCTTGTTTTAAGTGCTTCTAGATCTTTTAAAGCTTCACTAGATTTAGGACATTTTGAAACTTGTACCTCAGAATCAGAAAATGCCATGAGAGCAACCTCTGTAGATGCTTCAGCTTCCTCCTCTGCAATATAGCTCCAGTAAAATCCTAAGCCATCAATGGCAACCATGGCTTTCGATCTTGAATCAGTAACCTCCACAATTCTTGACTTGTTTCCATATGCTCTACTCTTTCCATCTTGTTGACTTGGAAATCTGCACTCCCTTGAGTAATGACCTTTCTTGTGGCAGTTATAGCACTCAATCTTGGACTTGTCATACCCTGCAACATCATTACTGTTTATGACAATCTTCTTGCCAGTCTTCTTCAAGAATCTCCTAGCTCTCAAACTGAGAAGAGAGAGCTGCCACTTAATATCCATCTCTTCAATATCATCTTATCACTCTCTTGAAGATCTGAATGAGTCAACATACTTCCATTGTGCTGAGTAGTCTAGAAAGCACAATAAGTATCATCATTCAAAAGTCCACTAGTACTGCTTGAGGTGCTAGCAGTACCAAGATTTGCACTAGCAGTACCAACTGCTCCACTAACTTGCACTTCTTCATCTGGACTTGAGGAACTGGGAGTTGAGACAAAGGCCAAATTTCCTGAGCTTGAGCTTGAGCTTGATCCAGCAGACTTCTTAATCTCATGTTCAACTATCTTGAAGTTACTATATAGATCCATTAAGCTCATGGAATCTATATCAGGCTTGTTTTTCCATACTACCACATGCATAGCCCATTCAGAAGGTAGACTCCTCAGAAACTTAGAGTTGAGATCTTCCTGAGGCATCTCAATTCCTAAAACAGCCAATTGACTCACCAGTTTTTGAAGCCTATTGAACATATGATCCAACGACTCATTGCTTGTTGCAGTAAAATTCTCAAACTGATGCTTGAGAAGGGTCTTTTGGGTTTTCTTGGTGGCTTCATTCCCACCATATCTTGCAACAATAGCTTCAAAAAGAGATTTAGCACACTTGAACTTACTAAAATTCAGCAACTGATCATTGGGAATGGTCATCAGAATCAAACTTCTAGCCTTAACATCATTCTTGTACCTTGCCTTTTCTTCATTAGTAGTTGGCTTTGTCTGCACTGTACTCTCAGATTTACCATCAACAACAGTTGTTGTTGTGACAGGTGTAAAAGAGTTTCCATCTTCAATGATCTCCTACAGTGCATAGTCTTGCACTTGGAAAAACTGCTCAATACGAAGTCTCCACATGTCGAACTCATTAGGTTTAAGCATAGGAAGCTTAGCAGTAATGTTAGTTGTGGATGGTGTTGTTTCCATGTCCATCTTTGTTCTTCTCGGATCTTCTAAATCTATGTATCAGTAACCTGTCTCTGATACCACTTGACCGGATCTACACACACTCCTTGTGTTAGATGTGATAATAAGAATTATGCTTAGTCTAGCACGCGGAATTTACTAGCTAGCACTTAGAAGACCTTATGTGTTTTGTATGATTTAAATGAAACAAAGAACACAGAATAATAACCTTCAACGATTCAATATTATTAGAAAATAATACGAGTGATCTCCTATCACTAGGGTTTACAACCTTGAATCTTAATAATATAATTCGTACTTCTATTGTATATCGTATGTCATTTTTTCAACCTTAACCTAGGCAATCCTTTTATAGACCAAGGATTCCTTTACAAGATAACTATCAATCTAATTCTATACAATATACACAACATCTTTTCCATATTTATCTACTTACACAAATCATAAACCGTACTAACTTCTTCACTCAGCAGTCATAACTGCTCATGTCTTCAACACTCTTCAGCAGTCTTAACTTCCACCTTCAACAGTCCTAACTGTTACCTCCAACAGTCTTAACTGCTTAAGCTTAATTTCCTAACAGGTCTCTTCCGGTCAAATATCTTGGCGTGCCGCTTGTTACTACAAGGCTGATTTTTAGGGACTGTAAGGAATTGGTGGAGAGGTTGTCTAATCGTATCAAGGATTGGAGGAATAAATCGCTTTCTTTTGCGGTTCGGTTGCAACTAATCCAATCGGTGCTTTCTTCTATGCATATTTATTAGGCTTCGGTGTTTATTCTTTCAGCTCGTATTATTCATGACCTTGAATAGCTCATGAGAGGTTTTCTTTGGTGTCATGGTGATTTGCAGAGAGGTAAATCAAAAGTTGCTTGGGAAGTTGTTTATTTACCTAGGCAGGAAGGGGGTCTTGGCATTAGAAGCCTTGATCATTTTAATAATGCCTTGATTACTTCTCATGTTTGGAGCATTGTTACGCGGAAGGAATCCCTTTGGGTTAAATGGATTCACGTTTATAAGCTTAGAGATCGCAATTTTTGGGATATTCCGTGTCGTGGTAATATGACATGGAGTTGGCGGAAGATTTTACTGATTAGGCCCCTCATCCGTAGATTCATATGGTATAAGTTAGGTAACGGTTCTAAGGCCTCTGCTTGGTTTGATTCTTGGTGTGATGTTTGTCCCTTGTCGCTTATTGTTTCTTCTCGGGATATTCATCGAGCTGGGTTTTCTCTTGGTTCTACTGTTCGTGATGTTATTTCTGAGGATGGTTGGGCATGGCCCACTCAGTGGGAAGTTCGTTATCCGTCTCTTAATTCGATCACGGTTCCTCAGTTGGTTAATCATACGGATGATCGTTTAGTTTGGCGTACTAGTGATGGGAGTTTTAAGGATTTCTCGGTTTCTTTGGTATGGGATTGTATTAGACCCCGAGGCCCTACGGTTGATTGGTTTCATGTGGTTTGGTTTTTATCATAGGATTCCTAGACATGCTTTTCATCTTTGGTTGGTTATCAAAAGGAAACTGAAGACGCAGGATATGTTGAGGCTACAGGATGATAACAATAATCCTAATAATGTTATGTTGCAATGCCCGCTTTGCGAATTACAACCTGATTCTCATGATCACCTTTTCTTTGATTGTATGTTTTCTTCTCAGGTTTGGGATTCGTTGAAGTTGTTTGCTGTTCTTGGTTCTATGCCTTCTTCGCTGGATGCTATCGTTAATTTCCTCACTATTACGGCGAAATCTAGGTCTACTCGGAGTGTTGTTTCGAAGCTTCTGTTTGCAGCCACTTCTTATGTTATTTGGCAAGAAAGAAACAACAGGATTTTCAAGAAGCAAAAAAGATCAGAAGCCCAAGTTGTTGATTTTATCAAATCCACAGTTCGGCTGAAGCTTCTTACTTGCAGATTTAAGAAGACGGCGAAAGTGATAGATCTTTTGCGTGTGTGGAAGTTGCCTCCTTCTCTTATGCATTCATGATGTCATCTATTGAGTGCTGGTTTATGATGGAAGATGTAGTCTCTTTGGAAGTTGCTTTTGGCTGGTTGGATTCTTCATTGGAGATCCAATCGAGAGCTGTACTCTTTTTTCCCTCCTCCAGGGTTTTCCCACCGAGTTTTTTCTTGGAGAGGTTTTTAAGGAGGCAGTCTCAGTTGGTTCATCAATCTCCTTCGAAGCGGCTTATGGATAGTTGTGGTGATTCATGTTTCCTGCGTTGGTTGTTTCCTATTGGTGATTTAGTTACTGTATGTTTTTAGTTTGTTTCGCTTCGTGGCATGTCACATGCGTTTAGTGGGTAGAGGTTGTTCAAGCGTTGCTTGAGGTTAATATATTTTACCAGGGTGAAGCCCTTTTACCCAAAAAAAAATCATGATTATGCCTATAAAACATCACCCTCAACCTCCAAAAATCTTGTGTTTTAGAATATTTCGCCACTAATTTGAATGGACAATCGGTTTTAGAGGTACTGGTTTGCCGTTTAATTTCATCTTCTAAACCTTCACGTTCATACTTTCCACCCTTTGAACACCCATAAATGATTGCGTACAAATACCCCTTCTCTGATTTGGTTCTTTTTTTAACAATAACAAAACCGATCTCTCGAGCTATATTTTGCACCCAATCAGTTAGTTGCTCGGGAGAACTGAACACCTGAAAATACATTACAACTTTAACAACCTTTTTTTTTACAACTTTTTTTTTTTTTTTTGTTACAACTCTGAATAAAAAAAATATAAAATAAAATAAAAAAGCTAAAACCGCGTCCCACCCACCCACGGTATTATGTCTGTCTCCCTCTAACATCTATACTTCCCATCCCCCTCTCCCATCTCACTTTAGTCTGTCTCACACTTTCTCTCTCATTATACCATCCACCCACCAACGGTTTTATCTCTCCCAAAACTGGTGGTTTATTGGTGGTTTCTTCGACCAATAACTGCTGCTGGTTGTGTTTTTTAGATCTTTTAAGATGGTGATGGTAGGATGCGGTTTTGCTTCTGAAACTGCTTATATCTTTTTAGATCTTTAAAACTGCTTATTTTTTGAGATGGTATTCTGAAAGTGCTTATATCTTTTTAGATCTTTTAAGATGGTGATGGTGGGATGCGGTTTTGCTTCTGAAACTGCTTATATCTTTTTAGATCTTTTAAGATGGTGATGGTGGGACGCGGTTTTGCTTCTGAAACTGCTTATATCTTTTTAGATCTTTAAAACTGCTTATGTTTTGAGATGGTGTTCTGAAACTGCTTATATCTTTTTAGATCTTTTAAGATCTTTTAAGATGGTGATGGTTGGACGCGGTTTTGCTTCTGAAACTACTTATATCTTTTTAGATCTTTTAAGATGGTGGGACGCGGTTTTACTTTTAAGATCTTTTTAGATCTTTTTCCTGTTAAAAATTGATGGTGTTCTTGGATGGTGATGGTGGGACGCGGTTTTACTTTTTTAATTGTTATAAAACTGCTTATATTAACTTATTTGAATATAAGCAGTTTTATAACTTATTTGAATATAAGCAGTTTTTCATAACTGCTTATGTGCTTATGTGCTTTTTTAGATAAGCAGTTGTGATGTGCTGCTTATGATCACTGCTTATGTGCAAGTTTGTGATGTGCTGCTTATGATCACTTTTTTAGATAAGCAGTTGTGATGTGCTGCTTTTTAGATCTTTTTATGTGCTTATGTGCTGCTTATGATCACTGCTTATGTGCAAGTTTGATCACTGCTTTTTTAGATAAGCAGTTGTGATGGTTATGTGCTGCTTATGTGCTTATTATCAAATATATAAGCAGTTGTGATGGCTTATTATGTGATGATTTGTTTGTTGAAACTGCTTATTATTAAAATAAGCAGTTGTGATGGCTTATTATCAAATAAGCAGGTGTTCTGCTGTTCTTGGATGGTGATGGTTTGTTGAAACTGCTTATTATCAAATAAGCAGTTGTGATGGTTTGTTGAAACTGCTTATTATTAAAATACGTAGTTGTTTAGTTTTTTAAAATGGTTTCTTAAAAAAAACCGAGATACGGCGATGATGATAAAAAGAAAGAAAAAAAAATGCTTTTTTGATTGGCATGGCATAACCGAATGGACGGTAAAGTGAGTTTTTTTCACTTTGCAACCTTCAAATTTGCAGCCAAAATGATAAAACGATAATAATCTGAGCCTATTAAAAATCTCGATTTATCATTTTTTTATAAACGTTACACATTTTTGAAACTAATATGTGTAATAGCGTAAAATTATACCTCAGTCGTGTAAAACGGTGATGTATTCATCGTTCCTTTCTGCTTGTGAATGCAAGTTTTCGTATAGTGAAATGGTTTGTTTGCTGCTTATGTGATGTTTAAAATCAATTGTGATGGTTTGTGAATGCAATGCCTTGTGATGTTTATAATTAAAAAAAAAAAAAAAAAAAAAAAAAGGGACCAAAGCATACAGTGAAAACTTTGAACCCGTGATACAAAGGACTTATATTTGTGCTAAAAAAAACACTTACTGATACGAAGGACTTAACTTTGACAAAAACTTTAAAAAAAAAAAAAAAAAAAAAAAAAAAAAAAAAAAAAAAAAAAAAAAAAAAAAAAAAACTGCTTCTAGTAGAAGAAAAAAAAAGTACAGACATAATAAGACAAAAAGTACAGACATGGTAGGGGGTTTGTAGGTATAGGTACTAGGGGGGCGGGGGTTTGTATAGTAGGCACAAAAAAATTTTCATCCTTCTTTTGGGTCGCGAGTGTAAAATGGGTCGCGTTGTTTACTTTGTGGCGTTTATTAAATTTGGGTCGCATTTTAATAAATTTGGATCGCGTTTTATTAAACTTGTGTCGCATTTTACTTTGTTAATACATCGAAATAACAAATTTGTGTCACGTGAGAAGTCGTGTTTTTAAAAAATTCCATCGCGTAGAAGGTCGCGAAAGACACGTGTAGGATCGAAATTTTTTCCTCAAACAAATCTAACGGATGAGATTCAAAAGTTCATTTTGGTAAAAAAAACTTATGCGACGTTTAATTTCGTAAATTGGTAGTAGTTATGGGGCATTAAATTTTTTTTCTCTATTATTAATCTATTAGCACAAATCCAAGTGTTGTAACAAAACTGATAAGTTTCTCAAGCATTCGCTTTTCTAGTTAGAGAGTAGAGACCAATGTCTTGGAGTTAATGCGGGATCTGATAAAAGTCCATACTCGTTTCGGTAAATATTTCATGTGTTCTTCGACCGGAGAAGTTATTGTTAGAGGAAAAACTGTGCGGTTTGGGATCAACATACTCTTCGGTTAGAACCTTTAAGGAGTCTCTACGGGTTGGACTTGAGCCTATGATGTGTTTTCGAGTTTATTAAGGAAAAAAGACTGAAAAAGAAAAGAAAAGTAAAAGGAAAAAAGAGTGGAAAGTGAGAAAAGAAAAGTAAAGAAAGAGGGGAGTGAAAAGAAACGTGTTTTTTATTTGAAAATTAAAGAGGGGAAAAAGGAAAAGAAGATTAATAAGACTTTGTGTTGCTGAGTTGAAAAATAAAAAGGAGAAATGAAAATACTTGGTCTATTTAAAATGATACACATATTTAAAGTTATAAAGTTTACAAAGTTAAGATAGTTTTGTTATTTAACATGTTAAGAGCACAAGGTATGGGCTCGTCGCCCCTTCGCCATAGTGACATGGCATCCTCGCCGTGGCGAGCCACGATACCCCCCCACCTCGCCATCCCTCGCTACACGTGCCCTCCTCGCCCAGAAGGCGAAACAATTCTACTGACAAGTGGGGCCTAAGTTTAAAATCAAACAATAAATAAGAAAGTTAGATGAGTTATTGATTTATTGGTGGCTGCGTTTTTTTGTTGAGTGTATTATTAGGGTTGGTTAAGTAAGAGTATTTAGGGAAGTGGCTTTATATATTAGGTTAAGTTTAGGTTAGTGTAATTTTGTTAGTGGACTTCGGCTGCTTCGATTCCTTAAAGGGATGTTAAAATTGGTGTTGGGCTTGCAACTGCTTATCCAAAATTTTAAGTTATAGGGCTGAATTTCTTGTTGAATCAATTATAAGAAAATATTGGGTTGCAACTTATCCAAATTTTCTATATGTTTTTAATGAATGAATGAATTATAAGAAAATATTGTAATTTTATTTTAATGAATGAATTTTGGTTTATTTAGAAAAATGAAAAAGAAAATAAAATAGAAAGTAGTGGGACCCAAATGAGTAAGTTGTGGTTAGTTGTGATAAGGGGGCTGTAGAAGGGGGTTTGTCACAGTGACGTGACACCCCGTGGGACGCAAGAGAGTAGATTTCTCTACTCACCACACCAAGGGCTCTTACAAAGTTAAGATAGTTTTGTCATTTAACATGTTAAAGTTTAGCTTATTTTCATTTCTGCCTATCTTTGGGAGGAAAGTTTTAGGTTCAGGTTCCCTCTAATTTCATTCATTCTTTTCTTTTTCATACCTTAAAAAAACTCATGAACACAATTTCTTCACACTTTTGTTTTCTTCCATTTTTTCCAAAATTTAAACTCGAGAACGCAGTTAGAACCTTTAAGGGTCTACGAGATGGACTTGGTGGCTGGAAAAAAGACATGCAACATTAACAAGAACATCGTAAAGTATATGACCCATGCTACTCTGTGTTATTTAAATTTCGTATGTGGAGTATGAGTAGCTAATGAGATCATGTATTCACCAACCATTAATATTTACATACATTAAGCTGAACCATTACAAGGCAGAGGAATCGTAAAAACACATCCTGCGACCATTTGAATGTTGAGATGAATACCTTATACATACATTGAGCCCAATTAGGTTAACACATATCGTTTACAAGGTAAATTTTAGTAGATATGATGACTCCTTTGTAAGCATTCATAAACCTATTTCATACTCATTTACATTCATATATATATCATTTCATGTTGCTTTTGTATCACCAATATATGCCTTGTGTGTTGAAATTGAATTTAAAGTTAAGAGGGAAAATCCTGAAACCTATCTTAATTTTCAGTCGACAATATTACTATAGAAAACCATCTTATAAATTTTTCTGGGCCATGTCAATTTACACACGCTTAGATATAGGTCTTATATAGTTCTCCGTCGAATTTCATAATTTTTGGAGTTGATTTGGTATTTTTAATGATATGCAATCGGTTGTCAAAACCGACCACAAACTGAGTTCCGTTTGTAATTCATAAAAACGACCACTTTTAGACTCTAAATGAGAAAAAAATGGTAAACATAACTTTTGTAAAGGACACCTAAAAACTAACCACAACAAGTTGCATCGAGTCGTGAAGTTAAGTAAAGAAGGAGATACGGCCCTAGGAAGTTAGGTTAAGTTTTCTGATTTTGGACAGAACTGACACCCGTGTATATTTTGAATTTTCTAGAAAAATTGGTAAAGAACTAACACAAATAGCTTATATTTTTGGAAATTAGACTAGAAAAGCACTCAACCTAGGCTTTCGAACCAAGTGATTTTATTAGAAAACGAGAGAGAAGTAGCCCGACGAAGTCAAAAATTTTCTAAAGGCTGTTAATAGCAGCCCGGAAAGTAAAATGATATAAACCGACACCCAAAGCATATTTTCACGAATTGAGGTCTTGAAATAATGAAAGTAGACATGTTCACCTACGTTTAGACAGCTTAACAAAGAAAAACGAGCTTGAAATGAATAAGATATGCTCATCTAACACACCTGCTAGATCTTTGAGCCTATGTGGATCGGTAGGATGCCTATATAATCACAAGCACACTACAAGAGAATCTCTGAGTACGAACAAGAAAAGAAAAGAACTAAGACTATGATCCTCTATGGATCGTACAATGAACTAAAAGATGTTATTATTGATGATTGTTTTAAGTTGTAGAGATATCTCAAACTCATAGACGGGATGTTTCTTTTATAATGATAAGAAACCCTAACCCTAACCCGTCATACAAGAAAACGTGTGAAGAGATAAACATGATCTCTTCTAAAAATAAACCTAACAAACATTCTAAACATACGGGATAACAACTAACAAAACCCGCAGTAACCACTACTATCAGCAGAAACAAGATAGAACTATCAGCAGCAATGAGCTTCAGCAGGAACCACAGCTATCGGCAGGAACCAACTTTCACTATCGGTAGCAACAAGAAATATCTTATTTCTGAAATTCCTAACAATCCTCCCCTAATCTTGAGGTTGACTAGGTTAACCGACAAGATTCCCTAAGTGTTCTTTGATCTCTGAAAGTACTCTGAAGTCCATAGGGAGAGGATTAATTCAGCAGCAGCATCAGTAAGTAACCAGTAGTAACACTTGAAACTTCCAGCAGCAACTTCGATAGTTCAGCAGCAATAGGAAATTATCTTCAAAAGAAAAGTTAAGCTGGTCACCATGTCATTCTGGATCTTGACTGCTACTATGACAATATGTACATCAAATCACTTAAGTTTCAGACTATTCTCATCACATCCAGGTGTGTTAACTCCTGTGAGAGGTGAATCATTGAAAATGAATGGATTTGATGTCTCTTTACCAATAGCCATCACTACTGGAGTAGCCAATGTTTAGGTGTGTAAGACCATGGTACATTGATAACCATCTGATTTTTAGTAAACCAGCAACTATAAACGAATTTGACTTGTCTTAACCTGTAGCCGTTTGCTCAGGACTAGCCAATTCTTAGGTTACAACTGAACCTTGGTGAATTGAAGACCAAATATGGATACCAATTGTCTTTACCACAAACCATACTTTTGTGGACTAGCCAATTCTTTGGATCCCATAAAGGGTTACATCCATGGTGAATTGAGAACCATTTCAACTATCAGGAATGAACCATGGGTGAGTTGAAGTACCCTATAGCTTTGAGCAAGCTATTACAGTTATCAACGGATTTGAGTATCACACCAGAGCCGTACCCTCATGGTGAGTCAACTCTTTCTTGTCTATGAGACATGGTGAGTTGAACACCATTTGTTGTGTAGGTGTAAACACCAACACTGTACCTGCAAGGTGTTGCTCAAAACCATACAAGTTAGCAAAAAAAAATTTTTTTTGAACTAAAAGAAACAAGAAACAAACCAAAAGAAAGAAAATAAGAATAGAAAATAATGAAAGAAAATGAAAAAGATAAAAAAATGTATAACTATTTTTTTTTTATCACGAGCAGCAAAATCCGAAGCCACCAGCAGAAACCGAACAGCAGGAACCGAGCAGCAGGAATGGCGTTATCAGCAGGAATGGGAACACTGCCAGCAGGAATGATACAAGCGCTGCAACAGTATTCATGTGAGAGCAACTGAAATTAATCACCGACTGACTGATCCACGTACCAATTATCCCAAATTCAGTCTGCAACTCTTGAGTTGCAACTGACCCCACTGACAATCCATAACCACACGTGACCAGCAAATCAAATTAATGAGGACAAACCAATTTACTCGTACCAATAATCAAACAATACGAGAACATGCAGATATTAAATCCATCACGTACTGATAAGACAATGAATTAATGGTACCTCACATGCATAAATGTCAAGTCCTGACACCATCCACACCATAACCAATCACAATACACAAATCGATCCATGTGCTGCACCTTACGATGACCCATGTAATGCACTTCATATTTGAATCATAGCCCCATGTGATCGATGAAATTCACCGACCATTAGAAAATAAGTTCCATTAAATCCAATAGAACTAATTGCCCAATTAATTAAAGCCAGGCAAGGATCAGTACGGGGAACCATTTAATGATCAGTCAATACTGTATGAAGTCAACAAACAACCCCTCTGAATGAATTAATATAATTTCACAAGTGACAAACCAACAAGCAGCAATGATTGACCAAAGTGCCACGTTCTAGTCATTAACGTCATCAGCAGCAACTCAAGCCAATAACATAGCAGTCCCACTTATGATATACGATCAAGATAATAATCAAGAAAGCCAGATTGATTGAAGAAACAATCAACATATAGCAGCCCCACACAAATTAATTCGAATAGCCAATCACCATTTGAGCCTACCAAACCATCGTTGACCAATAATATAGCATCAGACCTACTTCATCTACTCACAAATAAGTTAATCTGACCAAAAGAGTCAACAGCAGCAGCATAATTTCACACCGTGATTCCCTTAGATAACTTGATCAGACCCACATGTTTGACCACCTATTAATTTGTTCAATTCGTACAAAGGTAATAATTTTCAAAGCAGTATTGAACACACAGTGGATCCCACAATGACTTTCTCCACCAAACGATTTACATCAATGAAGCATGTAATCAACACCACAAATAGTCAACAATAGCAGCAGCATTAATCACTTCTCAGCCCATCAAATCATCATACTATAAACCATGCAAGATGCCAAATAACTCGACCAATTAATATGGTTTGTCATCACAAGGTATTTATTGTTGTGTGACTTGTGTCATCCAATTAATTAATCACAGTACGAGGTAGCAGCATCATAAAATGAGTCCATCAATCACACCTCATCACTTAAGAATCAATAGTAGCAGCAGTCAGACGAACCAACTCAGTACAAGAATAATTGAATACGAGTAACCATCCTCTACTGAACCATGTACTACGCTCTATTGACCCACCAATTAATTAGATCCATGTGTTTGACCAATGCAATATATTTACGCCCGACAAATCCATTTGACAATAAGCCCCACATATGAATTAAAATCAGCAGCAATGCAATAGACGTAGCAGCAGAATTTGTAACAATGCCAAGCCCACCCATTGAGTCCACGTCTGACCACACAAAAAGTTTTCCTTGACTGAACACATTGACTTCAGCATTTGTCAATACCATGTGTCAAATTCCAATTAATAACATTACATCATCAAAACGTACCCATGAATATTATTAATCCCACTGGATCCAACCGATTAGAATCCTCTGAAAATGAACCATTCCCATGTGCACATTAACTCAGTACCATGTAATTGACAATTGACCGAATACCTTAATATCAGTATGCGACAAAACCGAGTATCCCCACATAATTAGCTTTTAGAGCCCACGTTCACCTCCACATTTACAGGCCGAAAAATAGCAGCAGCAACATAATATTTGTCCCACAATACACTAATCAACCGCCAATGAAAATACCATGTGCATAATGACAAGCACAAGGGACAAACTTTCATCTCAACTTGGGCATTAACTTTTGACATCCACTTGCATATGATAACACTTAATAAAGAATACCAACATGTAGCAGTATTCTTGACCCATATTTACCACGTAGTTCCGACCTCACAATTAATTCAGCAAAGACCAATAAGCGACAAAAGAGTCAAACAGCCCCACCAAATTAATTGTAGAACGAGGTTTGTGAATCAGCTTAAAAATCGATTATGCCCAAGTACTAATCGACAAACATTGAACGCAGCCCCACAAAGATCAGTAAAAGACCAATATTTTTAACAGCAGTAACCACTCACTCAATAAGGAAGCAACAAATTCAATAGCTGCATTATTTCAGTTAGAGAACACAAAACAAACTAAAAAAAATGTTAGTTAACACAAAATATACAACAATAAGCCTCCCCTTAGGCTTATGCCTCCCCTCAATACCAGCCATTATATCTCCAAGAACAATCTGCTGAGGATTGAACAGCAGTGTCCCATCTTTGTCCACTCATATGCATTGGGCCATAGTAACCAAACCTATAATCATTTTGAAAGAAAGAGCTTGTAGGTCTGTTAAATGGTCAAGCAACATTTCTTTTCCAACCAGCATACTTGGTTTGACCAGCTGGAACTGACTTACCAGTAGGAACAGCTGCGGGTCTAAAAGGCCTACCAGTAGGAACAGGTGCTGGTCGTTTTGCATTACCAGCAGGAAATGCATTTGTTCTAGGGACAAATGGGGGAATATGCTCAACATTGTTCCACAAAGGTCTAGTTTGCACAGCACACATACCCGATTTATTCTCATAAAAATCACAATCCTTAATTAAATGAGAATAACTTTTACAAACAAAACATGATTTCTTTTTAATCTTTTTGTTCTTTCCATGTCTTGTTTTATTACACACAAAAGTCTCACTACCAGAACTTGAAGGTGAACTAATTTTAACAGTATTAAGAGAACTTTTGTCAAAAGAGGTTGTTTGAGAAATGGATTCATCATCAGTCACTTTTGTAGGTAAGTCATTAGGCCTGGGTGTGGCAGACTTATCACTTGAATCACATGTGATATTGACATCAGACTTGGGTTGAGAGGATTTGTCACTGTTAGAACAAGAGACAAAGTCTTTAGTTTCACAGTCTGAAGTAGGCAAGTCTTTTGACTTTTTGCCGTAGGACATGTATGATTCATCTAAGTCTAAGTCAAGGGCTGAGTGGATAGGGACAGGCTTAAAAACTCCTCTTATAGGAGGAGGGACAGCATGCATTTCTCCTTCTTTTACATACTTTACAGGTATTTGGTAATTTTCCTCCTTAGGGGTAGGGTCAAATATTGTAGGATTATATCCCCCAGCATCATATCCCAACCCTTTCTTACGCCACTTAGGATTATTAGTATAATTAACAAGATATGTGTCTGATTGTTGCCAAGAATTTATCCTAGCCACTTCACTATCCAGTTTAGCCTTTAAATCCTGATTTTCTAATTTGATCTTAGCAAATTGAGATTCAGAATATTTAAGTTCATTAGTGGTGTTTTCTAAATCTCTCTGTAAAACCCTTATTTTCTCTTCATAAGCAAGCTGATTTGCTTCATGCCAAGCCTTTTGTTTTTCCACAGTTTTAAGAGCCTTTTTATAAGCTTGAACTTCTACAAATAATTTATTATATTCAGGCTCAATCTCATCAAACTCCCTTTTTAACTCAGTGTATTTAATTTCACTATCCTTTTGCAATTTAGTATATTTAATCTCACAATCAAAAGGACACTTATGTACCTGAGTTAGATGGCCCATCATACCAAAGTCTCCAGCCACTTGTGTACCATATCCAGCAATCATCCCATAGACCTGTGCAGCTCCAGCATTAGTTACATTTGCCTCACCTTTTGTCTCATGTCCAGCAGCCATTTCCCTCACTTGAGTGGCACATCTTTCCTTATCTTTTCCTTCATCTTGTGACCAGTCTACCCTAGAATGAATAGGTAGCAAGTTTCTAATCTTCATGGCAAATGTCTCAAGAGAATCACCTGATCCGAATGTAGTCATTGTATGAAAACAATAATAACTCTCGTTTTATTCCCATTTGAGTACCACAGATCAGTCCCACGTGAGCAAAACGTTAACTCGCAAACAGACCAATAAATTCCACGAACAGTATCCCACAATTAATAATAACCAACAAACAATTCGATCCCAAAACAAATTAAAACAATACGAGGTTGTTTGAGTCTATACTGCCCCTCAATTAAAGAAATTTTCCACTCTAATTGCACAATTAATTCACAGTACGACAAACCGATCAATCAAATCTTGCCCCACGTGTTTGAACGACTAACTCTCAATCGGTCCCACAAAATAAAATAATTCACGCCCCCTTAAATTGACCAAAAAGAAAACCACAAGCGACAACTTAAATATAGCGATAAACCATTTTCCTTTGCTGTCCCCACAATCGAATTATTTTAGTACGAGGTAATTGATGATATTCAATAGCAGCGGCAATATCAAAACACTAATTTAATAGCTGTACGAGGTTTTAATCGTCCGATTGATAATCAGGCCCACGTGAACACCAATCCAAAACAAGAATCGATACCTTAATAATTTTAATGATTACCTCAAAAAAAATTCCCAGATCTACTACTGACTTCTTCAAAACTGCTCTTCTTTCACAGAGATCCTCACAAGGCTCTGATACCACTTGTTGAATCTAACACACCTGCTAGATCTTTGAGCCTATGTGGATCGGTAGGATGCCTATGTAATCACAAGCACACTACAAGAGAATCTCTGAGTACGAACAAGAAAAGAAAAGAACTAAGACTATGATCCTCTATGGATCGTACAATGAACTAAAAGATGTTATTATTGATGATTGTTTTAAGTTGTAGAGATATCTCAAACTCATAGACGGGATGTTTCTTTTATAATGATAAGAAACCCTAACCCTAACCCTAACCCGTCATACAAGAAAACGTGTGAAGAGATAAACATGATCTCTTCTAAAAATAAACCTAACAAACATTCTAAACATACGGGATAACAACTAACAAAACCCGCAGTAACCACTACTATCAGCAGAAACAAGATAGAACTATCAGCAGCAATGAGCTTCAGCAGGAACCACAACTATCGGCAGGAACCAACTTTCACTATCGGCAGCAACAAGAAATATCTTATTTCCGAAATTCCTAACAAACGAGCTTGAAATGAATAAGATATGCTCATTTAAAGTCGGTTTAAAATCATTAAACTTTATATTAATATTTTGAAATCGTAAAAGTGTTTAATTCGTTTTTCTTAAACTTTTGACTTACGTAACTTTATAAAACCTCATTACAAGTATAAAAGGGTGATAAAACTTCATAAAACTCATATGCATCAAGTACATGCTGCATCTTTCCTAAAACAACTTAATTCCTTAGGTCGCGGTTAAGATTCGTTGCACGTTAAACCTTGTTTACTTTCCCGATTGCACTACTTAACTGAGGTGAATCTTTGCGGCCCCTTTTTATTTATGTATTCTTGGGGGAAAATGATACTCAAAGTCTATCTTCAATACTCTATGCTATTTTGTGCTTATTTTGCTACTTAAAAGCTATTTTCAATACTCCATGTGCTAAATCTTTTTCAATGATACTCAAATGATATTTTAAATGTGTTTATGCTGTGATGTACTATTTTTATATTTTGGACGAGGCATGCGTTTTAATTGCAATATATTGTAACACCCCCAAATATGGTATTGCGGAAGCATTCGGGTCATGGGGTGCTACTAAATTGGAAATCATAACACAAGGTAATAAAGAACGGAATACATATTCCGTTAAAATACATTCGTTAGAATTAAAATGAGTTTACATTAGGGTTTTTAATGCGATAAATAAGCCCATTAGTCTAGTTGTCCCATAAAACAAGTCATAGTAACGTGTAAAAACACTTCGGTAGATAGTCTATGATCCTTGCCTTGCCCCACCTTGCCAAATATAAGTTGCTTAAACACCTGATAAAAACATGCTAAAAGTCAACAAGAAGCTGGTGAGTTCATAGGTTTACAGATAAGCAGTAAAATCAATACTTTGGACCATGAGTTTAGTGTATGAACATTTTCAACGAATATAATGTCATACAAAAATATTCTATTACGCTAGCACTAAGTTCATGCAACCGAAGCTACGACAGTGTGCATGCTCTAGAAGCATGTTAAATATAAAGGCCTGTGTGGAAAACTACAAGTGTTTATCCCGATGCACTTGTAATTCGACATGTTATACGTTCGTGTTTGCCTATCCGGTCAAACCGAACGGGGGAGTCACCCCGATAGATCTATTTATAACATTCGCGCTTCCCAGCAGGAATTGACGGTTCATGAGTTTGAGCATAGTGAGATTCAAGGGCTTAGGCTAATCAACGTAATAGTTTGGAGAAAATAAAACATTGTTGTGGTCCACAAAATGTTTTACATGTTTCTCATCCCATAGTTGTAAGACAAGTATAAGTAAAGTGGGGCTATAAACTCGCCTCAGTAAATAGCAGTCAGATAATGCTCGGCACCAACACGCGACCTAGATTAGTAAGGCATGTTTAGTTCACAGTTTTAGTTTAAGAGTCAACGAGGTTTAATTAAACTCAAAAGTTTTAAAGCGTTGTGTTATTGTTGCTCGTGTGGTAGCATTTAAGTTTGAAAATAGTTTTCTAAATGTTTGCAAGTATTGGCACTTGGAAGTGCATAAGCATATAAGCATATAATAACAAAAGTATCAGAGACGAATAAGTCTCCGATTTGACAGTAACCGAAAGACTATGTACGAAAAGTAATCACAATTAAATAGTAGACGTTGTCGGATAAAATTGTAGAAATGTTATTAGTTTATAGTGTGTATATATATATGTACAAGTAGAATGAATAAATTTTGTTAAGTGTTATATATATATAGGCTAACTAGCGAGAAGGGCAGTTTATTGAATAACAGGTAGATTTATAGAAAACAATTCAATTTTGCCCTTTTAGTCGGGTTTAATAGAAAAATAAGTTAAGTGTATATTTTGATGAAAATCGGGCATGACCCAAGTAAACGTTTTTAGTTTTTCTCGAGGTGACTAGATGTCACAATTTTTATGTTTGAGTATTAACCGTTTTATATCGTTTAGTAAACTCGAATAAGTTTTTATAAGTTTTAAGTGAGCCGTATCAAGCTTGAGTAAGCCAAATTTACCCATATTAAATAAAAATCTTCAAATGAGTAAAACTTACATTTTGATTTTTATAAGAACTCATGGTTTTACATTATAAGCGAATATTTAATTTCCTCAATATGTTACGGTCGAGTAAGTCAAATATGCGACGAGTCGATAAGTCAAAATAAGCCGAGAAAAGTCGGAAGTAAGCCGCATCCTATTAAGCAAACCAGATGCGCCACATTTGGGCCTGTTGAGCTCGGCCCAAACACAGCCTCGACACAACAAAACATAAGACCAAAACTAAATTTGAGTTAACCCATTGAGTAGATTTAGTAAACCTTTAGTTGGTTTTTAAAGAAATCAAGTTATTATGTCTGAGTATTTGGTGACATAAACACAAACACAAAAACGCCCACTGTGGGTCTCGATCTACAGCCACACTCGACAAGGCATGTAAAACAATTCCAAACATTAAAAGCACCCACTGCTTGGGCAGTTGGGCTTCGTTTGGAGCTGGGTTGAGCTTAGCGTATCATACTAAAAAATAAAACAAACTTTAGTCCTAAACCAAAACAACATATAATTCTTACTAGTTTACTTGAGTTATTAGTTGTTTGAGTAGATTTTGACATTAGCGAGCAATAAAACCAATACACATCAATACACATTTTATTATACAATGTTGTGGCTACCATTTCAGTGCAAATGAAAGAACAAGTGCAACAAGAAAAATCAAACACAAAACACATTAGCTTACTAGACTACTTGGAATAGCAATATGAGTGAAAAGAAACGAATGAGAACCAAAAGTTTCCCACGGTTGGGTTGAGGGTTGTCGACCCCCTGCTTCACACCACAACCTAACTTTGATCTAAAACCAAGACCAACCCAAGACATATTTACTCCTTTGAGTTTGCAATTAGAGTGAGACAAGAAGTGAACATGACAAACAAAATACCCACTGCGGGGCAGTGGTCGACTCACAACAAAAGCAAACACAACCCAACTTTGCTCCTCGACCATCGGGTACAACCCGACTCGAGTGGAGGCTTGATACCAATCACACCCTTACGGGTTGTGACAGTATGGCATGCACAAGCAAGTAAATCAACCCCCGTCGATGTTGGTTTCATCTCAGTTGAAAAAAAAAACACAATTAGCAAGAGAATAAGCCGAGACTAATAAGCACAATCCAATTTAAGCCAATACGAATTTTTGTAACGTAAGTTTTCTTTTAGATCATTCCAAACATTGACAACAACAACAACAATTTAAGCTTACAACAACATAACATTCACAGTTCTAAATTTTTTATTCGATCGGTGTAACCAAGTATCATTAACATATCTCAACCGAATAATAAAAAGAAAGACATAAATTTCTTAAAAATCAACAAAACAAACTTGTAGGTTTCGAATGAATAAAATCCTTACAATACTTTATGAGTCGATTGAAAGAGACGACCAACAATCAAAAACCCAGTTCCGATTCCAAGCAAATCCACACTCCTCCAAAAAACGTTTGAACCCTTTAACCAGACTTTGAAATTGATTTGTTAAAGTTGAGTATGTGTGGATTTACTGGAAGTCGATCTCATTTGAAAAGGATTAGTATAGGCGGCTTTGACTCTCCTTTAGGACCTGGTAGAATGGGGCATAACCAAAATGAGCTAAGATGTCCATCACCCCTTGGCTTCTTCATCCCTTGTATTTATTGACTTTGGGGTTAGACAAAAGAGTTCAGACTTAGTTTTGGATTCAAGGGGGGATAGTGACGGATCGGATTTTTGTTTTATAGCTTTCGTCACCTGCTTGGCTTGATACAGATCTGATTTTCTTCTAAGACTGCATGGCAAGGAGAGTGGTTCCTTCACCACTATGCCAAAATCACGCATAATCTCCCTTACCCTCCACCATACTTCACGCAGCAAACACATATACCAAGACAAAGTTTGGTGATCTGATCACCATTCGTAAAGGTTTAGGTTTTATTATTTTTTATTTTGAGTGTGAGTGTGTGTGGGGTATTTAGTGGGGTATATTTGTATAAAGCGGGTATTTTAATGAAAGGTGAAGATGTGTTTGCCTTGACAAGTAATGGTGAAGTGAGGTGAAGGGGAGTCAGAGGAGAGAGAAAGCTGACGTGACACTGATGTGTATGGTGAAAAAATCCTATTCTTGCCATCCGGCCTAAGGGTGAAGGAGATGACGATGGGTATTCAGGGAGAGAGAGAGAGCAAGATTCGTGGTTAATAGAGCGAGAAAGTCAAAGAAAGGAAATATATATAAAGGGTAGTATTTAATTTAAGTTTTATAAGTTTTGTGGGTATTAAGTGTACCCCGTGTCCCGCTGAGCTCCGGTGAAATTTGGTGTTTTCCAGATTATCGTGAGCACGAAAGATACTATTTTCGAGGACGTTTTTATAAAATTCATATAAAAACAAAACTATGGATTCCGGATAACATTTATTGGAATTATGCCGTTACTAGATTTGTGTCGGTACGCATGTGGTGTTGTGTGCGAGATAGTTCTCGTTTTAATATGAAATTAATTAGTATCAGTCAGAAAACGAAAGGCTCACATTATTCTGATAAAACAACCAATGAAATGTGTTACTGTAAGCTAAAGTTTGCTGTTTTGCTTCCCGAAATAGTTATGCAAGCTCTCAGTCAGAAAATGAAAGGCTCACATTATTCTGATAAAACAACCAATGAAATGTGTTACTGTAAGCTACAGTGTGCGGTTTTGCTTCCCGAAATAGTTATGCAAGCTCATAAATGCATAATTAAACAGTTAGGTAATAATAAATTAACATTTATTATTAAAATATTTGTTAAAAAATTACTGTTTTTCATATATGTGCCTTATTATGTGGATTAAATTTGTGTGACTTGACTTGAACGTTCATCTTAACAGCATGCTTATGAGGCATACATATACAAATGCCATTTAAATGAGGGATATATGCATGCTTTGGATATATATGCAATTTTGCATCCTTATTATGAATGCTTTGGATACATATGCAATTTTGCATCTTTGGAGTGATACAAATATAAATGTCATTTAAATGAGCCTCTGTAAGCGCGCTGGATATGATTCACTTTTGTAAATCGGTGGAAATTAGTCAATTCTTGTAAAACGAGTATGTTTAGTTCACTAAGGTGATTGGTTAAAATAAAACGCATAAAAATGTTGTGAATATACTCCCTCCGTCTCAAAGTTATAATCTATATTTTCTTTTATGGATGTCTCAAAATAATTGTGCACTTTCCTTTTTAAGTTAAAACTAGAGAATATAGTAGGGGAATATTCTATTTTAGTGGTTGAAAACTAAAGTGATCCCACTTTTATTAAACTATTTGATTATAGTCTTCTGACAATAATTTTGAGAAGGAGGGAGTAATTAATAGATACTTTAAATAATAGACGAAAAGAAACAGTTGTGAATATAATTAGTGTATTAAGCAGCTAAGCCTATCACTACATTTAAAGGGTCGTTTCGATTGTGGGTTTACATTGGGGTTTGGGTAAAAAAAATTAAAATCATGTGTTTGGTTGCTTTTATAGTAGTTGGGTTAGATTATATATATATAACGAGCAAAAAAGCCCGCGCGTTGCTATGGGAATGATTCGTTGTTAGATAAAACAATAGGAATCTAACTTTGGGCCTTAACCTCAAAATCAGGCAATAGCAAAACAACATATCCCACTTAATTACCTTTTTTGAATGATCCGTCCTTTCAATTGTTAGTATATAGTATAATATTTTTGTTAATGTGTGTGTGTGTGTGTAACACCCCAACCCGACAAAGGTAGAGATGTCACAATAATGGTTTCATATCAGAACAAACACAAGCATATGACATAAATAATACAATAGAATTTCAATGATTACAATGGAAAATCTGAAACTACAAGGTTACAAATGAACTTCCAATAAATACTAATTCCAAAATAATAATAACTTCTAATCATTTCTAAATCCAGAATAGCTATCAGTCTTCTAAGTCCAAAGGTACTCTCCACTCATTCCCAGCTTCCTACTAAAACCTGCCGCAGGAAAAGAAATGCGGCTGAGCTACGAGAGCTCAGTGAACAGATATAACGATAACAAACAGTAATAGAGAATAGTACAGAGTAACAGAAACAAAGGTCAAACAGATGTAATATGGTTCAAGGGATAAGTCAATGAATAAGTATAAAGGAAAGAGAAAAGGGATAGTAATCCACCACGAGCCCAGAAACAGATCATACCATATCGTAACCATAAATCTTCAAATCATATAGAGGGGAGACCTCTCAGATAATCAGATAATATGAGGGGTGTCCTCATTCTTCAAATGGAGTAGCTAGCTCCCAGATATATGTGAAGGGCATGTATAGCACACAGTACCAATCACCAGACAATAATAAATCAATCATGTTAAATCCACTAAACAGATCAGATCTAGGATGCATCCATACGCCCCCCAGAAACATATATAATCCATAATCAAAGTAATGCGCATATCATAATCAGAATGGGGACGTGGCGGAACATCACTCTACCGCCCTAGAGTCATGCCATTGGTGCATCAATGACACGGCCATGTTACCTTCATGGCTAGGAAACAGATTTTGGCTCGGGTATCAAACTAAGAGTCAGATATCATTTCAAATCAGAGTGTCATAACAGATGGCTCATAACAGATAGTTCATAACAGATGGTTTATATCAAATATCATCAGAGGTAGTACCAAAAGTCCAAATCAGAGTTTATCAGATCAAGGTTCATATTAAATAATCAAGTCAAGGTTCAGATCAAAAGTTCATTTCAAAAGTTTCTATCAAAAGTTCATTTTAACCAATCCTTTTTTTCATGATGTTCATAAAACGATCCTTTAAAGTGGTTTTCATAAAAATAATCTTTCAAAACGGTTTTTATAAATATAGTCTTCAAAATATGGTTTTCATAAGTTAGTAACATTTTATATAAAAGTAGTTTCGCATCATTTATAAACATCTTTTTAAAATGGTTTTTCTCAAAACATTTCCATGGTATAATTAAAAAGGTTTTCATAACATAGGTTCATAACAAAGGTCATATCAAATGGGATCAACAGAGAAGGTTCAAGCAAAGGGAATCATAGCAATGGCATCGGTTCAGAAACTAACGGATCAGAAAATGAAAGAGATCATGAGAAACCTTAAAAGAAAGGTCAGAATATCTGTACCTTAGACCGCAAGTGAAAACATAACAGAAACATAAAGATCGGAAGCAAACTCCTTCTTCAGCGAATCTACACGAATTCATGGTCGTCTTAGTTAATACTTATTTTAAATCAGATTACTCATTTTAGTCGGCTTTTCATTTTTAGGGACTTTCTATTTTTAGTAAATTTCTATTTTTTTTGAAAACCCGTCGTATTTAGGAATCTTCCCGATCTAGTAATTTAATACTTTAAGGTCATTCCGACACACCACAATTACCCATTCTTTTACTCCATTTAAGATACGAAAATTGTTGCCCATGTCATTCATAGGTTTAGTAGTTTTTATAGACGCTCAACATGTTTAAAACCCACAAAGGATTCATCCTTACTGGTGATTATCGATTATGATTCTACTATAATATATATATCAGGTTACCATATAACTGAATATCTTAACATGATACTGGTGTGTTATAACTGATCAAGCATGACAATATGTCTAGCCCCATATATTTCGTGAACGTTTATAGTCATATATATATAAATCATAAAGTGTTGTTATAACTGACCATGCATGTAAATACATCTAGCCCCATGTCATAACTGATCATGTATGTAATTATATCTAGCCCCATATATTTCAGTTCATAGATACCTTAGACGAGGAGGATCGAAACCGAAGATACGAACATGGCTGAACGTACACAACACCAAGATTCAACGAGATGAGATGGAACCCGAAACCCCGACGTACACAATCGGTTTTAAGTCGCGAGCTCTACACCTCCAACGAATATATGAGACTGAAGCAAACTACCAGCCACGAACCAAACTAATCCAAAGCACGGACCACAGCCCGAACCCTACTCGAACTAGCAAATGAAACTGAAGTCTCGACGCTCACAGGCACTCACCTATTCTCATGCGAAGGTAATAATGATTTTAAGTTTTGTTCACTGGTTTTTGATATATTTTGCAAAGAGTGTATGAGAATGGCTACATATAAACTGTCGACTAACTCGGGATATTGGAGGCAACTTGTATGTTGATATGCTCGAATCTTTTCCAAAGCGTGTGAAGTGATAATGAATGTCATGAACGCCAACAGAAGCAACATTTGAAGTCTTGATTTTGAGAGAGGAGATTGTGTGTCTCGTATGAATGGGAGGAGAGGAAAAATAACAGATTTGTGTATTGATTTGTAAGGTCTGTCGTATGGTTTGAATGGGAGAGGAAATAAAAACGTATCAATAACATAAATATGAGGAGCGTCTTTATTTTAAATGAGGTAATAAATTTTCCATTTAATGGGTTGATTAAGAGTTCGGTTATGTATGATGATGATTGGGCCGAACATTGTGGAGTTTATCGTGTAAAAAGGAGAAAATTTCGGATATATAAGGTTAATAAACGTGTGATAATTTAGGGAAATTTAGGGAGGTTTTAAATTATGTAGCAATTTAATATTATTATTGTGTAACTAGGTTAGGTTATAATATTTGTCATTATGTTCATAACATATAGTTTTTAGGTGCCAAAATAATTGTTTTAAACTTAGGTAAAAGTTAAATTTAGACGTAAAATTAGGAATCCGAATTTCAGGGTTTTACAACTCTTCCCCTCTAAAATAAAATTTTCGTCCTCGAAAATTGAGGTGAAACGAAACGGAAAACACAACTGACTGTGAACAGAAATATGAAAGACTTGTTTCTCATGACTCTATCTTGTTGATCAAGCTTCGGTTTCCCCAGAAAAGACAAATCATACTAAATCCAGATCAAAAGAATAATATACCAAACGTGATAGCTGATAATCGGATTCTCTCGGAAGAGACACAAGAAATACATAGGATTTTGACGGATATGTCGTCCATAGAATTTGATTAGACAAATCAGATTAGATCATACAGAAATAGATCATCGATAACATCAATTGGCAGAAATTTCTACAACAGCACTTAAGGTTATTATCGGAAGTTCAGAGTTCAGCAAAATTCGTGACGAGAATCCAGACGTATCAATCGCATAATGGTGAAAGCAGATTACGCGTATAAGTAATATGAACTTAAAGTCTCCCAAACTCAGATACTCTCAAACAGTTATCAGAATTTCTAAAGCTCTAAGGCACTTCTCGAAATATCCGATGCACACAACAAGTGCACGTTATATGATGTAAGTATTATCACGTTGGCCAGACGTCATAATACTGGCATCATATAATATGCCCTCATGATGGTCATACTTTATCTCAAGTCGTGAACAAAATCACTTATCTTAATTCACCTAACCTTTCTACAGTCTCAGAGGTCATCAAAATCAAATACCATGGCTAAGAGGAGAACGAACTACTCGAAAGAGTTAATGGAACAGATCTATAATGTTTATCAGAATTGGATATGTCGTTAATGGCGTCAATCCTTCATCACTCACCAGAATCAACTCAGACAATATCAGTGGTTGCTTCAAAAGTCCGCCCATTTCTGAACATGAATCTCGAGGTTCCTCCCATAATTCGTCAAATTTCGCATACAAAACCATCAGTCAACATATGCAGAATGAACACAGAACGGAATTATTAATAGAGAACCAAAATCTTTCAGAGGATCTTATTATCAGGTAACGGAAATTTAAGTAGGTCAAGAGGAAATGAATTACGTCATTCATAGCTTCATCCTTCATAGAATCATCTCTTTCAAACACAAACGTTCGCTTCAGAATTATCATCCCTTCAAATACATGATCTTAACTTCTTCCAAGTCCATGCTGTCTGTCGTATGATCATAGGGTGAAAAGGAATTTTAAACTTGAGTCTGGTCCCTCAAGCCTTCGACACTTCTTCTGGACACTGTGGTGTGGAACGTGAATCTCTGACATGGTCATTGTGCATCTTCCATTCGCGAGTCTGCTTCTGCTCTCAATTCATCTTAGTACAACTGAAATGAATAGAGAAGCAAGACTGCGTGTCTTAGACAGGTCTTCCAGCACAGTTCAAAGTTCGCCAATTTAAACTGCGGTCATTACAGGATACGGGGTAGTGTTGTCTATTACAATCTCTGGACGCCCATCAAATCTACTCTTCCAGAACAAGGGTCATTTTATTCAATACGAATATGATCTACGTGTTCCTCGTTCGTCTCAGAGCACAAACACACCGTCATACTATGACAGTTGTCCGATTACTCACGAAAAACATGATTTTACTAGCCAATACAATTGGCATTATTTAAAACTCATAATGGTCACAACGAGTACAAAAACAGCTTCATGAATCGTTTCAGGGAAAACTTCATATCTAATTCACATCACCAATCTCCCTCTTCATGCATAAACCGAAATGCTTCACGGAGGTTACTCTCAGTTAGTCATCTCCTTTCTTAGGAGTCCTCGTGATTGATTCTTCAGTCCTTCAAGCACTAAATGAGGCCGTCTGATACGGAATTTACAAAGATAGAATAAATCAATCATTGACACGCGGAAATGAAAAATGATTATGGTAGAGATACGGTTAGGTTTACGATAGTCGATACGCCGACGCAAAATTTTCTCTTTCTTCTTCATGAACCAGTAGGGTATTCAAAAGGAAACACTGAGGTGAACAAAATCATATTCCATCAGCTTCTTCAATTTCTCAACTTCTATAGCATCATGGTTCGTCAATTGAGATCGGTTCAAAGATAATTCTACTTCGCGAACAAAAGGAAAACTCAAAAGTTTCATCAGAAAACACCAGAAAATTTGTACAACAAAACTTCCAATGCCAAAGCTTTCTAAGGGTGGATATTAATAGGTGTCAGGAGAAATTGACGATTAAATGAGATCGAGTTAAATGTTTCCATAGCAGCGTTAAGCTTAACAGATTTGAGCGGTTAAAGGTTGTCATAACAAAAGTAGGATGAAACATATTACTAAAGGTCACAAATCAGATACGGTAGTCCCTGGCAGCGTATGAGGGCTAGCCAATCCATAACTTAAAGACCTCAAAATCGAATATGTCAAAAGTAAACGGATTCGTAGGATGAGTACGGTCGCCAAGCCAGACGGATAGTTCATATATCAAGGTCAAGTACATGGTTCATCAAAGTGTGGAGATAGATAAACGAACAATTCAAGGTGTTGGAGTCTTGTTTAGCTATTTAGCATAAGTGGCAGGTAGGTTGTGAGTCATCGGAAATACAAACATCGTATAACTGTCAAGAGTGAGGCATATCGAATATCAGTTATCAGTTTCATCATGCTCAGTTAACCATTTCTCATCGAGACAAAATTATCGTCATATCCATGGCTAATAATCACCAGAGTTCTCATAGGAGTAGTAATGGATTTCGCAAGGACAGAGTAATATCAGATGATACATTTTATATCCTGCACGGGTAATTTAATTCACAGAATGGGTCAAATGACCTTCGGGATGGTCAGAGGAGTATTAAACTGCTTATCAATCAGGTCGGAACTGAAAATCAAAACCAGGTAGAGATAGCAAAAGTTTAACAATCGGGAATCATGGTAGGGGATTTCAAAATGGTTTTCAAATACCGAAGGTGAAACATAGGAGGGTAGTCGTCAATGATCAATCAACCTATCCTTTATCAGAATAAAAAAAAAATCAAAGTTAACTATTCAATGAAAACAGATCGACAACGCAAGTCTTATCATTCAGAAGTGAGAGGAAAACATTCTTATACTCGTGGTTAAAACACCACCAGACTTCTCATGGAAATGGAGATGTTTAAGACGAACTCAGATAGGGTCAGAGGATTCATAGATTATTAAAAGCAAATAACAGAATGTATCAAGTAGGTTATCGTCATGGAGATTCTCAGAATACCCGAAGGGACATCAAAATGATTAACAAAAGAATCAGAGGTCGGAGTCGGAATCTTAGGTGGTGCAAAGCGTGAGCTTCAATCTCCAAAAGTGCTCTCAACAAGTGGGGCACGAATCAGAGTGATGCGAAAGCAATGATAATTAAACAAAATCCTTATAGTCTACCCATTCCTCACTGGTCAAAACTTAAGTTCCTATAGGGAAATCCTAAAGCAAAACTTAAAGGTTGTCTTATGAGCGCCTACAGTGGAAACTTAATGGTCCAAACTTCACAGGTCAAGGGTAAATGTATTACGAGTCGCAGCCTGTCTCTCTGATACCATAAATTGTAACACCCCAACCCGACAAGGGTAGAGATGTCACAATAATGGTTTCATATCAGAACAAACACAAGCATATGACATAAATAATACAATAGAATTTCAATGATTACAATGGAAAATCTGAAACTACAAGGTTACAAATGAACTTCCAATAAATACTAATTCCAAAATAATAATAACTTCTAATCATTTCTAAATCCAGAATAGCTATCAGTCTTCTAAGTCCAAAGGTACTCTCCACTCATTCCCAGCTTCCTACTAAAACCTGCCGCAGGAAAAGAAATGCGGCTGAGCTACGAGAGCTCAGTGAACAGATATAACGATAACAAACAGTAATAGAGAATAGTACAGAGTAACAGAAACAAAGGTCAAACAGATGTAATATGGTTCAAGGGATAAGTCAATGAATAAGTATAAAGGAAAGAGAAAAGGGATAGTAATCCACCACGAGCCCAGAAACAGATCATACCATATCGTAACCATAAATCTTCAAATCATATAGAGGGGAGACCTCTCAGATAATCAGATAATATGAGGGGTGTCCTCATTCTTCAAATGGAGTAGCTAGCTCCCAGATATATGTGAAGGGCATGTATAGCACACAGTACCAATCACCAGACAATAATAAATCAATCATGTTAAATCCACTAAACAGATCAGATCTAGGATGCATCCATATGCCCCCCAGAAACATATATAATCCATAATCAAAGTAATGCGCATATCATAATCAGAATGGGGACGTGGCGGAACATCACTCTACCGCCCTAGAGTCATGCCATTGGTGCATCAATGACACGGCCATGTTACCTTCATGGCTAGGAAACAGATTTTGGCTCGGGTATCAAACTAAGAGTCAGATATCATTTCAAATCAGAGTGTCATAACAGATGGCTCATAACAGATAGTTCATAACAGATGGTTTATATCAAATATCATCAGAGGTAGTACCAAAAGTCCAAATCAGAGTTTATCAGATCAAGGTTCATATTAAATAATCAAGTCAAGGTTCAGATCAAAAGTTCATTTCAAAAGTTTCTATCAAAAGTTCATTTTAACCAATCCTTTTTTTCATGATGTTCATAAAATGATCCTTTAAAGTGGTTTTCATAAAAATAATCTTTCAAAACGGTTTTTATAAAGATAGTCTTCAAAATATGGTTTTCATAAGAGTTAGTAACATTTTATATAAAAGTAGTTTCGCATCATTTATAAACATCTTTTTAAAATGGTTTTTCTCAAAACATTTCCATGGTATAATTAAAAAGGTTTTCATAACATAGGTTCATAACAGAGGTCATATCAAATGGGATCAACAGAGAAGGTTCAAGCAAAGGGAATCATAGCAATGGCATCGGTTCAGAAACTAACAGATCAGAAAATGAAAGAGATCATGAGAAACCTTAAAAGAAAGGTCAGAATATCTGTACCTTAGACCGCAAGTGAAAACATAACAGAAACATAAAGATCGGAAGCAAACTCCTTCTTCAGCGAATCTACACGAATTCATGGTCGTCTTAGTTAATACTTATTTTAAATCAGATTACTCATTTTAGTCGGCTTTTCATTTTTAGGGACTTTCTATTTTTAGTAAATTTCTATTTTTTTTGAAAACCCGTCGTATTTAGGAATCTTCCCGATCTAGTAATTTAATACTTTAAGGTCATTCCGACACACCACAATTACCCATTCTTTTACTCCATTTAAGATACGAAAATTGTTGCCCATGTCATTCATAGGTTTAGTAGTTTTTATAGACGCTCAACATGTTTAAAACCCACAAAGGATTCATCCTTACTGGTGATTATCGATTATGATTCAACTATAATATATATATCAAGTTACCATATAACTGAATATCTTAACATGATACTGGTGTGTTATAACTGATCAAGCATGACAATATGTCTAGCCCCATATATTTCGTGAACGTGTATAGTCATATATATATAAATCATAAAGTGTTGTTATAACTGACCATGCATGTAAATACATCTAGCCCCATGTCATAACTGATCATGCATGTAATTATATCTAGCCCCATATATTTCAGTTCATAGATACCTTAGACGAGGAGGATCGAAACCGAAGATACGAACATGGCTGAACGTACACAACACCAAGATTCAACGAGATGAGATGGAACCCGAAACCCCGACGTACACAATCGGTTTTAAGTCGCGAGCTCTACACCTCCAACCAATATATGAGACTGAAGCAAACTACCAGCCGCGAACCAAACTAATCCAAAGCACGGACCACAGCCCGAACCCTACTCGAACTAGCAAATGAAACTAAAGTCTCGACGCTCACAGGCACTCACCTATTCTCATGCGAAGGTAATAATGATTTTAAGTTTTGTTCACTGGTTTTTGATATATTTTGCAAAGAGTGTATGAGAATGGCTGCATATAAACTGTCGACTAACTCGGGATATTGGAGGCAACTTGTATGTTGATATGCTCGAATCTTTTCCAAAGCGTGTGAAGTGATAATGAATGTCATGAACGCCAACAGAAGCAACATTTGAAGTCTTGATTTTGAGAGAGGAGATTGTGTGTCTCGTATGAATGGGAGGAGAGGAAAAATAACAGATTTGTGTATTGATTTGTAAGGTCTGTCGTATGGTTTGAATGGGAGAGGAAATAAAAACGTATCAATAACATAAATATGAGGAGCGTCTTTATTTTAAATGAGGTAATAAATTTTCCATTTAATGGGTTGATTAAGAGTTCGGTTATGTATGATGATGATTGGGCCGAACATTGTGGATTTTATCGTGTAAAAAGGAGAAAATTTCGGATATATAAGGTTAATAAACGTGTGATAATTTAGGGAAATTTAGGGAGGTTTTAAATTATGTAGCAATTTAATATTATTATTGTGTAACTAGGTTAGGTTATAATATTTGTCATTATATTCATAACATATAGTTTTTAGGTGTCAAAATAATTGTTTTAAACTTAGGTAAAAGTTAAATTTAGACGTAAAATTAGGAATCCGAATTTCAGGGTTTTACAGTGTGTGTATATATATATATATATATATATATATATACATAATTTTTATTTTTTTATTTAATTTTTATTTTTAAGATTGTGTTGTAGTATTTAATGTGTTTAATGGTTTAAAAGGTTATAATTGGGCTTAAGGTTTCTATCAATTGGGCTTGAGGTTTGTGTGTTGTTTTTGGGTTATAAGACGTGGGCTTTCTTTATGTCTGCCGCTTCTTTCTTTCCATTTTTTTCTTTGTCAGAAAGTTTGGGGATATATGTGATGGAAAAATTAGGGTTTGATATCAAACACCCGTTCAACCGTACTCAACCAATCAATAAAATCATCCAGATTAATCTTACCTGTAGACTCAGGGATCTCAATCTTCAATCCCATATT